>JAWPHD010001377.1:0-328216 GCA_037043455.1 Cyrtodaria siliqua
GGTTGGAAAGTCTTATCTTTATGGGTAAAGATAAAATTCACGCGCGCACCAACCAGCCATTGTTGAGACCGCATTGTTTATCGGGAGAGTAGGTGTGACGTCATCACAGCGAGGCGCCCCATGTAGGCGAAATTTCCATGAAAGGGAAGCAACACCAGCCTTGGAATTTTGTCGATCAAATATCTCTTTCTTCAAAACGTTTTTTTATTTGCTTTATTTCACCAATAATAATTTTATTACATGTTTTTAAATATTTTTTTGAAGAAAACGGATAATAAAGGGGTGGCGCTGGATCTTTAATCTGACTGTGTATAAGTAGTCCAATCGAGACAACGATCAAAACTGGGATACACTGAAAACAGTACGTGACGAGAGATAACAAGTTAGATAACAGACTATGTTAAAACATGTCACGCTTAATGCGTTTCATTTATGTTATATAACGGGCTTGTTTCAGTTTAGTATTTGGAATTCACGAATTTGCAAGTGAAAATAAATATGTTTGTTTACATTCTAGATGTGGTAATATTTATAGTAGCATGTTTGGTTGCTTGGTTAGTTTGGAAGAAGGTGAGTCAAAACATAAACTTATCATAATTATTATAATTTTACTTCACTGAGTCTAAACCAGTTTAACGTGTAACACCTACCGTGCCTAGCCTCGGTCACCCGGTCCGCTTCTGATTTCTTCACTACGCTAGGTTACGTGGATGCATGATAAGTTCTTGGAAGACCGAGACTACTAACGTGCCGAATTTCCATAAGAGTTCATAGCCTACGCGGAAGCGGTAATTTTTCCTGTGCGTCAAGGGTGTTATTATACGCATAGTCTTGATACGATATGATCGATTAATACGCGGTGGTAAGTGTTTTGATTTGCTTTTCCAATGAATATGTCTATGTTTGGCATAATTACCTACCTGGTGTATACACAGTCTCGTATAGCTTGGCAAGAGATGTATGTTACAACGAAAAGTTTCGGTATTTATGACTGACTCCATCTTGTACAACTAGCAGTGCGTATGAAAAATACCTAACCCATGTATCTAGGCAATGATTCTCCAATTTTGCTGGTAAACTTCGTTTATTACAAAGATATTTTCAAAACATAACTAAACTGATTTAAACAAATTCTAAATATGATAAAACCGTCTTACCGCCAAATACACAACCACACGTTGTTACCAACTAAGCATGGTATAATACAAGCATTAGGGTAATGTCCAGTAATCGATTAGTTGTTTAAGCGGTATTCTTGATCTCTTTATGCTCAATGCATGTAGAGTGCAATGTGTTGCCCTGATTTATTTACATAAATATTGAATGCCTGATTAAAGGCAGTGAACTAATTGTGAAAGCCCTACTTTTGTCGTACCCCGATGATAAAACAGTATATTTTTAAGTCGTTATTTTCTTTAAAATTTGTACAGACGAAATATTAAAATAAAATATAGGTTTTTATAGCTATTTACTATATGTAATGAAGATTACTAGTTATAATACAATTGAGAAGACATGTTATATGCAAAATAAATTTGAATAAACATTATTATATATTATTGTAACATCTTATACGTTTTAGTTAAGAATGGATTACTATAAAAGCGAATACATTTAAATGTAGATAAAAACAACGTAATGCTTATATAAATTAAGTTTAACATATACATTTATGAACAAATACAGTTCCAGACTTCCAAGCATCAAGAGAAAGTACCTGGTTTGACTCCTCGATCGATTCGGTGAGTATACATTCCGCTGCAAAACTATTTCTGTATTTTTCTTTCACTTTTTTATGTCAATATATTTGTACTTATTAATGATAGTATATTTATAATTATTAGACCGGACGGGAAACAACGTCTTGGTTGACTTTTGGTACAGAAATACTATTTATTTTATAAGCTGTAGGTCAGGCAAATACAATTAGAGTCATACTCATGTGTTTCAATTTCATTTTAAATGTGCAAATATATTACATTACAATTCATATTCCATCAAATTTAATTAACTTTTATAAAAACATCTGGAAGTAGGAGTTGTCGTTCCATAAATCATAAATATTGATTTACATAATTATGTGCAACATTTTTAATACAAATGGAATAATCCAAAATGACAGAAACGTGTTCATTATAGAAGTGATACAGGGTAATGGTTACAACAGTTATTGGCAATAGAGTATTCATACCTGTCTTTATATCTAGAAATTCAATGCATTGACATATCACCCGGTTCAAATGGACGTTTACTGATTAATTTAGAGATGGTAACATGGAGGATATCGCAACGGCTGGAAGTTTGCACGAGTTTCTTGTCATGCTGCACAAGAAGTTTGGTACCATCGCGTCATTTTGGTACGGATCAACTTACACCGTCAGCATTGCAGATATCAACATGTTCAAAGAAGAGATACACTATGGAGACAGAAAACGTAAGTTTATCAAATAGATGGATATTTGTTAAATATCTGCGAAAAATAATTTATTAAGTATAGATATTGTCCTTAGACATCTATGTTACACTTAGACATTTGTATCTACCATGATATTATTCTTAGTCATATATATCTGTCCTGGTTTTATCTATATATGCTTCGATATTATTTTTAAACATATATATCTGCAGTGATATTATTCTTAGGCATCTATATCGGCCCTGATTTTAGCCTTAGACAGCTATATCGGCCCTCCTATTATTCTTATACATTTATTATTGCACATATTATACCTCATTTGCATATTCCTATTTTTGTTTAATTTGACGTCATCCGGTCCATAAAGTTGCATATTGACCGCGCGCCCGGTCCGACAGCTATATCAACGGACGTGTGAAAAAAACGACGTCAAAATAAATCATAAAACGTATTGATTTAATTTGTTGGTCAGATTCGGTATAATATAACAAATAATGTATGGTGCTTCGGTCCATATGAAGTTTATGGACTGGGCAGTCAGACCTAGAACGTTATATGGACCTCAGCTTCGCTTCGGTCCATATAACATTCTAGGTCTGACTGCCAAGTCCATAAACTTGCATATGGACCTCAGCACCATACATTATCTGTTAATGATATAATCCTTAGAGAGCTATATCGGCCCTAATATTATTTTTAGGCATCTATATCGGCCCTGATATTATCCGTGGACATCTGTATCTGCTCCGATATTATTCTTAAACATACATATTGGCCGTGATATTACTTTTAGGCATCTATATCGGCCCTAATTGTATCCTTAGACAGCTATATCGACCCTCATATTATTTATCGGCATCTATGTTTGCCATGATAATATCCTTAGACAGCTATATCGGCCCTGATTTAATACTTAGACAGCTATATCGGCCATGATATTATCCTTGAACATCTAGATCGGCCCTCATTTTATTCTTAGGAAACAAATATCGGCACTGATTTTATTCTTAGACATCAGTATCTGCCCTGATATTATCCTTGGGCATCTACATCGGATCTCATATTAATCTTAGGTAGATATATTGCCACTGAGTTTATCCTTAGACAGTTATATATGCCCTCATATTATTCTTAGGCATTTATAACGGCCCTGATTTTATCCTTAGACAGCTATGTCGACCCTCATATTATTCTTAGGCATCTGTATCGGCCCTCATATTATTCTTAGACATCTATATAGTTCCTGATTTTATCCTTAGACAGCTCTATCTGTCCGACATCACTAGTTTGACGGCAAATATAAGTTGAGGGATGATTTCATGCCCGATATGAAAAAAGCATATCTTATGGAGGTCGTTTTAAACAAATACTTGCATGACTATTAGTTCGTACCACACGTTCCAAAATATATAACATAATCTGATTGATTGATGCATGGTGTGATATGAAATGCCAATATCTGATTGTATTTGTCATATACTTTTAAAACAGGGGTTATCTTTTTCCTATGTTCATACGTTTTAGAACCTTTAAAGACTTACTGAAAAGGACCGTCCGTAAACAGTGTTTTTTTCTTAAATTTGTACACGTTTTAGAACCTTTTAGTAATTTTACTAAAAACAAATAATTTAAAGTGTCGGCCACTATAAAGTTGTTTCTTCTATGTTTATGCGTTTCCAGCCATTCAATACGGTCAATACCACAGTAAATGAAAACGGTCAGTCCCTATAGGTAAATTACCCCAAGTGTATGCGTTTTAGAACCATTTAAGACATTTACCAAAAGGTGTAAAAAATCATATAAGCTCTAAGTGTCAAAAGTCATATCAGCCTCCATATTAAACTGATGAGACTGATATCAGAAATGAAACCTAGGACGTATTTCATGTGGCACGTAATCATATTAATTTTGTAAGACTGTATGTGATAAAAATAAAAATATATATATTTTTTTTTTTTTGAGAAACATTTACTATTGCGCATAAAACACGATAAATCGAAGATATCCAGTCACACAGGACTACTTGTAGAGACCTGTATTTGTATGCTGTTTTGCTATAGATGCCAGCATACGACGTGCATATTAATGTATGTAAATAAGTTATGCACTGTAACACAGAATAGGATGAACACTAAACATGGACATAATCTAACACTACATATAACCAAACACGTACTGAATTTCATAATTTCATGATTACAAAACACACACACACACAAAAAAAAAAAACATTATGGACCTTCGCTGAAGCAGATTGGTATTAAAGAAAAATAATACGCAGTATCTTTAAAGAAAGCAAAATCAAACATAATCATTATGCATCATAAATAAGTTGTCCACTTATTCTAACGACTTTAGCAACATGACACTATTTTAGTCCTCACTTTCGGAAATATTTTATATAAACATATGAATAGGCTCAGAGAACACTACATAACATGCGAATTAGCTTTTCAATTGACTTTATCACTTGTGAACTTTAGGATTGAATTCATGATGCGTTCGCCAATACGATGATATCACGATCGAGAACGGAAATATCCGAACGATCATGCTATTAATCTATTTCGAGCTGAAAACTAACTAGGGAACGCTTTCCGTGGTTTGTTATAATAAATGTCGATCTCATAGGTAATATCATTTACTAACTAAAATGAAATGTGATGTTCCTACATAAAAACGTGCATACATAGTTTTAATACAAGACAATAAACAAATATTACACCTATGATATTTTAATCATAATGTATTAAAACATGAAATACCGGAAACATGACAATATGTTATTGTTTTAAGTCAAATAGACCACGAATATGTTTACATAATATATACAAATATATGTTTGTTAGATGGCATTATTTTTAGAACATGTAAATAGAATAACAAGCAGTGTTTCACCAACGAATAATCGTTGTATTACATGTATAACGCGAGTAATGTAACGCAGAATCTGCTTATGTTTTAGCAATAAATACCCCCTAGCTCGTTGGTCCCAAAGGACCAGTAAAAATAACACTACTGATTCGTAGCACGGTGAGACTTTTTACAGCCGCCACACCGCACTAAACGAACGCTAGTGTGAATGTTAATAAATACCGATAAAGGTGATCCTTTGGGAGCAACAAACACAATTAAAAGAATAAAGCAGCAGACTCGGTTTTATTGAGTCTGTTCATGAGAAATAATGAAAGAAGCAACACCTCTCACGCCCCCTAGCACCGGCTTAAGCGGTATTCTACTTCAAAGCCACCTATATTGGGCTCGTTGGTCCCAAAGTACCAGTAAAAAAGTTTACCTTAGGTTAGAATTAAGTTTAACCGTAAACAGTAGCAAGCATTTGATTGTTATCTATATGGGAGAGATCTTTTGAATTGATTTAAATATCCAGAGTACGAATCCTTAACTTGATTCTTTACAGCAATCTGGAACTATCAGGACTATCTGCGTTTAATGGAATAGAATAAAATAAAACTACAATGTTAAATGTGATAACGCAAAACATTTTTCCACTTGAGTTGCAGCAGTCAACAAATTGTTTTTGATGTTTAATAACTGAACGAATTGCATGTAGTATGGACCGAATGATGTAATTAGAAGTATAAGTATATGGGGCTCATATAACTATATTCCTAATGTTATCACGGTTTTGTTTTTGCTATTTAATAACTGAACGAATTTCATATATACTTAAAGAAAAAAGAAACGCAACTTTTTTAGGGTCAGTATATAAGTACCGTTGCTTTTTCAAATAATACTCGTATATTGTTAATGTACCAGTGACTGAAAATCGTCACCGATACCTCCACTATATTTTTTATTGAAAATTATTGTTGCGTAAAACTTGAAATACAACTAAAGTATGCACGTGATGCACGGGTCGTGGAATGTGTAGACAGATACACTTGCCATTTTCAGCATCAATTTCGTCGGGATCAACTTGAAGACGCCGTCAGATAGCTGTTGAACGGACTTTCGCAGCGTGCGCTATTTGTCCATCTTGGTGTGCATAAATGCATTATAATAAAACTATTTCAACATCTGAGAGTGACCCTTTGACCAACAACCGTCCTAAACTGGCAAGAAGTTGCTAGTGTTACATCACGTCAAGATGATGTTCCCTTTCGTCTAAAGCACCTACGTCAGCTCTTCCGCACCCCAGCAAAAAGCGCAGTGAAGCCGCCGTGAAACCACCGTGAACATAATGAGTCTTCCTTATAACCGAATACGTGTCAGGGCCATTTCTTTCCGAATACGTTGTTTGTATTTGCTGCCCGCGTTATATGACGTAACGCTTTTGTTCGTTTATGAACGTTTATCTGAAACTCAAATTGTCGTAAAACTATTTGAATATTGATACGAGACCTAAATACTGTGTACTGAAATAAAATTATAGTTTTAAGTTAAATGCGCGTCAAGATATTTGATGCACGCCAAGATACTTGATTATCAATACAGAGTTGGTTTCTTTTTTCCTTGCGTATAGTTTGGTTGTTTATGCATGATTTTCGTAATTCTGTATAATTTTTACAATCGATCATGAATATCAAAATGAATGATACTCGTCTTCTAGATACTGAACATTACTGCATTTCATTTTGTGGAAAGAACACTTAGTCTGTTAGAAGACAAACTAAGACTTGTGAATGTATAGCGTAATTTGGAAGTGTTGAGGATATGTTTTTTCATTCAAAGACTGCAATTGTTCTATAAAATAACGCTCTCGTATAATCAATTAATTGGGTAATCCAACAAATACGTCTTTGAGTCGTGGTTGGAAAATTGTCAGAAACATTTCCCAATCTCCAACTCCCTGAGACAGCCATACTTCATAAATTCCCAGTGTGGATAACAAAGTTCTAATTTGCGAAACCCAGTTTATTTTATTTAGCTTTTATTCATCCTTATTTCTTAACATATCATAAACTATCGTTATGTATTTCGTATTACTTGTTACACATATTTTAACCAGTATTTTGTAATTATATAATACCATTTGTTTATGTAAATCAGTCATCCGGTTTCACCGAAATGTTTGTTGTTAATTTAACCCCTAAGATATGTATACAAAACCAAAATGTGTCCTTTCTTATTGTGCACCTTTATTGAATCCCCATACCTCGGCCGAATAGTTTAGTATAGGTGAGATTAGTTTATCAAAGAAATCGTGTACTTAGGGGATCAATCGGTAAATTTGTAAATTTATATATTAATTTAATTGGAATATAGCTTCTTACAGATTGTTCGGCCAACATCTTGTCAATTTCATTGAAAGCATCCTGTGAAATACACACGACACCAAGGTATTTATACTGCTTGTTTACTATATTTTTATATAAAAATAGTATGAATTTCAGAGGAAATTCAAAATCTGATTTGTCTCGTGATGTATTATTTCAGTATCCTTTTTCGAGATATTGTTACCTTTCCTTGGGATTCAGAGTCTGACTCATGTAAACTCGGAGGAAGCTAGCCGTAGACGTAAACATTACGGAGGATCATTTTCGCATTCTGCCATGAAAAACTATTTCCAAGTCTTTCAACAGGTAATACATGTTTTCCATAAAACTAATAAATGCATCATTGTTTAAACACGCGTTACAATGTTCCAGGACATAAATATAGATATACAAATCGAACAGGAAAATCAGCATTTAAGGACGAAAGCCAACCACAAACACATACAAAAACACAAAACAAATTTAAAGATGAATAAAAGGCCAAATAAGACATCAAAATCACAAAAGGGTTGACAATAAGGCTACCGCCCTGAACGGTCAGTGGCAAAAAAGGCCGCTGGGGTTTTAAACCAGGTTCTAGGGTGCACCAAACCTCACACTTACCCTCCCTCATCCCCATAGAACGGGACAGTGTAAATAAAGAAATCCCCGCCATGAACTATTCTCTAACTAACAAGGCCGCACTAATAGGCAATATAAGTAAAACACAAAGATGCTCGTGCATATATAAATACAAAAAAAAAAATTCTCGAAAGCGACAAAGAAGGTAATCAATGACTTGGCAGAAGTCAGAGTACTAGAGAACAAACCACTGAGGGCATGACAAGACTAGATTGCAGACAAATATCAAACGTCACCGTCTTCTTTAGACATTAGGTAGACGTCATCATAGGGTCAACAGCCTGTCCGGTCATCGCACAATTAAGGAGGAAAGCATAGTGGTTAACTGTAAATGGGTCCACCACCAAGCATGCAGTGCCTTGCAAAATGATACGGTCATAACCTCTTTTGATAAAGATTTTAACAAGTTTAACAAAGATAGTGTGAAAGTGATCATGACTAAGGATCTTACGAAGTTTGTAAGTCACATCACGATAGAAGTCAGATTGTGATAATCCTTGTCGCTGAAGAGTTTTTAAATTACTATATTTGAAAAAAAGATCAGTGTTACGTTAATAACATTTTGCAAAGGTTTTACGAAGTTTATGTTAACGGTAGCCCTAATGTAGTAGCTTTTTAGTTATACAAAGATTACGAATATTAAACTCCTCAACTCGAGTACAAGCTCTAGAAAAACGAATAAGTTGAGACACATAGACCCAATAAGAAGTTGATCGGGGAATATCCACATCGAGATGGGGATAATTAACAATATCATAATTAAAATCATCTCCCATGTCATATATTGTGCTAATTATTTCACCATTTTGTAAATGTAGATATACAAATCGAACAGGAAAAACAGCATTCAAGGACGACAGTCGACCACAAACACACACAGAAACAAAGAACAAAGTTAAAGATGAATAAAAGGCCAAATAAGACATCACAAACACAAAAGGGTTGATAATATGGCTACCGCCTTGGAATGGTCAGTGGCAAAAAAAGGCAGCTGGGGGTTTAAACCAGGTTGTAGAGTGCATAAACCTCACACTTACCCTAATCGAGAAAGGAAGCGTTAGTATCCGAAATTCTTTAGGGTATATACTATTAACCATAGTAGACAAGAAAGGGTTGGCGATGTTCAATATGTCATCCAGATACCGAGAGGTGACAATAAAGGCTTAACTAACATCTGCCTGTGTATCTGGTGAAAGACTCAACATGAAACAAGCATTTACCACTACCGTTCATGAATTGTTTCAAACAAACAGATACTACAATTTGTTTTTATATTGATCGTGCTCGGCGAATTCCAAATTTCTCTTTGCATACTCTTTTTTCTATATTATCTATGATCGCTATCTCTAATGTAAGAGGTCAACAACGATGGATTTGGACTCAGTAAAACCGAGTCCGCTTCTCTATTATATTTTCTGCGTTCGTTGCTTATAAATGATCTCTGTTTGCAGTATGTATTCATAGCATGTATGCTGTCCTGTTATAAAGGGATGATGATTCCGATTATTTCAATTCTTACATTGTTGTTTATCCACACTTAGACGGGAATGTTCCTCAAGCAAGGTCTTGTGGGGTATATATTCCTCAACTCATTCGTTTTGCTAGAGCTTGTAGTCCTGTTTGATACTTAAATAATCTTAACGTGTGTATAATAAAAAGTTTGCTCGAGCAAGGCTACCACTACCTTAAACTTCAAACACCCTTTGCAAAATTGTTTTATTGCAACTCGGATCTTCTTTTAAAATATAATAATAATTTAAGAACTCTTCTGCGACAAAGACTATCACCATCTGCCTTCTATGGTGACGCGATTTACAAACTTCGTAAGATCCTTGGTTATGATCACTTTCATATAATCGTTATTAAACGTGTCCGTAAGTGTATCAAACGAGTCTATGACCCTATCATATTGCAACGCACTGCATGTCTATAGGTTGACTCATTTGTAGTTCGCGACTATGCTTTCCTCTTTGATTGTGCGATGACCAGAGAGAGTATGTACTCTATGATGACGTCTGTCTAGATCCAGAAAGGGATGATAACAATAGGGTACGAGTGAGGTTTCATGCACCCTAGAAACCTGGTAAAACCTTTTTTTGCCACTGACAGTTCAAATGCAATATCCCTAGTGTCAATCCAGTTAAACCCTTTTATAGTTGTGAATTCTCATACTTTGCTCTTATATAACGTATAACTTTTGTTTTATCTGTATGTATGTTTGTGGTTGACTGTGTTCTTTGAATGCTACATTTTCTTTTCGACTTTTATACAAACGTTTACATAACATTATTCATATATTATATATACATTCAAGTAATAAATAGCCTAAATATACAAAGAAATATAAAAATATCGGACAGGGAAAGCAGCACTCAAGTAGGACAGTCAACCACAACTACATTGTTGGAACATCTAAACTTCTATACCACGAATACATACCTATTTTAATACATACCTATCTTAATACATACCTGTCTTGATACATACCTATCCTAATACGTACTTATCTTAATACATACCTATCTAAATTAGTTTATAGATATTGAATGTGTTCGTATTGTACACTAAACATAACTTGCATTCAGATGTGTTTAAATGCATTAATAAGTGTTTTATCGTTTGCATATTATACTGCTAGTTTGTTAAAGCACAATACAAAGTCAAAAGAAATGCAGTAAACGCAATTGCAGTCGAAGGCAACATGTCATAGTTGATTCAAGATAGATAAACTTAGAATTTGCATACGTGGTGACAAAGTGGACGTTTTAATTTAAAATATAAATTAAATACAATATGAGTGTTTTGTTTATAATGATGCAGATGCTCAAGAAAATGTATGCATTAGTTCTATAACATGGTACACATGGACTCTCAACAGGCAGCAGATGAAACCGTTAGTCAATTGGCCACAATTCCAAATGGGGAGCACATTTGCATTAATGGTTACATGGTGACGCATGCGCTGAAATCAGACATCTTTGCCCTATTTGGAGAAATGATCAGCGAGGATAAATTCAAATCATTAGCTAAAATAGACGAGGTGAAACTTTACCTATTTCTGTTTGTGTATATGAGATGTGTTCTTTGTAAATAATATAGTAAACAAATCATTGCAATACCTCAATTAACCTTATTAACATTACACGTAATATCGGGTAAGAAGGCTCTGTTTTATCCAAATCTTCAATTCTATAAATACAATTAAATTTTTATCACAACGTCCACTAGTTCATAAAAATCACAAACTATGTTTGCAAATAAATCAACATTTCGTTAACGGATTTAATTTGACCAGTAATGTTTAAATACCGTTCCATACCTTAAAACTAAGCATGTGTATGCTATATGTACCGACTTCTCATATCACATTGAAATTTAAATATAAAAATTATATTTCTTTGAAAACAGATTCAAAACATATCATTTGTGTAAAAAGAAACTTTACTTTGTTTTCATTTTGTTATAGTTTGTCCTTAGTTGGGGTCGAATCAGCGACTCTTGAGAAACAATGATTTACGTTAATTATCTGGAGATGTCATAATCATTATCTCTACACATGTTAAGATATCATGCACATTATATCTACACATGTTAAGATATTATACACGTTATCTCTACACATATTAAGATGTCATACACATTATCTCTACACATTTTAAGATGTCATCCACTTTATCGTTACACATGTTTAGCTGTCATAAGCATTATCTCTACACATGCTTATTTATGTAATGATCTTAGAGTGTCATACACGCTATTTCTATACATGTTTAGGTAGGCAATGATCTGTGAGCTGTCACATACATTATCCCTACACAAGTTTAGCTGAAATACACATTATCTCTATACACGTTTAGGTATGAACTGATCTTCCAGCTTTCTTACATTATATCTACACTTGTTCAGCTTTCATACACTTATCTCTACACATGTTTAGCTGTCATAAGCATTATCTCTACACATGTTTATCTGTCATAAGCATTATCTCTACACATGTTTAACTGTTATACACATTATCTCTATACATGTTTAGCTGTCATAAGTTTTATCTCTACACATGTTTAGGTATGAAGTGCTCTTAGAGTTGTCATACACATTATCATCTGTACATATGTTAAGCTTGCATACACTCTATCTCTACACATGTTTAGATGTCATACACATTATCTCTATGCATGGTTAGGTATGGAATGATCTTAGAACTGTCATACACATAATGTTGACAAATGTTTACAAAATGTTAGGTATGGAATGAATTACAGCTCAGTCTGACAGTACCACCAACGGAAGCCAGAGAACAGATACTTCTAGACGGTTAGTTAAAAGTAAATTAGGAAAAGGTTTATTATGTTTGTAATTTTGTTTAGACCTTTAATATCCCAAAATATTTCAACTTTATATAATTGACAACGAATATTGTCACCTAACATCAGCTTATGTAGCTGTTCATATATCAGCATGACTTTGATTTAATCGACTCTTCTAATTTATGAACATATCGTACGGGGTTAGATTTTAAACAACAGTTTTCCTTTCTCCTCTCAAACGGTTCCATCTTGCGTTTGTTTCGTCTTGTTAAAAACAATTATTCCCATTCTATGACCAAGTATGTCTCTTCGTCTTGGAATCAATACCAAGATATAATGATAAGACGATGCTGTAAATATTAAGTTATATAGGCGTTAACAATAATGAAAGCGGATTCGTTATCGATGGTCTTAAAATGGAAGCTAGCGCATACGCCTTTCTTAAGTGCTTTAAGAGATATAAAGGGGGAACGATGCTACACGTATTAGTTTGTGTATCCAATATCATTAGTGAGGATGGTGGATTTATTTCCATTAGGTGGGATAGTGGATTTATTACCATTAGGCGGGATAGTGGAGTTATTACCATTAGGCGGGATAGTGGAGTTATTACCATTAGGCGGGATAATGGAGTTATTACCATTTTGTGGGATAGTGGAGTTACTATTAAGATGGATAGTGGTTTTATTACCATTAGGCGGGATAGCAGAGTTATTACTATTAGGCGGGATAATGGATTGACTACCATTAGGCGGAATAGCGGAGTCATAACCGTTAGGCGGAATAGTAGAGTTATTACCGTTAGACGGGATATTGGGGTTATTACCATTAGGCGGGATAGTGGAGTTATTACCATTAGGCGGGATAATGGAGTTATTACCGATGCAGGTAACCGATGCATGTATTTAATTGTTTTCTTAATATATATATATCTTTATTAAGTCCCACAATACGTATGGACCAAGGCGTAAATCAGTATTTAATACTTGTTATCAGACTTGAAACAGGGCAGTGTAAGTTGGTGCTTCGTGGTTGTGGTAGTTGGCGTAGATTGAGGGAGAATGCTGTTCGCAGTTTTAAAACAGAAACTATAAAGTTTATTTCTCAGTTCACATTAAGAAACCTATCTTTATTTTATGATAATGTATTGAATAATATGTTTTATTTCATTAGAGTATTGGGAGAAACTGAAAACATATAACTATATACAACTAAATTCTACATTTATTTACAAACAGAAGTAAAAGAGCTTAAAGAAGTTATTACGGAAATAGTGAAAGACCGACAAAGCAACCCACCCAAGCACGGGGAGCTTCTTTTCGTGGATCGTTTGATAGACTACAGTAATACAGATTCTTACCTTTTCGACGAAACAATGCAGTTCATAGCGGCCGGCTTACATACGTCTTCCGCAAGTAAGTTAATGTACACTTACCGTGCCTTATACTGTACAATTACCGTGCCTTATAATGTACACTTACCGTGCCTTATATAGTACATTTACCATACCTTATACTGTACACGTACCTGGCCTTATACTATACACTTACCGTGACTTATAATGTACACTTACCGTGCCTTATAGTGTACACTTACCTGGCATTATACTGTACATTTACCGTGTCTTATACTGTATATTTACCGTGCCTTATAATGTACACTTAGCGTGCCTTACACTGTACACTTACCGTGCCTTATACTGTACACTTACCGTGCCTTATACTCTACACTTACCGTGCCTTATACTCTACAATTATCATGGCTTATAATGTACACTTACCGTGCCTGATAATGTACTATTCCTTCTTTGAATTTGGGCAAGTCCATTTACTGGGTACTTTGGAGAATTTACTGACTCGTATGAAGCGAGCAGTGTATGTGGCTTTTAAGTAGAAACTTGCGTAAGCTGGTGCTAGGTGTCGTTACAAATGTTGCATGTTTACATTACATTGCATAAACATACAACCCAGTATGCTACTTTTTCCGGATGGCGTTCTTTGCTTCCAACAGTTTTTCTGTATTTATTATCATAATACCACCGAAATTGTTGACGAATAAACCAATTAATGCACACTGTCAAGTAGTAAATGTCGTAGACAATAGACTGTAAAAAGCTACATTGTCGTTGTATTATTATATTCTTTATATTGTGATTGCGTGTTCATTTTGATCGAACTCATCAACAAATTACAACAGATATACGATATTATTAGCTCACCTGAGCCGAAGGCTCACAGGTGAGATATTGGGATCAATCTTCGTCCGTCGTCCGTCCATCGTCGTCGACCGTCGTCGTTAACTTTTACCTCGTTAAGGCGATAGGGCCTTCATTATTTATCCGATCTTAACCAAACTTTAACAGATTGTTAATATTAATAAAAGCTCGGGAAAGTTTGAAAATCCGCCAGATCAAACCTGTAACAACGGAGTTATGGCCCTTGATTTAATTAAAAATGCTATATTTTGCATCGTTAAGTCGATAGGGCCTTCATTTTTCATCCGATCTTTACCAATCTTTACCAGATTGTTAATATTATTAAAAGCTCGAATAAGCCTGAAAACAAATCAGATCGAACCACCAACAACGGAGTTATGGCCCTTGATTTGGATAAAAATGCTATATTTTGCATTGTTAAGACGACAGGGACTTGATTGTTCATCCGATCATTAACAAACGTTACCAGGTCGTTAATATCAAAGACAGCTTAGAAACATTTGAAAACCAGCCAGATCAAACTAGTAACAGCGGAGTTATGGCCCTTGATTTAGTTAACAATGCTATATTTTGCCTCGTTAAGAGGATAGGGTCTTAATTTTTCATTCGATCTTTACCAAACGTTAACAGGTTGTTAATGTTAATTAAAGCTCGAGCTAGTTTGAAAATCAGCTAGATCAAACCGGTAACAGCGGAGTTATGGCCCTTGTTTTGAAAATGGTATATTTTGCCTCGTTAAGACGATAGGGCCTTTTTTCATCTGAACTTTACCAAACTTTACCAGATTGTTAATATCAATGGAAGCTCGGATAAGTTCGGAAACCACCCAGATTTAACCATTAACACTGGAGTTATGGCCTTTGATTTTCTGGAATATGCTATATTTCGGCCTCATTAAGACAAAATGGCCTTCCTGAACCCCTGGCTGGATTTCAACGAAGCTTGACAAGGATGATCAATATCAAGCGCATATCATCAACATATTCCGCTTGAATTATTTTTGGCAGAGTTATGTCCCCTTATACATAAACTTTATCTTTAACCCGTATAGCATCCATATGCCCTCTTGGGCCTCTTGTTGAGATTAAATCTCATTCATAGAACAAATAAAGTGGAACAAATTAAAAAAAATGCCAGACTAGACACACCAGACTTATTACCCATGATTACCAGGTGAGCGATCTAGGGCCAACCTGGCCCTCTTGTTTATAACATTATGGGTTTGATTTACAGAATAAAACAACTTTAATACACATGTATGCGTCGATCATTTAATGCGAGCTCTTATCTTAACAATATATTGGTGATGTATTTTCATATTTAAGCACAAACATGGTGTTTGTATTATTTGGCTGTAAATGAAGACATTCAGGACAGAGTTCATACCGAGTTGATGGATGTTATTGGTGATGATGTTATGACTTTTTCGAACATTGGTCAACTCACGTAAGATATACAATTACATGTTTCTTTCGGCTTTATCTTTATTTGATATAAATTAAATTTTACCATAAATCAAGAAAAAACAACAACTGTAAACACGAATTAATTATATATATATATATATAGAAACATATGATAGGCTAGTTGCCTAGGTAACGGAGATAAATATGCAAGCCGAACTTAATGAAAAGTTATGCAAAATAAATGATGACAACATGCCATATGTAACTTTATTTGTGCTTTGCTTAATTAAGCAATGCCATGCGGGCAATAAATGAATGCTTAATCTGTAGTAAATTGCTGCAAAGTACATATTAGGCTAACATATGGTGTAATTAGATTACGCACATCACTATAACTAAACATTGTTTTATATATAAATAGAATTAATATTATTCCCTGTAATTTTAAAGATTAAACTTTTCACTTATTTACATTTAGGCTGAACAAAACAGAATTAAAACTTTGTGATTAGTGATTGTGTATATTGCATTTTCAGGTATTTGCGACAGGTACTGAATGAAACACTACGCTATAGCCTGATTCAGCCTTATGCAGTGCGATTCCACGACAGCAGGACAGAACTTGGTGGATATGTACTCCCACCTGGTGTAATTTATACTATATTATAGAACATCATGTTTTTATTAATCAAATACCAAGATACTAGCGTCAATATCAGCTGTTTATGCGGCCCTTGAGAAGCAGTATAAATCGCATACGAGAAAGATATGCTATAAATCTTTTGTACCATAGCCATTCAGTACCGGTAATTGACAATCTGATTGACAGGTTGTAAACATTACAACAACCCGCGTGTAAAATTGAGTAGACCTTGGTATAACTGCCGAATCTGTCATTTATAGCACGGCGGAAATATACCGGCAGTTATAGCACAGTTTAGGTTCAGACCTGCAGGATTATGAAAATTATGTCATAAGCAAGAACAAAGGAAAACAGTAAAGCTTTGGTTCAAAATGCAGATACGCATTGTACTAACTATTCCTCGTATGGGAGTGTGTGTTTTAATTTACTGTTCCATAAAGCATGTGATGGATGTGATGGATGTGATGGATGTATAAAGGATACTGAGTACTTTGCGTATTTAAACATCACGTATCTGTATTGTATTCGTTCTCGTTTACAGACCGCCGTTATTCAAGCAATCGGTGTTACAAACATGGACGAAAATATCTGGCCAGAGCCAAATAAGTAAGATATATTATAGTTCACAACCACTTTCTAGTACTCGCAATATGATCTTTCTTTTCCAAACGTGTTGCATAGTTCATTGTATTCGCGTTCAACGGTCAAAGTTAAAGTTACATCTTACTTCGCTCTATTAATCATGTTTAAATCACAATAAATGTTCAGCCCATCACATTTCTTATTAGATAAGGAAATACATAGGTAATAACTACAGTAAAACAAAACATATATTATAAGTTCAACTAATGTAGCACAATTCACACGTATTAACATTTCACTTTTATATTTAGGTTCGATCCAGATAGATTCAGTCCAGAAAAAAGAAAAGACATACCCAAGCTGGCGTTCGTTCCATTTGGCTTCGCTGGAGGACGTCAGTGCCCCGGAAGCAGTTTCTTTTTCACAGAAGCAACTGTGCTGATGGCAACGCTGTTAAAAACATACAAGGCCGAACTGGTAGAAGGTCAAGACATTCGGCCGATTTATGGACTTATTACCTATCCTAGTGATGTTTGGCTCAAACTGTCAAAACGATAACAGTAATATATATTATCCAGGTTGTTTAGAAAGTACAGTGGGTGTACATGAAATCATCTAAACAAAAAACCTGCAGCACAGCTGAGTTAATACCGATATATTCCGACGTTAGTTGTAGTGTACCTTAAATTCGTTATGGCAATGCGTATGATTTAATCGAGAAATCAATATAAGATGATTTAATTTTGAGATAATGCTGACGTTGCAATTTAAATTGGTAATATGATCTGGTACAGCTTGTACTTGACCATTTTCACACCATCGTATGCGCTCGTAATATTCCGACTAAATGGAGTGTGGTCTACAAGAGATGTTCAAATTATAATGTTACACGTTTAAACCAAATAATTCCGCTAAATGCATGTCATAATTGTTTAAAACTGTGTTTGCAATTTAAATGTGATCGTTTGTTTTATTTTAAGACAAAACATTTTAAGATACTCTTATCGAAGTTATCGCAATATTAAGAAATTAAAAAACATGATAGAACAGTTTGCTCGTATGCTAACGATGATTTTATAAATTAACCAAAATAAGCATTTTATTTATATTTTGTAAGACAAAAAGTGAATAGTTAATTGTGTTGTATTATCACACCATATAATTTAAAATATATTTTTGGCAAATATTTATATTTGTGTCATTATTTGCAAATGTGTGTGTTTTGTCCCTAAATATATAATTATGTTCTCTATCTTGTCTTAGAAGAACGTAATGAAACTTATTTTATATAGCGGAGGAAGTCATAAGAAAGCGTGCAGCTGATGTTTCGAACTAGAAGTTTTCATAAACTTAATAATATTCAAAGCCGAATTTCATGTAAGTTTTCGTTGAAATAGTGAAAACCGACAAATAGCAAAAATAAATGCATATTCCATATTTTTACGTTCAGACATGGACATATCCGAGTACTAGAACCTTCCACGACAGTTTCCAAGCAATTGTTTTAACTGTATTAAAGGTATTTTTATAATTTAAGCATTTTGCTGAAAAGCATCATTCTCTATCCTTTTTTTAAAATTACGGATGTGGCAAATTTAGTAAGCACATAATAGACTATGTCATAATGTTTCATATCGAAGGAATCATAAGACTTGTCAATTACGTGAATGTATTTGACAATAATGTCAATATTGGATAGTCAAGTTGAACACCTCTGATATCAATTCACATAATCATAACATTGCTCCCCAGACAAGGACGTTGCTGGTAGAACAAACGTATAATGAGCAGGATTTAATAACAGGATTAATTTTATGAATCGGTGTACGGATGGATAAATATAACTCATATACAATTATATAGGATGGTTGTGCAGAGAACGAGAGAGTGTCCGTTTTATCGATTATTGCAGTTAAAATACATGCATTCTTTATGAAATTTATAAAATTGAATATAACAACCTTAATCAGTACACAGTTTAGGGATATGTCCACCTAACGATCATTTGTTACACTTGTTTTGTTCTATATGTATGCATGTTAAATACGTTTAAAGACCACCACTTTACAAATACGTACTGTACAGTTCGTCACCTAAGAAACCTTTTGTTGTCTGTATGGTCATTTCCCGATTATTGTGCTTGTCAGTTAACAAGTCTAACTTCAATAAAACGCTTCAGAATAAAGAAGTATATGTAGTCTCATTTGACAAGTGTTGGCTTTACCTAAAGGTTTGCAGATAAAAAAAGGGTTTGCGTGAATGTAGCAAGATTCGCTACCACGCTAAAAGTAAGTTTATTTTCTAACAAAGTTCTAGTAGATGCATTTTCCGTGACGTGGGCTGCAAGTAGTAGTCAAATAATTCGATAAACTAGGGTTATGTTTTATTTGGCTTTAGCAATGAAATTAAAGATCTATTGTTATTTACACTTGTCTTTGTTTTTTGTTTGTTTGTTTTCTTCAAGAAACAGTAGATAAGCAATATTTCTTAGTGGAAAAGCCTTGTCCGCAACTAGTCTATTAAACTTCATGTATTTCTCAGTTTGGTCTATTGTTTTAAGGTTATGTAACACTTTAGGCAAAATATTACACATATCCTCTAAATATTCTTTATCATCACTTTCAGTGATAGACAAATTAAACATACTGACAGATAAATAGTTATGACCCTTTTCTTCAAAATGAACATCGTCATTAACATTGTTATTAACTGTAACGCCATACAAGTTTGCTTCATCCCATTGAATATTAGCTTTGTCGTTGTCGACATTTGGCATAATGTTTTCTTAACCGGCGACTATTTTAGAAGATGGACTGAGAAGATTCAGTTTCTAATTTAGAAATTCGTATTGTTTCTCGAAATTTATCACAGTAGATAAATGCGCCATCACTTCTGACAATCTCAGATGTAACTGTAAAATGTTTGGACTGCCATATTGCCTGTTTTGGTTTGCCCGAAAGATACACTAGCTTTTTTATTTTCAACTCATTCTTGGGATGTGTTATTATGTTAGGGTTAATGATATCGGTACACTGTAGGCACGTGAATAGGCAGTATACACATCTAAACTGGTTTTGGTTCATATTTTCTAAGATCTGAAAAATAAGAATAAGAATTTTGCAAAATGTTAAGTCTATAAATCCAAAGCGAATATTGGATCGACTGATAGCGCACAGTGTTCCATTTAAACGTTAATCCAACTTTGTATTGGGATTCTGCTACCGTTTTTAAGGTTACACAACAATTAACAGAATGCCAGTCACTGATGGCGGAAGATGTACAGTACAGGTACTACCCAGGATAAGTAGGTGGTCTGCCTCCATCACAAAACAAATCGACCTTACAGGTGTTGAAAATGACGTTAAACACTATGCAAACAAACAAACAAACAATCTCATACCATCTTACCATAATATGAACTAAGGTAAAACCTTGGGGCGAGCACAGAAAATGTGAAAGTAAATTTTAAACAGATAAAACTCAATGAAAGAACAATAAAATTGAAAGCAACACAATAATGAGGTCCTCTCAGGGGTTTTGGGGGAAATGGCCATTTATATTTGGTGAACAAGGGAACAATGGCTATTAACAATGGCTGTTATTTTCAGTGGAAAAGAGAACATTAACACATATTTTTAGGTTAGGGAACAATGGAACATGACTTTACAGGAAATAAAATTCTAACATCTAGTTTTAATATTTAAAAAAAATCACAAAAAGTTAACATTTCAAACAATATTTTTGTGATGACAGTGTACTGTAGGCCAGAATGAATTTTGGAGAACATTAGCAAATCGTTTAAACATTAAAAATACTTTTAGAGAGCAGGGGAACATTGGACAAATATTTTTGGGGAACAAAGCAAAATAGTTGTAGGGAACAAGGGAACACTGACTCATATTTTCAGGGAACAAAGGAAGATGTACCCCTTCCATCCTCCTGGGGGCCTCAATAATAATAAGAAGAATGAAAAATAATTAAAAAAAACTCATTGCACACTTTCTTTCACAACTGAGCTGTATACACTTTATTTTTCAACTCAGTATAATTTTAGATAAAAAAGTTTTTGACTAGCTTGAAAAAAACTAAACTGCCAAATTCAGCATTTACCATTTACCTCACTGCTTCAAGTATACACTGTCGTGATATAACTAAACTGAAAGATTGTTAACTTTATACATATACATACATTGTTCCAATTGCTTTTTTACATTATTTTTTTTCTTTTTGCCAGAAATGTTGATATTTTCTATGTTATTATTTATTACTAAATATATGCAAACTGTGACCTGTGTATTTAGCCGATAACACTAAATATGATTCACAAATAGAAGAGAGATAGTGATAATTGTTTTAATTTTAACACCACAGTCCATCTGTCCTGATCTTACCTTGAATAAGAACCGTCTGTACAAGATGGCAAGTTGCATTCACTTCAGTGTATGGGTTTGCAAAAAATCCAATCTGTGTGTGACTGACCCAATGGGCCACTCCTAAAAGATGCTAGTGTCACCATCTAATGCTGGTTGTAAATGCCTGACAGAATATTGCAACTATCAGTCGCAGACAACCATTTAAATATAAACAAAGGATAGATGACTCTTTTCTTGAAGATGTTCAGTGTGCAGCCCTTCTGTAGTGTAAATCTCATTTTTGCTTTTCACTGAAAAGGCAGTTCCAGTACATCCTGATGTTTCATCTCTGTTCTGGTCTGTTGTGTTCCGGTGAATCATACCATTGGTCTATAATTATGTCATAAAACAAATACAAACAATTCCGGTTTTTAAATTCTATAATGAGGTCATTTTTATCATACCACAGATATGACTATCTGAGTCAAATAAATAAGAACCAGACCATCCGCCATATTTTAAACGATAGGACACCCACCTGTATGGGCACAATAGAATCTGGACTTATGATTGTGTTTAGTGTAATGTATCTATCTACAGTCTATAGTGCTGCCACGCTGGAATACCACACCGTAGTACACACAGGTGTGTGTGTGGGGGGGGGGGGGGGGAGGTATTTTGAAGTGAACAAATCTAGGGGGTGAGGACCCAGCCAGCAATCCTATATCTAGCCTTCATCGGCCCTATATTTTTTTTTATATAGGACCATTATCGCAAACGATATCGGCCTGAGATCGGCGTGCCCATCGGCTTCAAGTCGGACCGATATCTTGTCGGCTACACATCGGTCCAATATCGGTTAGATATCGTTTTAGTTTACTATCCATCATCAGTTAGACATCCTTTTAGTTTACTATCCATCATCGGTCCAATATCGGTTAGTTATCTATCCAATATGTAGCCGATATAGTTTCGACCCGAAGTGGGCCCATTATGACAGATAAACATCAAATTCGTTCTATTGTCAACATCCAGCTAGCACATTATGTAGCTAGAGCATCGGATTACCGTCCGATTTTTTTTATCAAATCAATTTAAATGAATACTCACTACCTTATATATATATCTTTTTTAGGTGCTTATCTCAATTAGCTCGACTGGAAAAATATTCATTAGCAATAAATAAAACTCTTGTGAATGTAGGCATGTAGTAGCATCATTACCTCCATTTATGGATTTATGGAGTGTTATATCGGACTGACAGCGGCCCGATATATGGTATCAACTGATACAAACTACGTCGGCCTGACGTTGGCCCGAGATATAATAATAGACATTAGAAAAAATGTGCTATATTCATTCAGATTAATGCATTGAACAATCAATTTAGCATGCCATACAAACAAAAAATTCAAAAATTGGTAAGTTTTGAATTAATCGGCTCTACATCGGCCCGACGTCGGCATATCAAACATTTAGCCGACATCTGACTGATATCTTTTCAGCAAATCATAAAAAAACACACAAACCCAGTCAGCAAGCCTATATCGGACCGATATGTTTCCTATATACAGATAACGGATATACATCGGGCCTTGCCGCTGTTACTGATATCGGTAACAGAGCGGAAGTCTGCATAACGGCCCGATGTCTATGACAGATAACGGATACATCGGGCCGATCTGCCGACATTCCGACCAATTACCAAAATCTATCCGATATGGCCATGCTGGCTGGGGAGTGGTGGGGTGGCTTGTAGTCTAAGACTTTCCAGGAGAGGGAGGTCTGTCTGAGGAAACTTTTCCTCTTTTTTTCAGGGTGGTGGTGGGTGTGTGTGTGTGTGTGTGTGTGTGTGTGGGGGGGGTGATATTTTGTAGAATATTCTAAGGGGTAGACTGAAAAAACGCTTTCCGTTCGTGGCGAGGGTGGTTTGTCCATAAATAATTAATCATTTAAACTTATTATTCTTCCAGTACTGTGCTGGGTTTCCTTTGGAACATCTTCGCACAACGGTGAATATTTACATGAGTGATGGAAAGTTCAAGGTGCAGTTAAAACTTGCTCAACATAAACTCACAAAAGTGTTCGTACGAAGTGAAAGAAATTATAATCGATTTGTCCACAATTAATCATTTAAACTAGCTCAACATCAACTCACAAAAGTGTTAGTACAAAGTAAAAGCAATCCGAGTCTTCCAGAAATTACATGAGTTGTCACTAGTCGTCTGCAAATAATGTCAATATTTACTACTGTTACGTCACTGATTATAACACGCGCTAATTTGCATAATGTGGAAAGTTTCCGGCCAAGACAATTTAACCTTCATACCGAGTGTTTACAAATAAAAAAACATACTAAATGAATAACTCACATATGCTGCTAGTGTTGTTTAATCATTGTGCGCTCTGCAATTGTTGAATGTTCAGCATATTCCTGCATTTGTTGTCATTTTTAAATTTCCCACGGAAACCACATATTTTCTAGAAAGGCTTAGTTTCGCATTTGAACTCCTTAAATATTCTGCTGCACATATTCTATAGGACTTTGTGAAGGAGTCAGAGAGACTTTCAAATTATTTCTGAAACTCTACTCTAACCAGTCATAACGGAAACTTTGCACAGAAAACTGTTTTAAAGAAAACAAATCAGAATTTCGAAACTAAAACTCCTATAGTGGGAGCCGGTGTCTGCGTTAGAAATGCTTAAAGCGTGACAACCACGATTTAACATCAAAATCGAGACACATAGATTAGCAATTTTCTTCTTTTTTTTTTCTTTTTTTTTCTCCCGTTACCGTAAAGTTCGCTTGCGCTCGAAGTGCCGTCGGCACTTCTCGCTAGCTGTGCTCGCTATTACAATACTTACATATTGCAATACATGAAGAAATATTACAGAAATATTACAGAAACTAACCGTACAGGTTTTAAATGTTTGTGATGAACTACCAAATTTAACAGCCGCCGTTTTTTTTTTGCCGCGCCGGTTTTTGGCAAAAACAGCAAGTAATTCCGAATGAGCTAGGGCGCTTTCGACTATTTCATATGAAAGCACATACCAAATGATTGTCAAATTATATTCTATTTCATTGGTGACACTTTAATTTTTCCGAGAAATTTGACGCGAAGTTGACCTTTCCCATGGGAAAAGCCTATTTTCCCATGGGAAAAGCTTTTTTCCCATGGGAAAGGGTCTTTCCCATGGTTTCCCATGGGAAAGGGTCTTTCCCATGGGACAATATATTCCCATGGGAAATGATTTGGGCAGTTTTCCGATGGGAAAAACAGAAAGTATTTATCTTTCAATATAATGTCAAAATAGTATGCGGCTTTCATATTTAGGGTCTATGATGAAGTTTTACAGCGATACGAGCACTTTGATATTTTCCCATGGGAATATTTTCCCAATATTGTAATTTGGGAAAATTTTCCCATGGGAAAATGAGTTATTTCTTAATAGCTAAAACAACACTTCAAAGCTTGGAAACATCTTCAATTGCAGTGTTGACAATTAAATATGCCATTATGTTTATAATTTAATGAAATAAAAACTTTCCTAAAATAAAATGGGAAAATTCTCCCAAATTGTTTTGTGAAAATTCTCCCATTTTTTGACTGGGAAAATTCTCTAAATAATTTTAAAGGAAATGAAAAAGAAAACAAATCTTCCAAATTTGTACAAGTCATAATATCAAACCAAAAAAAAACACAAAAAAAAAACAACAAGAGGCCCAAGAGGGTCTGTATACGCTCTACTGGCTAATATGGCTCTTATACCATCAATGAAGCGAGTGACGAGTGACTGCCATTTACGTTTTTTGAAAGTTTTGGGCAAAAAACAGCTTTTTAACTAACTCAAGGGCCATAACTAAAGAATCTTGTAAAATGCTATAAAGATCAGATGAAAAATGAAGGCCCTACCGTATTAACGAGGCAAAATATAGCATTTTTAACTAAATCAAGAGCCATAATTCCTGTTACTGGTCCGACTGGTCCAACATAGAGCTAAAAAAAAATAAATAATAATAATAATTAAAAATTAAAAACAAAAATATATAAAAAAATAAATATAAACAAAAAATGTCACAGTAACAAATGCCCCCGAAGTGACCTGTAACTGTGACCTTGACCTTGGAGCAATATGAAACCAACAGATATATTTAAAAATAATTTAAAAAAAAATATATTAAAAAAATAATAATAATAAAAAAATAGTCACAAAAATAAATAAACCTGAAATACAATTACAAAAAAAATCACAAAAAAAAAATATATTAAAAAAATAATAAAAAAAAATATATATATCACAAAAAAAAAAAAACGAATGAATTTTTTTTTAATGAAAAACAAAAAAAAACTAAACAAGAAATATCACTGTTAGTGATAAATGTGTCCTTTGACCTCTAAGTATGACCTTGACCTTGGAGCCATTGACCTGGATTTTGTGCACGACACATCGTTTGGTTGTGGTGAGTTATTTGAAAATCCGTCCAGGCATGCAAAAGTTATTGACCGGACACGATTTGACCTTTGACCTCTAAGTGTGACCCTGACCTTGGGGCCACAGACACATCGTCTTGTTGTGGTGAGCACTTGTGCCAAGTTATTTGAAAATCCGTCCATGTATGCCAGAGTTATTGACCGGACACAATTTGTCTTTTGACATCCAAGTGTGACCTTGACCTTGAAGACCTGGGTTTTGCGCGTGACACAGCGTCTTGTTATGATGATCAGTTGTGCCAAGTTATTTAAAAATCCCTGCAGTGGTTGTGACGTTACGGTCCGTACACGAAATTGTGTACTTGTTTTTGACCTATAAACTTCAAGTGTAACCTTGACCTTTGAGGTACGGATCTGGGTTTTGCGCGCGACACATCGTCTTGTTATGGTGATCATTTGTGTCAAGTTATTTGAAAATCCCTGCAGGGGTTGTGACATTACGATCCGGGCACGAAATTGCGTACCTGTTTTTGACCTATGAACTTCAAGTGTGACCTTGACCTTCGAGGTACGGACCTGGGTTTTACGCGCGACATATCGTCTTGTTATGGTGATCATTTGTGCCAAGTTATTTAAAAATCTCTGCAGGGGTTGGGATCTCTAAGTGAGCTTGGAGCCACGGAACTGGATTTTGTGCGCGACACATCATGTTGTTGTGGTGAGCACTTGTGCCAAGTTAATTCAAAATCCGTCAAGAAATGCCAGTTATAGACCGGACATGATTTGAACTTTGACCTATAAGTGTGACCTTGACCTTGGAGGGACGGACCTGGATTTTGTGCGCGACATGTTGTCTGGTTGTGCTGAGCACTAGTGCCACGTTATTTGAATATCCGTCCAGGAATGCCAGAGTTACTTACTGGACACAGTTTGACCTTTGACCGCTAAATGTGACCTCGACGTTGGAGCCACGGACCTGGGTTTTATACACAATGTCGTCTAGCTGTGGTGAGCAATTGTGCAAAGTTATTTAAAAATCTGTCCATGAATGTCAGAGTTATTAACCACACACAAAAGCACTTTGTTTTGACCTTTGACATCTAAGTGTGAATTTGACCTTGGAGGCACGGACCTGGATTTTGTGCGTGACACGTCGTCTTGTGGTGAGCAATTGTGCGAAGTTATTTGAAAATCCGTCCATTTGAAGCGGACACGATTGTACAGATGACGGGGACGAACGGAAAGACAGTGCAACTACTATATGCCACCCTTCGGGGGCATAAAAAAGAGTCATAATATCTGGTAAAGTTTGGCAAAGATCAGATGCAAAATTAAAGCCCATTGTACGACGAGGCAAATTATAGCAAGTTTAACAAAATCAAGGGCCTTAACTCCGTTGTTACTGGTTCCGATCTGGCTGGTTTTCGAAATTGATCGAACTTTCATTGACATTAACAATTTGATATAGTTTGGTAAAGATCGGATGAAAAATGAAGGCCCTATCGCCTTAACGAGGCAAAATATAGCATTTTGAACAAAATCAAGGGCCATAACTCCGCTGTTACTAGTCTGATATGATTGGTTTTCGAACTTGTCCGAGCTTCCAATGATATTAACAGTCTGATAAAGTTTGGTAAACATCGGATGAACAATGAAGCCCCTATCGTCTTAACGAGGCAAAATATAGCATTTTTAATTGAATCAAAGGCCATAACTCCACTGTTACTTGTGTCCAATATGTCTGGTTTTCGAACTTGTTCAAGCTGTCAACGACAAGAACAATTTGATAAAGTTTGGTAAAGATCGTATGAACAATGAAGCCTCTATCGTCTTAACTAGGCAAAATGTAGCATTTTTAACTAAATCAAGGGCCATAACTCTGCTGTTATTAGTCTGATATGGCTGGTTTTCGAACTTGTCCGAGCTATCATTGATATTAACAATGTGGTAAAGTTTGGTAAAGATAGGATGAAAAATGAAGGCCCTATCGTCTTAACGAGGCAAAATATAGCATATTGAACTAAATCAAGGGCCGTAACTCTGCTGTTACTGGTCCGATACTATGCTGTCATCAAAATGCATTTGAAAATTATTCTTGGTTAACTAAACAATTTATGGTTGTGGTCGGGTCTATATGTCGTTTGAACATCACAGATTGGCTTCATGTATTGGAAACATATGATCATATCTCTGTGGTGGTGACTTATCTTAAGTCTCTGTTGTTGGAATATCTCTCATCTCCATAAGGGTGGAATGTGGTTTGAATATCTATCTCTCTGTGGTTGGAATACAACAGCCCTATTAGTGGTTCGAATAACACAGACTGTATCCATGTATTGGAAATATATTATCATGTCGTTATGCTACTGGCTTATCTCATGTCTGTGGTTTAAATATCCCTGGTCTCCAATGTGGTTGGAATATGTGGTTGCAATATGTCTCCATGTGGTTGTTAATACACTGGGTTTCTATGTGGTTCGATTAACCCATATTGTCTCGTTGTAATGGAAATATATATTATCATGTCTATGCTAGTGGCTTGAGTGATTGGAATATTTTTCTCTTGTCTCCATGTGGTTGTATTATATCAGATCTCTATGCGGTTCAAATAACTCTTGCCTTCATGCAACAGAATTGTATTTTCATGTCTCTATATAGCTGGCCTATCACAAATATGAATATAGTTGGAACATATCTTGTCTATATGCGGTTGGAATATATCAGGCATCTATGTGGTTGGAATATCTGTTCTCTTGTGGCACGACTATCACTTTTTCTATATTGCTGGAATTAATACATCATGTGCCTAGTCTACGTGCTTTGAATACCACAATCTAATCTATAGCTATGAGGCTGGAATAGCACATATGTATAAAACACTATTCAACATTGTCATCACAAGTCTCCAAAGGTTGAAACATCAAAAGTATCTATGTGGTTGGAATATGTCAGTCCTCTACATGGTTGGACTACATCATATCTCCATGTGGTTATCCCACATCTCCATGCCGTCTCTCTGTTGCTAGAATATCACACGTTTCTGTAATTATGTGGTTTGAATATGTTTCGTGGTTGAAATATCTCTGTAGTAAGAATATTTTCATTCTTAAAGTATGTGGTTGGAAATATCGTGTGTGCTTTTATGTGGGAATATATCTCATAAAATCTCTATAGCTTAATATCGTGTGCATCTCTATGTGGTTGGAATACCTCATGTGTCCATGTGGTTGGAATATATTGCCTCCGTAGATTTGTTTGCACTATCTATCTGTCACCGGAGAACATGGAGCAAACCTGAAATACAATAAATTTATTATATTTTGAGTTCTTTGTAAACTGATCTTATGTTCATGAACAGTCTATAAGCAAAGTAGAATCGGAAATGTAGCATTCAAGGACCACAGTTAAAGTCTGAATATGCTTATTGTTAACCTTAAGAGACGATAGAGACTTTGTATCAAGTATTTGTGTATAATATTACCGTCAAATTTGCATTAAATCCCACTATGAATCCAGCCGTTAATAAAAACTACTTTTAACTATTGTGTTTACATAAACATTACCTGTGCTATAAACCATTTGAATCTGCACACTTCCTGTGTTGTGCTTAGCGTCGGCGCAGCATGTAGGGGATACAGCGTAATTAGTGCACAAATATGTATTAGTGTGTACAGTTTAATTTTAGTCAGTTTATTTGTTAGCGTAATTCTCCAATTTGTAAGTGCTTCATCAGATGTTCCAGTTTATGTGTAAATAAGCATATTCTGCCTTTAAAGGGACACTGTCCGTAAGTTAGCAGATATTGAGCATAACCAAATAACTGTCTGACTTTTATTCAGTGAAGTATATACATGAAAACATGGGCATAGTCACTAAGAAGTCTGTAGTAATACATTCGTGAGTTTGAAAAAAAAAAAGCTTAAATTATTATTTGTAAATAAAGTGGGACCCACCGTATTTACCTTTTCTGCGATCACGTGACTTCCATTAGCGCATTAGGTATTCACCATAGTATTTAGTGCGTAATATGTATAGCCCGCTTGGCTCAGTTGGGAGCTAGGTCGACCACTTTACGTTCACTATTATTACCGCGAGTGTAATTTTAGTTTGGGCTTCGAGTTCAAACGCCCGAAATGGTTTCACTTTTTTTTGTACCGCGACTGAATTCCATCAAGCAATCCTGCTTTAATTAGTAAATATTCACTAATGTTTGGTGTGTAATGTTTGCGAACATAATTAGTGTGTGTTTTATAAGCTAAAAGTTACGGACAGTGTCCCTTTAACCAAATGCAATCCCAAACTTGCCTTTCATATAAACTACAGTACAGATCAGGCAAAACCCACACTTTACTCGATTCGTCGAGTTTGGTCATATCGAGAGCCACGCCGATCTACGCGGAGTGACTGTCTGGACTGGGTAAATGTACGCGGCGAAAGTACGCCATTGTCAGTCATTCGCACTCCAAGTTACTCCGCGTATATAGAATCCAATTAACCATGAGTGCTCACCTGTGGTGGTTTATTACTGGGAGAAAAGCAAAATTTTCCGACAGCGCGCTTGAAAAAGCCAATCGCCAAAATAAGTACAAACAATGAGACGCCGAGTGCATCTTTTCTGCGCAAGACTGATAAATACACTGAATACATTTCGAAACAAATACGTATTTCAAAATTTTAATGCATTAATCACAAGTTTTGTTCGTTTCTGTTGTCCAAAAGTCAGACTTCTTCAACCGAAATAAGTACCCATAATTCTTGGCCATGTATGTACCTTTTAACAAGGCGGCACTAACAACGGGTTTATGACCCGGAATTCTTTACATTTTTTTCTGATTATCTCTGACTAAAGAACTCGTCAACAAAATAATAAACAGCAGAACAAATTTGTTACAAATAATGATTAATTAAAATAAAATTATAATTTCCAGTATAATAATTACTAATTGCAGTCGTTGCGAAGTCGGTAATAGGAACCGCTATAAAACTATCGTGACCCAGTATACATAATCCGGGCATTCAAATTTTTCCACATCTGCTTTTCCAAAAACAAAAGTAAAATTCATAACTTTCACATGACATCATCAAAATAATCTGACCAATCAGTGATCAATAAAATAAGACCTCCACTTTCGGGTAGGGTGTAAACTGTTTATCGCTGGTGCTCATCTGATTTTAGCCCTTTAAAAAACTAGTTTGTATCGATAGTTATATTAAAAACTTTGTTTTTGGTGTACATAATTATATGTATCTTCTTTTTGTGTTGTCTGATTTTAAAACACCAATATGGGTACATTTAATTTAAATCATGGTGTAATATTTTCATTTTCCATATAGAGATTGAGAAAAAAGTCCGAGTAAACCTACTGAATATCTTAACCTAACAGAAGTTGACCGGATGTGAAAGTTATGAATTGTCTTCTGATTCGATTTTTTTGAAGTTATTAAATAAATATGCATTAAAATGACTGTAATTAGAAAAAATTGCACCCTTTACCTGGGCAGTATCGACTCCGCGAACTCCCGAGTTTATCTACGCAAAGTATCGTGGCATAAGTATCGCGTAAGTGATTTCCACTCTGAGTAGTTTTATCATCAAAACTCTGCGTAATTACGCGTCATCAAAACACTGCGTAAGTACACGATTTGTAATTCCTCATAGTAAAGTGTGGGTTTCGCGTGAGCTGTACTGTACCTACACACCAAGTTTCGGCCAATTCCAGGTCATTACTAAATAAAGTTATTTAGCGGACACCATTCTTCTATTTTTAGCAACAGTTTTCTTGACTCCAGTGACCCAAATCCCAAGCTTTCTGTTCATATTTATAAGCTACCTACTCATACAAATTCATTCAAATATCTCATTCCTAACTAAAGATATTGTGCGAAAACCATTTTCTATATTTTTTGTGTAATTTTTACAATTTCTGTTGCCACTGCAACCACAATTCTTTACTTAATAAAAAAAAAGATCTGCATGATCTCCTAAAGTTCTCCCTCTTACCTACACACAAATTTTCATTATCTTTTAAAGCATTTCTTTTGTTATAAAATGATACATGTATTTTGTGTATTTTTACTATATCCATTGCCATAGTAACCATATTTCTGTCAGATCAACAAAATAAAAAATAAAAAAAATATTGGGTATAATCCTCATTGCCCTCTACCAACATGTCAAGTTTCATAAAAATATCTTAAATACTTTTCAGGATCCATATTTGTGGGACGGACTGAAAGACTGACTGTCTGATGGGGGCAAACCTCTGGTCCCCTCAAGTGACACACCAGTAGAGTACTAACAAAAAAATAATAATTTCTACAATTATCAGCAAGGTTATTTTTGTCAATAAGAGCAAGGCAATGCTTATCTGTGTATCGTTATCTTATTACGATACAGTCTCCACAATATGATACGTGTGAAAGAAAGTCGCGCTATAATCGTATCACGATTAATCATTGCACCCCTAGTTTTTAGGGTACTACGTATAAGTATGTGAAGTTACTACGTATACCGTATTGTTCCTTTTTAACGCCCCCTCCCTAATAAACGCCCCTCCCCCCAGGCACCGTGAGTAAACACCCCCACCCACTGTGCATAAAGTAAAAAACCTTACCTTAAAAAGTGGTATTAATCCGCATAACACGACTAATATATCCACAAAAACTTTTATCCATGTGTATTTCAAGTATAGTGCACTAAGGGTTTTAGAGTTATAATAGAGTTACATAAAGGTAAATGAATGAACAGTTTACAGTCAATAATAAACACCCCACTTTTGAAAAATGTAACGCCCCCGGGGGCGTTAAAAAGGAACAATACGGTATGTATACGTGAAGTTTCATAAACATAGGTAAAACTTTTTTTTTTTGTTATGGCCAGTTATGAGTTTGCTTATAGGGTATTGAATTTGTCTGTTATGTATGAAGGTGAACCTAAGGTACCAGTCACCTCAGGTTTATCCAAAGTGTCTGGTATGGGTTCGATTCTCATTTTACTGTACATATAAAATGACCTGCCAGTAAAATATATCACTTATTTGCATCATGGGAGATGTGTTTTAATCCAATTAATAACGTACTATGTCCTTCATATAACAGTCAAAGCATCAATCAAATCCTCCTTGGACAGGTACTTCTGTAAAAAGACAATGCAAAATACCTTAGTGTTAATGAGCTGGAATACATCTTTAGATAACCTAGCCAAGTCTGATTTTATTGAAGAAACAAGAAAGATGAAAATTCAACTTAAACCAGGATTTCCCTAAGCTACCTGCGACATTTTTTTTTAATATTTCTTTCCATATAACCCACTCACCAAGTTGCTTCAATTTCTCAATCCTAATCCACGGAAGTTCAGTATTGGGCGGAAACCATTTTTCTTTCTCTTTTTTTTTTACACCACACAACATGACGTATGCATAAAACTCACCAAAGAGAAAAATATCAGACATTTTCTTTGTTTGTAACCTTCGAAATAAAGGGGGCTGGGATGGCGCAGTCGGTAGCGCGGCGGATTTGTAACCAGAGGCCCCGGCTTCAATCCTCCGTGATGCCACTGAGTTTCGTCGGTGTGTTCTTGGGCAAGACACTTTCCCTTAGCCCCGTCCGTCGGATGGGGATGTAAACCGGGCGGTCCTGTGTATCGGTCTATCCTCCGAGCAAGTTAAAGAACCATAGGAATCTATTAGATAATAAGAGTATGGCAGGTTCCCGGATTCCTTGTATCCTTCCCCTCTCTACTAGGCGGCTCTGAATAACCTATACTGTGTTGATGAGCCGTTAAACAACATTCAATTCAATTTAATTACCCTTCGAAATACTCCAGTTCTCATGGCAGTATGCAGAAAATATGATAATTAATTTATAAATAGAGTTGATGACTTTATAATAAAATAATTAAAAAGATAGTTTATTTATCATAAATAAAAGGATATTTCATCAAAATAATGTAAACATGTTGACAATTTCCTTTTCCTTAAAATTCATCACCCCTATTCTACATAAATGCAGTTTCCAATTACCTTGAAGGCAATAAAATTCATTAATGACATTATTTTTTAGTCTGATGAGTCTGTTGTACATTACTGTTTCTAGAAATGGTCAATCATTGAATCTTATACCAGTTACTAACAAATACGAAATACACAATATGTGCATACCTTGATTCCGACATTTTTACGTAAAATGTTATAAAATTTATATCATAACAATTTAGTAGAATGGTCACAGAAAGCATTTGATTTTCCCTTTTCTTCTATTCAGACTAGATCTATTGTTTACAGTTTCGTTTTTGTTCGTCAAACCGTTTCAGTACTGTGATACCACAGAACACCATGCTAGTCACTGAAAACCCGTACATTTTCCTTTATTCATGCTATTGCAGGGCCTTTTTACCAATTTTGGGAAATTTTGCAATTATAGTATTATCAATAAATACCTTTTTTTTCAACGTCTGTGCCAGCATAAAAACAAATAGCTTCTTCTCATTCCTATAACAATTCTCATTGTAAAAACCGGGTACCATATATGACCATTTTGGCAGTGAAAAGCACTTTTTTTTTATCTGCAATAGATTCTTAGAACTTAGCATTTTCAAGATTATTTTTCAAAAAAAACATATTTTAGTCAAGCACATATTTGCTTTAGCATTTATTTGTTATTAGTGCAGTGTTTAATCAGCTGATGTTAATAATTCCCTATTAAAGGGATTCAACGAAACTGTTCTTTTTTTACATTTTGGATAATGTTCGCTTTTAAATGACGTGACAATTTTATCTCAATAGTTTCTGTTTTGGAGCTAACAATACAGGTAATGTATAATACTTACATAGTTTGTATGCATACGTTTTTTGCAGATACGGCATATTTTGGCTATAATCAGTCTGCTAAATTAAAATATAAATTGTAAGTAGATGCAGATATTTTATTGTCATTGATTTTCGCTGTAACGTCAAGGGTTACACATATCGACAGTCGACTGCTCGGTCATTAGTTTCTGACCAGCCACGTTTCCAACGAAAGGTGTGAATATTTACTCGTAGCCTACTGCTGGAGTCTTTGAACCACACTGGAATTGAACCCAACCCAATAAAGAATGGGCCACTGCAGATTCCTTTGGAGGGGCAGACAGAGGGGTACAGTAGAATCCCCCCAAATTCATGTTCATTAAAGGTCTTCATCATGATCCCTGCATTGTTTCAGGTGCCATCTCGCTCACATGAAAAGAGCAGTGACAGAAAAACAATAAACATGGCTCCAGCATAAATGGAGTTTCTACGATAGAATTTGCAGCAACTAGCTCTGCAGTTCAGGGTGAGAAGGTTCTAGGCCCAATTTTCCATATTTTATCTCTATGTACATGGAGGATGAGCCTGGCATGTTCATGTCTGTTAGGCGCCATATAACCTTTCATGTGTTGGTGCGCCTTAAAACCCAATTCAATTCAATTTGGCACATATATACACAGGGGTGTAAAATACCACACGCCCGCGTGCATTGGCGAGTGCAAGCTGCCTGCGGAAGATTAACATTTGGGGTCTGGTTGTCCGACAGGGCGAGTGACTTTTTGCACTATAAAAATTAAGTTAAACTACCGTTCAAACACGATGTTGCAATATTTGCAAGATTTCAGATTAACATGTGTTTGTTTGTTACCAGGTAATATTTAGACTGTGATTCAATTCACGCTAAAATCAATTGAAGTGTGATGCAATATATCGCCAACCAGTCAGACTTGTTTTTTTTTACATCGACACCGTAAACATGGCAGGTAAACAAACAGACATCAGGTTGCTGTTCGGAAAATCTGTGTCAGCGACTGCAAGCGGATTCGACCCAAGTGTCTGCGAATCAAAACGGGTATGGCTGAACAACAAGCGTAGTTCCCAACCGCTATTAATTAATTCTGGTGTCTATTATTGGTCCAATGGAGACAAAATACTGAAGAGAAGTTCAGCAGATCAGAATATTGTTGTTGTTGTTGTTGTAGAAGTTAATTCTCCGTGCTTATTTTTTTTGCCCACTCCCCGACGAATGTCTGCGTGGAAGGGAATAAATCTTAATGACAGTTGCCTGTGACAGTGTATGGGGACAGGTTGCAGACCATAATTTACTAAATGTGTTGTTAGATAATATGGCGCTTTCTTTATTTGAATAACAATAAAATATCCACATACTACCTGTCAGCTACTACAGTGTCTGTAAGTACACATATGTACTTATTGTAGCCAGGGAGTATTAAGTATACGGGGAGGAGAAACGGATCGTTTTGCCGTTTTATGTTGTCGCGCGTGTGTTTCACTACTGCGTGAAAATGACTACTGGTTGTTTCGCGCGTGTGTGAAAAACAGCAAATTCTCATAAATTATTACACTTACAAACTCAACAAAGGTGCGCAGTGTAAACATAAGTACTATTTATTCACATTGTGTCCTCTGGTACAGAGCGTGTATTTGTTTGCATGTATAAAAGCACATTTTACCAGACGGTCCGTATAACAAAGATGGTGCCACTCTACACCAGAGCCCCAGATAAGCTGCGTATTTGCATAATTACCCAATTAAAACAATGGAAAACCAAATTGAAATTAAAATCAAGCTTACCAAAAAGCATATGAAATCCCATTTAAGCAATTATTTAAAAAATGTGTGCTTACAAACTGTTTTCCATTATTGTAATCGCACGTTGTCTCTGACTTTCGTAGAATGTAAACAAATCTTCGTCATTCTGTATTCTCCCGGTTAATTAGCGAACCCGTCTAGTAGACGTTACTGGAGTATTTAACAGTATGTCGCTATAGAACAAATAGTAATTTCGTAAACCAGTCCAATATAAAATAAAGTCTAGATCACTATGTGGCTTGGTAATTTTCAAGCGTTTGTGTAAAATGGCGTCCGTCAAAAGAGGTTGTAGAAAGGCAAGTATAAATACATAGCAAAACAAAATTGTAGGGTATTTTGGAATTCCCAAACCATTAGATGGTGACGGGGTTGTTTCGGGAATTATAGAGGAATTAAACAATATATGTATTCACCCGTCAATTCCAATTGTTCACAATGTATTAAACAATATTTTGTCATCAGTAACAAAACCGACGGCAATCGTGTAGTTACTAAAACCGAAGAGACGGGAAAACTAAATATCCGTGGCTAATTGCGTCAATAATGATGATGATGAATAAATCTGAATCGTGAACTATTCAGCGAAAATAAAACTATCAGTTAAAACATAGAAGTTACAGTTTATGTTTCCAGCGTAAATGGAGTTTCTATGATAGAATTTGCAGCAACTCTGCAGTTCAGGGTGAAAAGGTTCTAGGCCCATTTCCCATGTTTTATCTCGATGGAGGATGAGCCTGGCATGTTCATGCCTGTTAGGCGCCATATAACCTCTCATGTGTTGGTAAAAATTCATGTGAAATAGAAGCCACAACAGAGACTCATACAACACACAACAAAAAGATCTGAAAAGTACACTATTGTAAGTACCTATTTGTACTATTTTGTGTTGATACCCAATTAACAAAACATTTGATGAGTGAATTACTTTTTTTTAATCAGTTGTATTTTAAAATACCCAATTGACAAAAATATAGGTGGGTATTTAAGCAGATCAAACCAATTCTTATCTGGGGCTCTGCTGCACCAAATAAAAAATGGTGACAGGGTATAGCTATTGCAAGCGAGATACGAGACTACAGGTTATTTAGGCATTAAAAAGAACAAAAAGTGAATAGTAGGCATATTTATCTTTGTCAAGAAGGTAATTTCAAGGTGGTGATTATAAGACAAAGCCTAAAACGAGGTGATGAAAATGTGCCTTTTGAGATATCAGCTGAAATTTTTAATTTGTCAAATTAAAAATGGTCTGGAGCTATTGCAAACGAGATACGAAGTATGGATTATACTAGGCATTAATAATAACAAAAAGTGAATAGTAGACGTATTTATCTTTGTCAAGAAGGTAATTTCGTGATGTTGATTATTATAGAAAGCCTTAAAAAAGAGGCTGTAAAAACTGCCTAATTAGAGATGTTGGCTGAAAGTTTAACTTTTTCACATGCAACGCGCTTACAATCGATTTACCTGTATCGATAAAATAGTAATGGCGGCGTTTTAGCGCGACAACATAAATCGATAAACTAGAGCGTTTATGAACCCATTTCTCCTCCCCGTATACTTGCTCCCTGTTGAAGCTCACTATAGTGGTGAAATAATGTTCAGGTTTTATGCTGCTAATTTTTAAATTTGTTATTAGAAATCCACTAATAAAGACTGAGATTTTTAAAAAAAAAAAGATATTTATTTTAGAGACCAATACAGGATTTGTGCACACACTAAATCATTTTGAATTCCTCAAAGTGTTAAATTCAACTATGTTTCACATTTCTGTTCTTTTTGAAGAAAAAGCTTATTAATGTGTGTTTTTTTTTCCTTTCTTTTTTTTATATATTTTTTTAATTAAAATAAACAATTGGTCTCAGCTGCTGAATGCAGTCAATTTAAACAATTTAATATCTGTAATTGTTGAAGAGATATGACCCAGGGCCCTATATATCAATAGAATTTTCATTCCAGCATGACCTCACCAGTGGCATATGATTCAATACCCCATGCTGTCAATCACTGGCACTTGGTGCTGCTCAATTAGTGGTTTATGGTGTGTCCCTGTTATGTAATCAGCTTATTAGTTATAAAATTCATGGCACACTTTTGGTGTTACAACAGGCCTTGAAGGGGTTCAAAAAGGGTAATTGATAAGACACAACTGTATTTAATACAGCAGAGGATATAAAGGCAGTAAAAAAAACTGAATTATATATAATACTTGAATAAAATATTATTAAATAGATTACCTGATGCAAGTATATATTTTATATCTTTTTGTATATTTTAATACTTAGTTTTTGATTATAATGTGCCTTGACTTTTAAAGGTACTACCGTAACCATAGTTTGTTAATCCAATAATATTGATAATTTACTTTCAAAAAAAAGGTAATGCAAATTTTCTTTTTTTACCAAAGTGTTTAAACATTTCAATTAATATTATTCTACCAAAGTTTGAAATGTATTAGTGGTTGAAAATAATCAAAATTATGCAAAAACTATTCAACTAACAGCAAATATGCAAGTTAGATAAATGCAGAAAAAAACTATCTTGCAATTAAACAAAATCAAGATTGCCATGTGTTCGTTTTATTTAAAAATTACCTTCAGCTTTCATAATTGAAGAAATCCAAAAGGCGGAGCACGTGCTTACAGGCTATTAAAGAAGCAAAAATATAAAATTGGCTAAAAATGCGAAATATGCAATAACAACTGAAGGTATATAGGGGTTAGGCACATTTGTGAATCCAAAACTTGATGGTGCTTATACCTAAATTAGCCCCAGGAACGCCCCTGCTCTGTCATGGTTAACAGTGTATACTATTGCGAACGAGATACGAGACTACGGGTTATATTATAATAACAAAAAGTGAATAGTAAACATAGAGATTATTTAACTGCTGGGATCGATTATAGGGAAATGGTAGGAGATGGTAGACGTATGGCAGGGCTTTTTTCCACAAAATTAGGGTTTTAAGGCGCACCAACACATGAAAAGGTTATATGGCGCCTAGCAGGCATGAACATGCCAGGCTCATCTTCCATGTACATCGAGATAAAATATGGAAAATGGGCCTAGAACCTTCTCACCCTGAACTGCAGAGTTGCTGCAAATTCTATCGTAGAAACTCCATTTATGCCATTTACTCCATTTATGCTGGAGCCACGTTATTGTTTTTCTGCCACTGCTCTTTGATGCGAGCGAGATGACACCTGAAACAATGCAGGGATCACGATGAAGACCTTTAATGAACATGAACACTAAATGATCAAATGAACATGAATTTGGGTGGACTTTACCCCTCTGCCTACCCCTCCAAAGGGATCTGCAGTGGCTGCCCCGTGACCAAACGGGGCCCCCGGCAACCACACAGGGCAAATTAAAATGAAGCTTGATTAAAAATAGATTATTTGAATGTAAAATACTGGGATTTAATTTTATCTACATGTATGGTTTTTAACACTTCAATTTGAATTGAATTGCATGTTGTTTAACTTCTCATCAGCACATTAAAGGTCATTTAGAGCTGCCCCAGATACAGGGGACGGATATGTACGAATCCAGGAACCAGTCCTACTCCTAGTTACTATTGAATAGATTTCTATGGTTCTTTAACCGGCTCTGAGGGTACATTCTGATACATGGGAAAGGCCCGGTTTACATCCCCACTTCATGTACATTTTGTCATTATTTATCATGCTCATTCAAGGTCTTCTTCATGACAACGTATATGCAAATGTGGAAACGTGGCTCCATCGTAAATGGAGTGTCTACAATAGAATTTGCAGCAACTCTGCAGTTCTGCAGATTAGAAGGTTCTAGGCCGATTCTCGATATTTTTATCTAGATGTAAATGGAGGATGAGCCTGGCATGTTCATCCCTGTCTGGCACCATAATGCTGTTCTAACTTAAGTACTTAAACCATGAACAGTTATAAATACTACATTTGACACATTTAAAGCAAAAATATGATTTGCCATTTGTTTCATTTCAGTACCTTTTCAGTATTCTTTAATATATCCACCCAAGTTGATTTTTTCATTATTTTGTTGAAACAGATTAATCCCATGTAAACATGTTGTAAATGCCAAATAACAGCTTCTCAGATCTTTCTCATATATGATATATGGTAACTACTTAGTGGAAGACCCCTGGCCATGCATACCTCACCTGTCATAGATCACAGGATAATCTTTGATTAACCAATCAGATCTGGCCAATACCTTCTTGACTTGACCAGGGAGGTGTTTAGTTTCAAGAAGTAACATGTGGGGTTTGTCATATCAACATAATTAACTGCATAACTATTTATGGTTATAAATAAGACCTATTTAATAGTGTATGCTTTGGACAGTGTAAATTGTTAATTCCTTCTAGCATTTTATTGGTGAGATATTGTTATTTATTTTAGTATTCATCAGATTATCAAGCATTTTAACAATTAAAAAGCAATTTTAGGTTAGGAATTATATCAAGAAAATAAGTTTTTATCCATTGAAAATTCAGCTGTATGAACAATCTAAAATTGGAATTACCCAAAAACAATACAAATAAAATCAATAAAAAAAAAAAACTTTCAAAGCTCAACCTCATTGAGAGAACTGAGTTTATGTGGCTCTTATATGAAGATACATTAACTATTTATATTTTTATACTACTCATAAATGTAATCTTAATGATTTTTTTTGTTTGATTTATAGTTAATTCATTTCACTCAATTTCTAAGATGCTGTTTTTCATTATGTTTTTGGAAAGTTGGGTAATACATTTAACTCTGTTTCTAAGATATTTTAGCAAATATTATAAATGTTTTAACATTTTAACTAAGGTAATATATTTGATATTCATAAATACTCTGGATTCAAAACTACATATATCTTTATCCGCCAAATGGCTATTAAACTGGTTCCCTGATTACTCTGCGGTATACATAAGGGTACCAGTTGGTTCCCCGATTAGTCTAAGGTATGCAAGAGGGTACCAGTTATGACAAATAGGACGCATTCATTTTTAAAATGTCGCTTTTTTAAATCAAACTCCTCCTTGATTTACGGCAATATTTTGAAAATGGTGAATTGTTTGAAATGGCATTATTGTGTAGATTCGGGTTCAGGTCTTGGATGTTGTAAACACTCATTTTGTTCGAATTGAACATTTGTAAATTGAAATTGGATAAAAAAGAGGACACATTTCTTCTTTAAAAAATGAAATGTATACTGACTTTAGTGACTTTGGATTAAAACTCCTCCTTTATTAGTAAACTATTTTCAGAAATAACAAATCAGATATACCGTATAATTCCTAATAAGCGCCACCCCCAGGGTGTAACATTTTGAAAATTGAGACCAAAAGTACATAATTTTACTTTTAAACGGACATTATTTAATGATGTTCTTTATCAAGAAAACCAAAGTCTGCATGTCGGTCAATCAATGCATCGAATTTTAAGTTTTCTAGTGATTATGTCTACATGTTCCATTGTGAATGAAACAGATTAACTTGCATTTTTTGGGGTTTTAAAAATATATTTTCTGAAAAAATGGTAGGGGAGAGGTGGGGTGGGCATTTATTAGGGGAGTGGCATTTATTAGGGATTATATGGTATTGGTATTGTTAAGAAGATGCAATATCTGGCATTTGATATCAAAAAAAAACGTTTATTTTGGTCTAAAATATATATGTTAACTGAAAATGGTTTAACATATGAACGTGTTTTTCATTATCAAGTGTAATGTGCATATTATTTAAATCTAACTGCTTCTTTAGTAATGACATGCATGATGTTCAAACTCATGATCTGATTATATTGGTATTGCTATTTAGAGTTGGCTACAAGTTTGTACTTTCAAGAAAATTTTATTTAGATCTCAAATTTGTGTATTGAATTGGTACAAAACAACAACAGAACGCGTCATTTATTAAAAGTTTGATACCTTTTTGAAATTAACAATTTCAATTTATTTATGGCATGATGTTCAAACTTGCAGGTTGATTCACAGACATACCAGACATATTAATAATGTCATTAGGCTTGTGGTTGATTATAGCATTATCATGCATTTTTCAAAAGATATCTTGGCTCATTTTGAATTTAAGGAAAACTTAGCATAAAAACACGTATTTTATCAATTTTAATATGTTCATAGAGATAACATGATACTCATTTAACCAGTATGCCTATCCATCATTGTTTTACAATAAATATTTTTTGAATTCCTACATTTACATTTTTAACAAATCTTAATCATTGTCTCACCAACAAGCAACAACTCGGATTTAGCACCCATTTTATCAGGGCCCTGATGTCAATTTTCATCCCAGATTTCATATAACAATTAACATGTCGCCAGTTGTCAATCATTTATCGATTTCAACCAATCAAACCAGATGATACCTCCGACAAACAACAGCACGTGTATAAAGCACGTGCAACTATGTTATATAAACTATTGTCAATATACTCCGACATCAACAATAGGGCGGAGATATCTAAGTCACTGGCGACATGTCAATTAAGAGGAGCTTTCATTTCCCACACTATTATATTTTTTACCGCCTTTCAAAAGGAAACAATATGCCACAATGACTGAATTATATTTGGTACCACACTTTAAAAGGTGACAATATGCCGACAAGGGTTTGAAAATGCTACAATCACCGATTGAGCATGACCATTATACGGTATAACACGAAAGGATAGAAATAAGTCGATCACAGTGTTAGATCTGTTTATTTGGCACAACATGGAGGAGTAGGAAAAATAGGGTGTTACTCATTTGTGTATTTGCTTAAATAACAACTGACATGAAGTTGTTAACTCATTGGCTGGCGTGGCAGTCGGTAGCGCTGCGGATTTGTAACCGGAGGCCCCGGGTTCAATCCTCTGTGGTGCCACTGAGTCGTCGGTGTGTTCTTGGGGAAGACACTTTCCCTTAGCCTCGTCAGTCGGATGGGGACATAATCTGGGCAATCCCGTTTATCGGACTATTCTCATAATCAAAATGGCCGCCACGGCGACTCATAGTTTACATAGAGTTATATAGAAAAAGGTTAAAAATGACATCTTATCTGAAACCGCTTGAAGGATTTTGATGAAACTTATTCACAATGATATTTTGGATAGTTCATCTCAGAGTTAAGTTTTTCGCAGCTGCCAGTCATCCAAGATGGTCGCCATGGCTAAAACTAGGTCAAATTTAAGGAAATTTCAAACGACATCTCCTCCGAAACCACTTATTCCATTCTACTGATATATCATTTACTTGTTCCTTCGGTTGGCCTCTATCTAGTTTGTGTTTTTCGTTATCGTCGAATAAATCGTCGAATAAATCGTCGAATAATCAAAATGGCGGCCACGGCGACTCAAAGTTTACATAGAATTATATATATAGGAAAAGGTTAAAATGACATCTATTCTGAAACCGCTTGTATGATTTTGATGAAACTTTATCACAAGGATATTTGGCATAATCCCTCTCAGATTTGTGTTTTTCGCGGCCACCAGTCATCCAAGATGGCCGCCATGGCTAAAACGGGGTCAAATTTAAGTAAATTTCAAACGACATCTCCTCTGAAACCACTTATTCCATTCTTGTGAAATATCATATACATGTTCTTTGGGTTAGCCTCTATCAAGTTTATGTTTTTTGTTATCTTCAAATAATCAAAATGGCCGCCACGGCGACCTAAAATTTACATAGGAGTTATATAGGAAATGGTTAAAAATTACATCTTCTCTGAAACCGCCTGAAAGATTTTGATGAAACTTAAGCACAATGATATTTGGGATAGTCCCTCTCAGATTTGTGTTTTTTGCGGCCGCCAGTCATGCAAGATGGCCGCCATAGCTAAAACTAGGTCAAATTTAAATAAATTTCAAATGACATTTCCTCGGAAACCACTTATTCCATTCTTGTGAAATATCATATACATGTTCCTTGGGTTAGCCTCTATCAAGTTTGTGTTTTTCATTATCGTCAAATAATCAAAATTATTCAAAATGACTTCCTATAACCCAAAGTTTACATAGAGTTATATACAGGAAGAATGTTTCTTGGGTTGACCTATGTCATGTTTATGTTTTTGAATCACATCATGCAAGTAGAGCGTCTACAGGCCCTCTTGGGTCTCTTGTTTATTATTATAATTTTTCGTTTACATTTTTATTAGCTCTACTGATCAGAGATCAGCAGAGCTTATGCTGTGGTCTGGCGTCCGTCCGTCCGTCTGTCTGTCTGTCCATATTTTTTTTTTGTAGCAGACTACTCTGAAACTATTGAATGGATTTTCATGAAACTTTACAGAAATGTTGCCCATGAAGTCTAGTTGATTCTAGCAAAAATTCATGTTGATATGAAGTCGAAGATGGCCGCCAAATCTAAAAATAGATTTTTAAAAAACAAGTTTGTAGCGACTACTTCTTGAAAACTCTTAAGTGATATTGATATGGGACTAAAATGATAAGCATGGCATGATGTCGGTCCCTGTCGAAAAACGTTTTGATTCAACGATTTATTTAATAAAAAGTTGTAGCGACTACGCAGGACTCTGAAACTACTCGACAGATTTCCATGAAACTTCACAGGAATGTGGCACTGGATGTCTAAATGATCCTAACAACGTTTCAGGTTGGTCGGAAATTCAAGATGGCCACCACAGCTAAAAATAGATTTTCAAAAAACAAGTTTGTAGCGAGTACTTCTTGAAAACTAAAAGTGAAATTGATATGGGACTTTTTCTAAAATGATCAGTATGGAATGATATAGATCCTTTTCGAAAATTATTTTGATGCGACGTTAAACATGGCTGCCAGCGGCCATCTTTGTTTACAAAGAGTTATATAATGAAAACTTGTAGCGACTACTCCTCTGAAAGGATGTTCATGAAACTTCACAGGAATGTTGCTCTTGATGTCTTATTGATCCTAGCAAAATTTCAGGATGGTGGGAAATTGAAGATGGCCGCCACGGCTAAAATTAAATTTTCGAAAAACAAGTTTGTAGCGAATACTTCTTGAAAACTATCAGTGATATTGATATGCGTCTTTTCCTAAAATGATCAGTATGACATGATGTTGATCCTTGTTAAAAATTATTTTGATTCGATGTTAAACATGGCTGCCAGGAGCCATCTTTGTTTACATAGAGTTATCTAGTAAAAACTGTAGCGACTACTCCTCTTAACTACTCGACGGATTTTTATGAAACTTCACAGGAATGTTGCTCTTGATGTCTAATTGATTCTAGCAAAATTTCAGGTAGGCCGGATATTCAATATGGCCACCATGGCTAAAAATAGATTTTCAAAATACAAGTTTGTAGCGACTACTTCTTGAAAACTATATAAGTGATATTGATATGGGACTTTTTCTAAAATGATCAGTATGACATGATGTCGATTCTTGTCAAAAAATATTTTGATTTGACGTTAAACATGGCCGCCAGCGGCCATCGTTGTTTACATAGAGTTATATAAGGAAAACTTGTAGCGACTATACTCCTCTGAAACTACTTGACCGATTTTCATGAAACCTCACAGGAATGCTGATCTAGCTATCAAAAACCTATCAGTAGATCTTCAAGGTCATTGACCTCTTTTTAGCTCTACTGGCCAAGGGCCAGCAGAGCTTATTGGATGGTGTGTTGTCCGTCTTCCGTCGTCCGTCGTCCAGCGTGACTCGTCTGTTAACTTTTCTTCAAACGACTTCTACTCAGAAACCGCTTGGCTAATTTTGACCAAACTTCACATGGATGATCCTTAGATCAATGCTTTTTAGATTTGTTAAAAATAGGTCAGCGCTACATCCAAGATGGCTGCCATTACCATATATGGTCAAAAACCTTAAAAAATCTTCTCCAGAACCGCTGGACAGATTTCAACAGTTTTTCTTTTAAAATGATCGCCCACGCCTAGACTATCAAGTTTGTTCAAATAAAGTCCCCGGGGTCAAAAAGTGCCCCGGGGGTCCAAAGTTTGTATATTGAGGTTTTGCATGTTTTTCATATAGACATATAGGAAAAAACTTTAAAAAATCTTCTTCTCTGAAACCACAAGGCACAAAGCTCTCATGTATTACATGTAGCATCAGCTTATGGTCCTCTACTAAGTTTGTTCAAATGGTGACCCTGGGATCAAATTTGTCCCCGCCCCGGGGGTCACAGTTTTACATAGACTTATATAGGATTTTTTTTGCAAAAATCTTGATATTTTGCATTTACTATAAGCTTATGGTCCTTTACCAAGTTTGTTCAAATGGTGACCCTAGGGTCACATTTGGCCCCGCCCCAAGGGTCATATGTTTTATATAGACATGTATAGGGAAAAACTTAAAAAATCTTCTTCTCTGAAGATGCAAGAGGCAGAGGTTTAATATTTTGCATTTGCTATAAGCTTGTGGTCCTCTACCAAGTTTGTTCAAATGTCGACCCAGGGGTCACATTTGGCCCCACCCCGGGGGTCACAGTTTTACATAGGCTTGTATAGGGAATATCTGAAAAAAATCTTCTTCTCTGGAACCACATGGCACAGAGCTCCCATGTATTACATGTAGCATCAGCTTATGGTCCTCTACTAAGCTTGTTCAAATGGTGACCCTGGGGTCAAATTTGTCCCCGCCCCGAGGGTCACAGTTTTACATAGACTTATATAGGATTTTTTTTTTAAAAATCTTCTTATCGGAAACTACAAGAGCCAGAGGTTTGATATTTTACATTTATTATAAGCTTATGGTCCTTTACCAAGTTTGTTCAAATGGTGACCCTGGGGTCACATTTGGCCCCGCCCCAAGGGTCACATGTTTTACATAGACATGTATAGGGAAAAACTTAAAAAAACTTCTTTTCTGAAACTGCAGCCAGATCGGACCAGTAATGGCGGAGTTATGGCTCTTGATATAGTTAAAAATGCTATATTTTGCCTCTTTAAGACGATAGTCACTCGCTTCATTGATGTCATAAGAGCCATATTAGCCAGTAGAGCGTCCACAGGCCCTCTTGGGCCTATTGTTTAAATATTTTTTTAATTTGTTTTGTTATTTTTTTAACCAGCCAGATCGGACCCGTAACAGCAGAGTTATGGTCCTTGATTTATTTAAAAATGCTATATTTTGCCTTGTTAAGATGATAGGCCTTCATTTTCATCTTCATTTTCAAACTTTACCAGATTGTTAATATCAATATAAGCTCTGACAAATTTAAAAACCAGCCAGATTAGACCATTTACACAGGATTTTCTGAAATGTGCTATATTTTGGTCTCATTAAGACGAAAGAGCCTTCATTTGGGCCGATTTCAGTGAAACATTTCAGGGATGATCAGTACCAAGCCTAGTTCCGATTGAATGATTTTGGCTGAGTTACGTCCCTTCAAAGGTTTTAATATACAAACTTTGTCCAGACTAGTTCTCCTGACCCCTGGCCGGAATTAAACGAAACTTTTCAGGGTTGATCAGTTCCAGGTCTAGTTGTGCAAATCATCGCCGTGTTCCGGTTGAATGATTTTTTGCAGAGTTATAGCCCTTTAAAGGTTTTAATACACAATCAGTGTCCGGACTAGTTCTCCTGAACCTCTGGCTGGATTTCAGCAAAGCTTGGCAGGGATGATCAGTACCAAGACTAGTTGCGTATATCATCGCCAAGTTTCGGTTGAATGATATTATACATAAACTTTATGATTAGCCAGTAGAGTGTCCACAGGCCCTCTTGGGCCTCTTGTTTTAAAGATGATCTATCATGAATTATCGAAAATTAATCAAAATTATACTAAGATGAGAGTGTAAAATAAAGCCTAAGGCCTAGCACCAATTCATCATTGCGTTTATATGCCCAGAATGGTAAAAAATGGTCTACTACACTAAGTTTCGATCATACTGAATAAACAGGAATAGAGGAAAATAATACAGGTATATATGTCACTTTCTCGAAACTGTTAACCAGTAGAACAACCTTGCGATGTCGTCATCTTAATATTTTTGTAACTTAACAAGAACTTTAATTTATAAATTATATTTAATTTCAGGTTCACTCAATGTACTCCAGTGACAGATAGATATTCCAGCAACATCGAGTCATATTATATTCCCACTGCTGAAACCTATACAATATTCCAACCACTTGAACATTGAGAGACTGAAAATATTCCAATTGAAAATAGACAAGAGATAGTTCAACCACATACAGACGCGAGCCTTTCCAACTACATAGAAATACGAGACCTTCCAATGGCATAAAGACGTGAAATATTTCAACAGCATAAAATTGTAACATGTCAGCCACATAAGAGATATATCAACCAATAGAGACCTGATAGACTTCAACCAAAAGGAGATCTAAGATATTTCAACCACTTTAAGATACTTCAACAATATACTGAATGACCTGAGATATTTCTACCATGCAGAGACCAAAAAATAAAATGTTCTAGCCGCATGATGACAATATATATTTCAACCACAGATGCTTCAGATTCAGATATTTTAACCACATACATCTAAGATATTTCTACCACATGGATACAAAACATATTACAACATATATAGGCCTGAGATATTTCAACCCCTTCGAGATGTAAAATAATCCAACAGCAGTGCCTTGAGATGTTCCAAACACATAGAGGCTGGAGGTTTTTTAACCAAGTTACAGACATGAGGTACTGAGGAAAAAGACGCAGCTCTTCGCATATTTCATAAGTTGCATTATAGCCATGTATGAGCACATAAACAATGGAATGAAAAACAGATAAAACCGAGTGCACCGTCAAACATTAATGGTACGGTTCAGCTGAAAGCAGCATAAATCAATCAAAAATCAAAACCAGTGTGGACTAAGATAATTATTATGTGTTTCAAGTGATCTTCTTAGCTGAATTGCCAAAGTTTATGCGTTGTAATGATTAATAAGTTGTAACTCACTGATCATCTGTTACTTAGACATCCGATTATGGTGATTGATTATGGAAGTCTGCAAGCGGTCATTGGTAAAATGTAAAAATGCACTTTAATTAATGTTAAGATACATGATTATCCAGGAGACAATCTGTCTTACCAGCTTTGTTACAATTAGATGTTTGATCAGTTTTACAATCAGCAAAATTGACTCGCATGTTATGGAGATTAACTGCGATGATAATGTAGAAAAGGGCAAATTTTGACTAGTAATATATGTGATTAATTCAGTGAACTCTTTTCGCTTTTCACACAATTTGCTTTTCGCACAATTTGATAAGCAGGTTGATATAGATTGTGTTGCATATCATATTCAGTGCGATTTTTCCTAGACCACACTTGAGTTTACCCTTTTAAGAGTTTGCTTCAATAAGATCGAGGATAATTTTGACAGTGAGTGAAATCAAAGAATGTGACAACAACAACATTAACAGTATTGACTTATGTTGTAAGTGAAACCAAAATCATTTGAGTAAAACAATCATATTTTTAGCATATTCTAGTGCTTATTATGTATCAAAAATGAGATAAAGGGTCCTATAGAAACCACAGCGTCCGAACGCAATGGCATCATAGGTCCGCACTGTACTTGATAATACAAAGAAAGAGACAAAAACCAAGAGAAAGAGTGGTGAAGACAGGGTTACTGACTTGGAACGGTCAGTAGGCAATCAGGTCTACTGGTTAGCTTGAATCGATTTTATATGCGCACAATCCTCGCTATTATCCTGTCCTCAGCGCCCAAATAGACAAGACAGTGTAAACAAAACTACATCCCATCAAAAGGAATTCTCTAACAATAAAGTTCACATCCGGAGAAACTAACTAAAGAAACACATACAAAATAATCAGAATCATAATGAACAACCATAGTAGTTGTAGCTAAAGAGAAAACCAATATCTCTACGACGAGAAAACCCGAGGACGAAAGCTCATGCACCCTCAAGGCACATTCAATTTTGCATGAATTATTGTGTTGTAAATGAAATGATTACTTATATCATATGATGTTATACATTTTGCATCAATGTCGTATATTTAATACGCCCAATATACTAAGATTTCTACCGAAATGGTTATAATTTTTAGCTCTACTGACAGAAGGCCAGCAGAGATTTTGTTATAATTTTTAGCTCTACTGACCGATGGCCAGCAGAGATTATGGGATAGCGAGTAGTCTGTCGTCCATTAACTTTTGTCTTGTTTACACGATAGGGACTTCATTATTACTCGGATGTTTACGAAACTCTGCCAGTGTCTTTATATCAATAAAAGCTTGGATTTGTTCGAGAACCAGCAAGATCAGATTAGTAACACCAGAGTTATGGCCCTTGATTTTGCTGAAATATGCCATATTAAGCCTTATTTACACTCTAGCGCCTTCATTTTGTATTTGATCTTTATGAAACTTTGTCGATGTTTTTATATCAATGGAAGCTCAGCCAGTAACACCAGAGTTATGGCCCTTGTTTTGCTAAAAAGTGCCAAATTAAGTCTTGTTTACACTCTGGCACCTGCATTTTGTATTTGACCTTTACACAACTTTGCCAGTGTATTTATATCAATAAAAGCTCAGATCTGTTCGAAAACCAGCCAGATCAGATTTGTAACACCAGAGTTGTGGCCCTTGTTTTGTTGAAAAGTGATTTTCTGCCTAGTTAACACTCTAGCACTTTCATTTATTATTTGATCTGTACTAAACTAACACAGCTCGTTAATATCAACAAAAGATCAGACAAGCTTAAAAACCAGCCAGATCGGACCATATACACAGGAGTTTTGGCCCTTGTTTTTGCTAAAAAATGCCATATTGTGCCTTGTGAACACTCGTATCACCTTCTTTTATTATTTGATCTTTACCAAATTTGCATAGATCGTTAATAGCAATGAAATCTGTAAGTGAAACACAAAGATGCTCCTTGATTTAGTTAAACATGCTGTATTTTGCCACATTAAGAAGATAGGTCATTCGTTTGGCTAAATGGTAATGAACTGCATGGATGATCAGTACCAAATATGGTTATGCATATCGTCCACGCATTCCGGTTGAATGTTTTTTGACAGGGGTAAAACACAATTTGTCCGGACCATATTTCATGAACCCCTGACCGAAAATCAACAAACCTTTGCAGAGGTGATCAGTACCAAGCCTACTTATGCATGTCATAGCTGTATTTTTGTTGAAAGATATTTGGCCCTTTAAAGGCTTTAATACACACATATTGTCCGGACTAGTTATCCTGATCCCCAGTTTGGATATCAGTGGAACTTTGCAGGGATAATCAGTACCTGACCTAGTTGTGCATGCCGTCGCTGTGTTCCGCTTGAATGATTTTTTGCGGAGTTATAGCGCTTTAAAGGTTTGAATACACTTACATTGTACATGCTAGTTCTCCTGAATGCTGGACTGGATTTCAACGAAACTTGGCAGTGATGAGCAGTAGCAACCCTAGTTGCAAATATCATCACCATGTTTTTGTTGAATGATTTTTGACAATTATTGCCCCTTATACACAAACTTACACAAACTTTGTCCAGACTAGTCTTCCCGAACTCCTGACTGGATTTCAGTGAACTTGGCAAGTATGATCAGTATCAAGCCTAGTTGCGCATATCACATACTCCACAGAGCCAGTCGAGCGATACAGGCCCTCTTGGGCCTCTTGTTTGTAGATCTGTTTCGACAACACGTTTTTATGCGCCCGTTTGAAAAAGAGTACATGGTATGGGGTTATTTAAGGTCTTTATCATGACACCGCATATGCAGATTTGGAAACGTGGTTCTATCTTGCCATTCACCATATTTTATCTTGATGTAGATGGAGGATGAGCTTTGCACGTTCATTCCTTTTAGGCGACATATAACCTTTCATGTGTTGGTGCGTCTTAAAACCCAATTCTGTTCAATTCATCCGACAATAAGAATGCTGCATGATAACTTTGAAACCATAATGCTCATGAATTTCCATAGGTACATTGCCCTTGAGGAGAGGAAACATGTTATTATCTACGCTTGGTAGGACAAGTGTCAAGATTGCCATCCCTTATATGGAAATACATATTGCGTGATAACTTCAAAACCATGACACCCACATTCATGAAACGTTAATAGATAAATTGTCCCTTGGCGAGCGTAGAAACCTTTTGTTTTTGGGTTAAAAGGTTGCAATGATCTTAATAAAATATGCATTCTGCGAGATAACTCTGAAAGCACAACACCATATAAAACTTTGTTGGTATATTGCCCTTTAAGATAGGTGGAAGCCTATTGCTTTTGGGATCAGTTGATCATCAAGGTCACATTAACCTGACAATGACCCAGTTCTGAGAAACACTCCTTCCACTGTAATTTGTCACTGTTAGACATACAATCATGGAACTTTACGGAAATAGTACCCCTTTTAAAACAATGACTTCTATTCATGTTTGGGCTAGAAGGTCAACGTTTAGGGCATTTGACATTGCCTTGATCATTGCATCATAGTGTAAGGATATAAAATGAATGAAAACGAATGAAATATTTTTCTGAAACAATGTAGTTTGTTTGTGTGGTGTTTTACGTCCTTTTCAATACACGCAATGTTATATATGATTTTTTTGTGATGGAGGCAGACCACCCATACTTTTCCTGGGTAGAACCAGTACTTTACACCTCCCGCCATCCGTAACAATCGACACTTCCTCACTTAAAGTCGAGCTCAATGGTATGTAGGAAAACAGGCCATGGGAAAAAACAGTGCAGTATCAATAACTGTCAGGCTATGCACGAGTCACATTAATGTGTAAAGGACTAATCGCAAGGCAACACATCATACTCAAATCTGAATCTGAGATGCTAAGTTAAAATCAGATCTGAGTTAAAATATTCAATCTTAAACAAACTGGTTGTTTTTTTGTTTTGTTTTTGTTTTTTTTGGTTTGATATTTTGACTAATACTTACTTGGAAGATTTTTTTCTTTTTCATTTCCTAAAAAAATATTTAGAGAAATTTCCCAGTCAGAAAATGGGAGAATTTTCCCAAAACATTTTGGGAAAATTTTTCCGATAACATTTGGGAAAATTTTCTCAAAAAGAATTTGGGAGAATTTTCTCAAAAAGAATTTGGGAGAATTTTCCCATTTTATTTTGGGAAAGTTTTTATTTCATTAAATTATAAACATAAGGGCATATTTAATTGTCAACACTGCAACAGAAGATGTTTCCAGGCTTTGAAATGTTGTTTTAGCTAATAAGAAATAACTCATTTTCCCATGGGAAAATTTTCCCAAATTACAATATTGGGAAAATATTCCCATGGGAAAATATCAAAGTGCTCTTATCGCTGTAAAACTTTGTCATAGACCCTAAATATGAAAGCCGCATACTATTTTGACATTATATTGAAAGATAAATACTTTTTGTTTTTCCCATGGGAAAACTGCCCAAATCATTTCCCATGGGAATATATTGTCCCATGGGAAAGACCCTTTCCCATGGGAAAAAAGCTTTTCCCATGGGAAAATAGGCTTTTCCCATGGGAAAGGTCAACTTCGCGTCAAATTTCTCGGAAAAATTAAAGTGTCAACAATGAAATAGAATATAGTTTTACTATCATTTGATATGTGCTTTCATATGATATAGTCGAAAGTGCCCTAGCTCATTCGGAATTACTTGCTGTTTTTGCCAAAAACCGGCGCGGCAAAAAAAAAACGGCGGCTGTTCTGAATACAATAAATGAGTGACTAACGGTATAGTCTTTCGAAAGTTGGAGGAGTTATTAATTTTGTTTAAATTCAGCAAATATATCAACTGTTGGGCGACATATATATCTGTTTCAATACGGGAATGTTTATATTTATCTTTGATCATAATTTTGAGCTACATGAAATAGTTTACAATAACAAAAGAGTTGATAAAATTGACGCGGATCTTATTCTAAGCTAAAGTGATTGGGGCATGTTCTTTTAATCAGTGAGTCCAAAAAAATTAAAACGATTCCATGATGTGACCGGTTGACCATTGGTAAATACATACCAAAAGTAAATTTGTTTATAGTAAGTCCAAACAATGTACGGATCTACACTGTGAAACAAGCTCCATAAATATGTGTGACAACGTTGAAACAGCGCCTAATCAACAGTGTCATTTCAACGACAAAGAATTCCAATGCTGACCCGATGTTTATAAACACGTATTGACAACGACCTGATATCAACTTTGAACTTATGTCAACATTAAGACGTCGGTAAAACAATCATATTTCAACCTTGTAATAATCAACACCGCGGTACAACGGTCCGGATTACAACGTGTATTCAATGTCAAACTCAAGACGTTGGTGAAATTATACCAATTGAGTCAACCTTTATAAATAAATAAAGTACTTAGTAGACTTACTTATTTACTTACTTAAAATAGTTTTACATGAACACCGCCATGATAAGCGTCTCCGTGGCCAAGTGGTTAACTAAGTCGCGTTGTAAACCTTCTCGCCTCTCACCGCTGCGGTTTCGAATCCCACTGGTAGCTCGACTGGCAAGTGAGCAAGTGTCGATTCTTACGGATGACGGGAGGTGTACAGTACTGGTTCTACCAAAAAAGGGGGTGGTCTGCCTCCACCACAAGGAATTGACCGTCATATATAACCTGACATGTGTTGACAATGACGTAAAATTGTACTTGAACTAATCAATTAGTTTACACGGGGGACTTCTACATGCATTAACATGAACTTCTTGTTTAGATTTTGAAACTGTCCGTGCTAATTCATGAACTGTATATCTCGTTAACACATATTTTCTGTGATCTCGCATTAGTCAACGATATTTTAGTCGTGATTTCACCTGATTTCATGGCGCGCAAAATAAACATGATAAATCGAACCGATGGATTATTTGCTAATGTAACATTTTCACACTGCTTTTATGGTTGTACGTATTTTTTGTTGGTGTATTCTTTCAGGCAAAGAAAAAAGTGACCATATAGATTTGCGCGGTTTGACACAAAACTTGGCCTCATTGTCAGTAGTCATGTCGTCGCACAATGTCATAACAGCGCAAAGTCACTATAGATAACAGCACGCGTGTCTTTCAATCAACACGTGTCTTACTTTGGGGGTCTTTCCTGCTCTCGGTTGTAGAAAAGCTGTATTTAACTGACATTTTAATTACATATAGAAACTGTGACTCAGTTTTTATAACTTATTATACTTTTCTTCATACATCTGTTTTCATGGATCTTTCTACCGGGAATGATTACTATTAACTAATTTAATTAATTTAAAGTTCCACACTTTAAACAAGCACTATGTTTGTCATACCCCGTAGAAAGGTCGAAATATCGAATTCAATCCTTAAGGAAACAACACCGGTCAGAAGAACTGGTGAATTTTATTTTATTTAGTGAAACTGAAATAATTTATACTCGAAAACTGATTTTGAAATAATAAAACGATGTAATCTTTGTTTATTTTCAGTGAGGCGTTTTTAACGTCCTCGAATATATGGAAGTAATTATTGATAAATTTACCAGCATTTTTATATAAACTCTATGTTAACCTTGTTTGCAGCATGCCAGGTTTAGCATCACGCCATGTTTTCGTTTCCCCGGTTGTTTGAGTGATATCTTTTAACTCAAAGGTAATAACAAATAAATCATTAAATCTAAATCAATCATAATTTGTCATAGTACTTTAAAAACGCATCATATTCAATCGCGGGTATTTTAAGAACCCGTGAATGAAACTACACTTTTAATTGGAAGATACAATTGATTAAGACCTCAACACCTGGACCTGAACACCGGGACAGCGTTTTGATAAACGGTTTTGTAGTTTAATTTTACCGTTATTTATGTATTTCGAGTATTAACGTTCATTCTCCATCCAACCCCTTCTCCAGGAAGCGAAAACGTGGTTGGCTGGGGTATGAAATAAAACCTTAATTTCGGCATGTAAAGTTTGCATATTCTAAAGTGAAATCATTTTATCGTATTTTTAAACAGGTTGTCGTATTTTGTCAGCAAAATATGTTTTTAAACATGTTTTATTGTCGAAATAGCCGTTATAAAAGCCTGTCAGTACAAGCTTTCTCATCGGTTAATGAAATTAAGGCGGGACCACTTATATTTTTTTTAAAGGGACACGCTTCAATCTTGACGTTTTTATCGAACATTAGAATTAGCACGTCGATTTCTTAATCCAGTACAGGGTCGTTATATATAATTTTGACTTTTAAACTGCTTGCACATAATTCATTTTTTTTTTTTTTTTCAATTTTCAATTGTCTTCCTTATTCTTCCAAATGTATAAATATATTATGGGTGCAATATTATCAACATAGAGGATCTAACATGAGTACTCATTCATTTATTAAACGAGTTGGCAAAATGATATAATGAGAGGCTCTTGTCGAGCATTATATTATTTTTGCTAACGAGACATAAACGCCATAAAAATGCAATAATGAATGAGAACGAATGTTAGATTCTATTTATCACATAACTCACATATCGACTTTTATTGCATTTTGCCCGTCGCTTTAACACTCGAAACCGACAAAAATCGTGGGAATTGGATCATAGTCATTATCGAGTTTTTTGACGGGGCATACTAGGCTAATTTGCATACTTATATAACTAGAGGTATATCGAAAATATAGAATGGTGTTATTCCATCCACTCTCACATCGTAAGTTATGTGATAGAGTTAGTAATATAGAGACACAATTTGCTCTAAACTATTCATTATTAATAATTATTATTATTAGTATTAGTGATACAAAAATGCAAGTTATAGATATAACAACTAACGGGACTCCTCAAGTTATAAACAATCAAGATTGCCATGTGTCCCTTTAAGAGGGTATATTCTCTTGCACAATATACATTATACAGTTTCTAGAAATAGTTTATGCCATACATGTATATAAGTTGTTTGTTTCAACACGTGCGTGTACATCATACTGTAAATATATTTTGTTTGACAGCCATGTCAGATTGGCTGTAAGCAAAATATATTATCCTCGATAAATATACTCAGTTGCAAATAAATATATAGATATAATCTTTTTATTATTTTAATTATAATTATTATTATTATTATTATTATTATTATTATTATTATATATCGTCACAAAGACACTGATGGTAGCGCAACATGTGGGATTTTCAATATCAATGGTGTTATCATTTACTCTACATGTAGTAATATTTTAAAAAAAACGCTAATACATCAGTTATGTATTAAAAGAAAGTTACGATTGCCGGGTGTCTCTTTCAGATGAATAGTTTTTCCTTGAATGAAATACGAGGTGGGGGATCACGTGGTTTCAAAATGGCGGAACCTACGGGAAGACAACCCGCTTCGAAGTAAGATTTTCTTAATAGTTTATTTATTACTTTACGCATTATCTTGTGATATAGCGCAAAGTATGCGGAATTTTATGCACTTAATTCCATAACTTTTATTGTAAATGAATGTCCTGTATATTTTTGTTTAAATCGCCCCCATTTCCGAAATGTAGTTTTTCTAGTCGGTCTCGTACACTGGAATGAAGAGATTTTCATGATATTCGTCATAAATGTACTCACTTGTATCAGGTCTATTCAAGCAACTTTGCTCTATAAACAAAAAAGTCATATCTACCACAATTTAAAAGTTACATGCGCTGCAGTGAAAATAGTTATGCAATTTCGAAAATGATCTCGAACACCGGCTACGTGAAAAGAGATCTCGTATGCTTCTGCGTTTGTTTTAAGGTGTATATTGTTTATGCGATGTACTTATGCATTACTGATCATTTCAGGTGCCAGTGGTAGTTAATATAGAGTACCAACATGAGAGTTCGGGTAGGATAGTGGACGTGATTTCCTATTGGGATTTTCCAGGAAGTAAAACGGATATTGTGTAGATAAGCAACACGTCAAAGACATACAATGGTAGCGATATCATGAAGAATTAAACATGCTTTTTTGAAATGTTACAGTAACCATCCATTGGATACTAGAGAAAGGATCCGGATGAAATATAAAAGAAAATAATAGACTATTAGACTATTATTAGTAATAAAATGCCACTCAAATGAGGTGACCTAGTTTTTAAATGATAAAGACGTTGTAAAAGTAAATTGTTTTCACAACACTTTGTTAGAAGCTGGACATTTTGAAGTAGTCAAAACTGCAACTTGCATTTGTCTAAATATTCTAATATTTATTAATTGCGATATTATTAGTTCTGATATACATGACGATGCGTATGATCGGAATGTATGTGTTTTTTTTCCATGACATCAATGCACATAAGACACAATGTAAAACATTTGAAATAAATATTGCAGAATAAACATGTTCACCGAATAAAAAGAAATTGTCAAGCGTCTTATCTCAATTGTTTTTGTTTTTTTCGTTTTACGTCATTCCTAACGATTAATAAGCGGCCATCTTTACTGGTCGAGAGGACCGCAGTTGCTTATCAGCTTATTTACTAGCACCAAACAGCACCTTGGTGAAACTACTGACCGTAGAAATGTGTGACCTACTGCAAGTTTTCTCATAAAACGAGCGTTTTAAACCATATGGCGTGACCCGCCTACTAAAACCATGAATAAATTGCTCCTCTAGACAAAAGTTTAGGTGTGGTCGTTGTATATCCTTGGTTTATTATCAGAAGAGGTTGCTTACATTACATAAACGCCATAAACATTAGGTGCCAGGGATGCCTATCAGTATGTGCATGTGCAGTGTGAGTCACCAGAAAAGATAAAAAGTAGCTGAAACATTTTTGAAACGAAATGTAACGATTAAATAAATTATTTACAGCGAAATACATAATAAAATCACTTTACGTAGTGAAAGCAAATAAGTATCAAACATAAGTTTAACAAACCAAAATAGCCCATCCAAGAGACCCAAATGGACCTAAAACGCTGACCTTAGTAACGGGAGAAAAAGGTATTAACTTTCTTTTGTTCATATGTGCACTCAACTCGGTTGAAAATTTATAAATGATTAGTTATCATTGAATCTTGACCAAGCTTCACAAATATCAAATGTATATTTTTTTCAAACAAAAAATTAAATAAAATCACTAAAATATATTTGAATATATTTGTCCAACAAAAAACCGAAAAGTTCGCCTGGGAATGCAATGCACGAAAACGTAGGAAAACGTAAATAGAAATAAACAGTTTTTTTCCGGAGTATATGTCCTCAGACCCCGTTAGATAGGGATTTGCCTCGGGTAATTTCGGGACTGGCTACGGTCTGTCAAAAATTCAAAGGCTCTATCACTTGTTATTTAAAAAAACGATCTCATTGGTTTTCAGAATTTACATAAACAAATAGGATCGTTTAAAGACCCGATTAATATCAAAAAATATAAATCACACGCTTAGAATGTGCTTCATAGTTTTTCAGACCTTACAGTACATCAACAAAACATGTAGACAACATAGTTACGGTCATAAAAATCATTCAGTCGCTTGACCTAGTATTATTTTCAAAACGATAAACAAACACTTAATGTTTGTAAAAAAGAGTATGATAATGGACATTTGGAAACGGCCGAGCACGACACATACGAAATATTGCAGTTTCGGTTTGATTGAGACTGTTCATGTAAGTCATACCACAATATAATAATAGCATTATTATTTTTTTCCAAAATGAATGGAATACACACTAACAAATGTCTTGACATTATATGATTTCATTTGTAAACTACTATAATATTGAAATGTTAAAAGTGATAAAACTAAAATGTTAAATATATCATATAGAGGAAACATGCTCTCTAAAATGTCACAATGAAGAATGCAACCAATTCACTATTTAAGTTTTTGAGTGAATTCTCCTGTCACAGTAGTTTTAAACCTGATAATTCATAGACATGTTAGACTGATTAGTCTTTTCTGCAGCTGTGAGTACCTCCATGCTCTTCGAGTTCTGTTTTGATTTCACATGTTGAACATGTAAATACTAATATCCCAGATGCATGTCTCATGTGTTATTAAAGTCGGCATATTTATAATAATAAGCTTTATAAAGTTTATAAGTGTATTTCATGCTGCCGAAATGTCTCTACCGTTATGAAAAGAGTGCCTCTTCACGAAAAATCCTCTTAATACCTAAAATAGAATAGAAACTTTCAAGAAACTCGGAAAACACAACGAAACTGTTATGCAATACAACATTGTATGTGTACGGAAACTTCTTGTTGCACCGACAAATGCTTGCGAAATGACGAAGTACATTTCAAATCAAATGTATTTATATATTTTCAAATATGAAGTCAAGGAAAATAAAAATACTAGTAGATTGAAAATGTGCATACATTACTTTATTTTCTTTATATGTTTTCAAATAACGTATCATAGCGGAGACATTTCCCTGTCGGGTTTGCAAAACAGTAAAACTGATAGGATGCACAGCTTAATTGTCGCATGTCTAATATTGTTCAGTTACCTATCGCACTGCTGTCTAGACACACCCACTCTCTGATTGGTTATGATACTTTCTTTTTGTTCATAGTACGGGACAAAGCAAAACATACAGAAACAAACATGATAAAAAACATATGTCGCAATGATTTCGTTTGTTATACAATTTAGAGGCGCTCTCGGGGTTCGTTCTCGTGACATGTAAGCCATCCGACCTACATTACATATAGTCATCCCTTATATCTACCTGCAATAATACATGTAAGTAAAATACTGAGGTAAACCTTACTGAAAATGTTACACGTATTGTGTTGGTAGCTATATATAAACTTCACTGGCACCTACAAATGACCAAAATGCATCAGTATATCGCCTATACACAATAAACTCCTAGCATTACAAAACTCATGAGCAAATCTAAAGTCTAAAAATACAAGCGCACGAGATCACTTCTCACGCCGCCAGTTTCTGTAAACTATGTTAGAAAACTTCTATTCATCTTTAGCAGCAATATTTTTTATTCTTCAAATTGTATTATTTTTATTACCTAAAACTAAACTACAGATATGAATTTGCAGCTGACTCATTTTCGATTCAGTCTTTAGCGTGAACTAGATGTTTACATCTTTATGATTTTCTGCAGATCCAATAAATTATGAATTATGAATTATTAACAGTCTATAAAACTCTATGTAAAAAATGAGATCCCTACGTTCCAGCCAATTATGACTCCATAGTCATCCGTATATTTGAACAAACTTTGTAGAGAACATAAGACAATGCTACATGTAAAATGTCAGCTCTATGCCTTGTTGTTTCGGAGAAGTTTTTTAATATTGATTTATTTAAACTGATAAGCCCCGGGGCAGGGCCGAATTTGATCCCAGAGGCGACATTTACACAAACTTGCGAGTGTTTTATATAAGAATGCTTCACACATTTTAAAATGTGGTCACAATTCATCCTGTAGTTTATGAAAAGTAGTCTCGAGGGCTTAGCGAAAAACTGTTGTAATTTCATATATATTTATAATGTAGTTACACTAGTTTTGCACTGAGACATCTGTCTAAGGACAGACGACCTGGCGACTGACGAACGGACGAAGGACAAAGAGTGAGCCCAATAGATCACCCTTTCGATTAGGTGATCTAAAAGCACAAATTATCAACAATTTAATTTAAAAAAAACACTTGAAAATCGTTAAATGTATAAGATTGTCATGTAATGTTTAATGAAATGAACAAAAGAACACAGACAACACAGACAACTGTCTAAATATCAAAGGATGAATTAAATCATTTTGCAAAAGTTGTCCATGCTACTGTTTCAAAGTGTAGTAATTTGTACAGTGCATTTATTGTTGTGGTACATCATGCTAGATCGCCATATGTATTTCTTGCAGATTCCGCACAAGTATGCTGGCCGTCATGCACTACATTGATGTGATACTGTAATGCGTCCTCTCCTTGGAATGACTGGCCTCATTCAAATGTTTTTCCGTTATGTTGGTTGGCCATACTCTCGTCGAGGGTTTTCTTATAAATATTGATATTTTGCACCACACATGGAAATGTTTTACCACATTGGTCACAGACTTGCGTAGGTGTTTGTTCTGGTTCAAACGTTTCGTCATTACTTTGTTTATTAATATTGTTTATAGATACGAAACTGCAATCATCACACTGTTATATGTGCTCTACAGTTTTTTTCACGACAGATTCGTCAGCCGCCAATAACTCAAATGATTCATCAATCTACAAAAAATGAGAGAAATTATTCTAAGATTCCTGCAAATCAAAATAATAAGTGAACATCAAAACAGACTTAATCAGCAGATTTTTTTTATAACGTCATTAATTTCTTTTTGTAAAGATGCATAACCGGTCGACATGTAATCAATATTTATTATACTGAATATGCGTTGTTTTTTTTACTTTTGTTTACTTTAGGATATGACAATTTATTTATATTGTAATTCGATGTGTACTTCAGAGATTGCATGAGGTTATCGTCGCTTTCAATAATTTTTCATTTATATTACGACGGTGTCTACTTGTAGCAGTGAGCTCAATGCTCATTTTATAGGACTGCCTCACTGGCAAAGACACATGACATGATACGCCTGCCAGTCACATTATACTGACAACGGGCCAACCAGTCCTGCGCGTCAAGTAAGGGAGCTACTAGCAACATTTTTAAAGTGAGACAGAGAGTGAGAGAGAGAGAAATGATGTAAATTAGACATTTTCGATCAGTGATCAGTTTTTGTATAGGCATGAAAAGCGCTTTCTACCGTATTTGTAAACAAAATGGGCTGTACACATTTCATGGAAAATTTATAGTGGAATAATTATATGTAATATATATATTCTTTTATACTGACTACTCAGAGTATGCAGAAATTTTCAGGACTTTTATATCCATTTAACTGTTGCATTGGAAGTATGCAGATAAAAACTGTAACAGTAAATAAAACCTCGGTACAGATATGCAGCTGTTCCCACTGCCAAAAATCAAACTATTCGTCAAAGTTTTACTTTTTTTTCCAAGAACAAAGAACTTATTCGAGACCTATAATAATAAACTAAGGTACGAAAATGATGCTACATGTCGTATGTTGTTATCAAATAACAAATAAGGTGAAATGAAAGTGACGACATCTTTTGTTCACACTAGTTTTTCGATGTTTATAGGCGAATATCTCCTTTGATTTCGTACTGTCAGTCTTTACAAGTACTCATTGGTTAGGTAATCATTCTCGGTCGAACAAAGGACAAGTGTTTGTATTATGATTTATTCAAATAATGATAGAAAATGATCACACTGTACGGACCTTCCATGTGCTGCAGTGTTGTTCCTCGATTCAGCAATTTTCAATACCGGAATGGGTGCACTTCCGTTCAGACACCGTGTAATAGAGCTAAAGAAATAGTATACATTATTGTTGTAATTATGTACAGTTACCAGTATTTAAGCAAGTTTACTGAGGACACTGTGTCTGTCTTCTGTTAGCACCATAAATCTACATGTGTATCGATCTACTGGGCTAACTCAAGCTAATGCTAATGATCATAATTTATGGGTTAGCATCCCTTATTTGGGAGATACTCTATGAACCAGGCTAATGCTAATGCTATATGATTTACGTGTTAGCATTCCTTATTTGTAGATGCTATAAGACTGATGACTTAGAATGCCAGTATTTACGATCATGTTAACAACTCCTTATTTGGAAGGGACCTTATAAAAAGAGAGGGTTTTCTTTTTCCCTACATAAAAGGGATCAGTAATCATGCGAGAGAGACAATATTATTATTATTAATTCGTCATATTCATGAAAATAATTACCACGCACGCACGCACGCACGCACGCCCACACACAGGCTAAAATAAAAAGAAGCTAGTAAAAAAATATTACAAGATATTCATCCCGAGGTTGAACTCGTGACCTTCTGCATCCAAGGTCAGTCTTCTACCACTGAGCTGCGCCGTCAATTACAATGTTTGCCACTATGGAGTAGTATATATAACATATTATTTTATTGGTGGAACTTTACATATATACATATTATTTCTAACATAAATGCATTTATTGTAAATTAAATTATATATAAATATGGTTCTATATCATATTATTTCGTATATTTTACATATGTATACAGTCAGATGCCAATAAGACGTTGAATTCAGTGAAATAACGCCTCTTGATTTACACATTAATTTTAGAGTTATCATTATTTATAGACAATGGCACACAACCAACTTTCGATGGCGAATCATGGTAGCGGTCAGTCCTGTACAGATTACCGGCATAGATATAGTAGTGGACATAAGTACTGAGAAAATACACGATGATGACATATATTATAATAGAACTTGTGGAAAATTGCAAAGTAGGCAAAACAATGGAAATAGAAGTATTAAAAGAGAAATTTGGAAATCGTCGAACACTATCAAATAAAACAAATATATTGCAGTCTCGTTTTGATTGAGACTGTTCATGAACGGTCGTTAAAAGTGCTTGATATCGTTTACGCACTCAAGCCCCGTGTTGAGCAGAACTCAATATTTAAAAAGTCCAAAACGCTTTGCCCAAAACGAGAAAACAATGGGTGAAATAAACAAAATGGAATTCATTTGGGAGCAGAGGTTGTGAAGCCTGCTTATGAAGCTTGCGTATCACAGGTAACAGCCAAACGACTTAGTAAAACAACAGGCAACGTAATACCTTAAATGCGAGGATATCCGACCGTTTATACGACAAGAGTTTTCCCATTTAGTTTTTTTTACGATTTTTAGCAAACCGGTTCACTATTTCGATTTTTATCTTTAGAGTAGCTATCCTACCAACAACATCCAACATTAAGAACATATGTATGTTTCTAAACCTATTGCCGGCGATGTATATATATATATATATAACTTACATGTTTAAGAATCCAATCTCTAGAGACACAATATAAACGGCTTTATCCAGCCAGGGCAAACCCCGAAACTGGTGCGTTGAAATAATATTTACCTAATCATAATTCATTTCATACAGATTCAACCACAGGCTTTTTCAAAACCCTGCCAATGAACCTATACCTTTAATCGGCACATATACGTTAATATATGACCCGAACGCCTTTGATAAACGTTGTTTTAGTGTAATATCATCGTTTTTTGCCGGATTAGTTTTTTTTAGAAAAAGACGTATGGTTACTTCACATGCACCATTAACATAATAAACATGATGTTTATAATGAGATGTCATAATTAAAAACACATTAACAACGGATTTGTTGGCTTAGAAAAAAATCCAGCTTTACCCTGACTGTGTATAAACTTCAGCTGTAACCTGACTGTGTATAAACTTCAGTTTTATCCTGACCGTGTATACACTTCGGCTTTAACTTGACTGTGTATAAACTTCAGCTTTATCCTGACTGTGTATAAACTTCAGCTTTATCCTGACTGTGTAAACACTTCAGCTTTAACTTGACTGTGTATAAACTTCAGCTTTATCATGACCGTGTATAAACTTCAGCTTTATCCTGACCGTGTATAAACTTCAGCTTTAACCTGACTATGTAGAAACTTCAGCTTTATCCTGACTGTGTATAAACTTCAGCTTTAACCTGACCGTGTATAAACTTCAGCTTTATCCTGACTGTGTATAAATTTCAGCTTTATCCTGACTGTTTATAAATTTCAGCTTTAACCTGACTGTATATAAACTTCAGCTTTAACCAGACTGTGTATAAACTTCAGCTTTATCCTGACTGTGTATAAACTTCAGCTTTATCCTGACTGTGTATACACTTCAGCTTTAACTTGACCGTGTATAAACTTCAGCTTTATCATGACCGTGTATAAACTTCAGCTTTATCCTGACCGTGTATAAACTTCAGCTTTAACCTGACTGTGTAGAAACTTCAGCTTTATCCTGACTGTGTATAAACTTCAGCTTTAACCTGACCGTGTATAAACTTCAGCTTTATCCTGACTGTGTATAAATTTCAGCTTTATTCTGACTGTTTATAAATTTTAGCTTTAACTTGACTGTATATAAACTTCAGCTTTAACCTGACTGTGTATAAACTTCAGCTTTATCCTGTGTATAAACTTCAGCTTTATCCTGACTGTTTATAAACTTCAGCTTTAACCTGAATGTATATAAACTTCAGCTTTAACCTGACTGTGTATAAACTTCAGTTTTAACCTGACTGTGTAAAAACTTCAGCTTTATCCTGACTGTGTATAAACTTCAGCTTTAACTTGACTGTATATAAACTGCAGCTTTATCCTGACTGTGTATAAACTTCAGCTTTTACCTGTACAAGTATTCCATTTGAGACAACGATCAATATACGATAAAACTGGAACAGACTGAAAACAGCATGTGACGAGAGATAACAAATTCGATAACAGTCTATGTTAAAACTTGTCACGCTTAATGTGTTTCATTTACATCTCATAACGGGCTTGATTCAGTTTAGTATTTGGCATTCACGAAATTGCAAGCGGAAAATAAATATGTTTGTTTACATTCTAGATGTGGTTATATTTATAGTAGCATTTTTGGTTGCTTGGTTGGTTTGGAAGAAGGTGAGTCAAAACATAAACTTATCATAATTATAATTTTATTTCACTGAGTCTGAACCATTTTAAATAGGCCGTGGGACCGATCCCAAAATTTGATCAATCCGTACCACCCAAGGTGGCAAATTCTTATTATGAATTTTGATACTGGTGATATCCATATTTAACCCTGATAGACTTCTAGTTTTAGCAGCTTATGTCATGAAAACAGCCAATATTTAGAGACACTCCGTTTTTTTTTCAAAATATCTAATTATGATACCACCATCCTGAGTATAGTGATGCATTACACATTTTAATTTGTGATAATAACATGTGTTTTACTATCATTATGATCATTGTTGAACATATTTTTTTTCATAACTAATGTATAAGGTCAAACGTAAAGGGAAACAAACATCTTTGTAAGGTATAGTCGTTCATTCCTGTCTGTTATTGTTAAAAAAAACGTCATCCTGGCAATATCTGTATATTAATACACTAACACTGTTCAAGCTTCATTTAATACATGTTTTGTTTTTGTACCATGTCAACATTATTTAAAATTGACTAGCTTTCAAAATAATCAAACAAAAGGCAATACTCCATTAATTATATACCTTACGCATATTTAACTTTCTATGCAGTTATTAATACGAATCTGCAATAACGTCAAACGTATTCACTTCTAACACACTTGATTCATACATTCATCATAGCTGGTGATTTGTTTATAATTATTATACATAGCTGTCAATAGTTCCACACGTTTAGCATGATGTTAGCCTTAAATCAGAAATCGGATGGTTGATGCTAGTCATAATATTGACTATGGTTTATTCGAGAGTTTCCACAAAAGATTAGTATTATAACTCACAAGTTTTAACTATTATTTTAATAGCATGATACTATATTGAGTTAAAACTGGTTATAAAACACAAACATGTTAATGTCGATCCACTTTAATTGTAATGCTCTTCCCTTTCAAAGTCATCATTATCCATAGGTCATCAGACTTATTATTGCTTGCTTTATTATCACATGTAATGTGTTTGCACATGACTGTTCACATTTTTAATTTGCTGAGCAGTCACAACTCGGTAACTTACATTGTCGCGTACACTTGCAAGAACGTAAATCTAAAACGGCATCAGAAGCTGCAGGACTATACATCCGATCTATCTCGATTTCGCCATCATGAGTTTGTTTCCATCCATAACTTACTTGTGAGAAATTAATATCCTGTGTGGCGTCCAAGCATCATATCCAGACAGTAGCTTGACAATTGGCTCGTTCACAATGTTTTGTTAAAAAGACAACCGGCAATCTTGTAGGTATTATCAGGCATTAAATGCATCTGGATTTATTAATCTAATATCCTTTTGACTTTTAAACTCCTTAGATATAATCAAATAATAACATGAATTTTCAATTTGTCTTCATGGGTTTAAATACATTATAATAATTGCTGTAATACAATTAACAGTTAGTAGTGTGCAAAAACAATATGTTCTTCACTATTCTACTGTGTTGTAAACAAATCAAAGTTGCCATGTGTTCCTACAGAGTGGTATATGTGATGAATCAATGTCTACTCCCATTGCACAAAATAATTGGTACAGAAATTCATTTTCATCAGTTGTCTGACATACCTTTAAACCCTACATTCGACAAGTGAACTATTAAAATGTTGTTTTCTGTCAAGAGTTTCTGTTGTCAGTGTCCAATCTTTAACTAACTTCTGAAATAATTATTGTTATATTGGTTCCATATTCATTAGAGTCAATCAATCCCTCTTCCAGCAAATGCATTATCACACCCAAATACACGCACTCCGGGCAATACTTTACAAACACAGGTTCTAATTGCGCTTTTCCAAATGTCATTGAAGCAAACTCTAAATTTTTGTTTACAGTTACTTGGATTTCAAATGATATTGAGTTAAAAGGAGGTGATTTAGGAATAACAATGTTATTATACAAGAACATCTGCAGTAAATGGGTCAAATTATTTTTATATTATTTCGTACCAGTGTTAAGCAGTTTGAATCTTAATAAGCGTTCTTCGATTCCTGTTATGTGTTTTATCAGTATATTTCATGTTTTCATATAAAAGCATGGTAACTCTCAAAATATGTATCAATTTAAACAAAAAATAAATATTTTACAAACTATTGGTCTTAACATAATACTTATCTATTCTACAACTATATACAACTATTCTAAAATATTAGAAAGATATAAAATCGGACAGGGAAAGTAGCATTCAATGACGACAGTCAACCACAAAACACAAAAACAAACACGCAAACAGACAAACGAGAAGGCAAAAGTAATAAACAATGCAAACGACATCACAAACACAAAAGGGTTGACAATAGGGCTACCGCCTTGGAACGGTCAGTGGCCAGTGGTTTAAACCAAGTTCTAGGGTGCACAAAACCTCACACATACCCTATTGTCATCCCAAATAAACGGGACAGTGTAAATAAAGAAATCCCCGCCATGAAAAATTCTCTTACCAACAAGGCAGCGTTAAAAGGCAATATAAGTAAAACACGCAGATGCTCGTGTATATATAAATGCAAAAAAAAGCATAGAAAGCCACAATGAAGGTACTCAATGACTTGGCAGAAGCGAGAGCAACAAGTGAATACACCATTGAGGGCACGACAAGACAAGACCGCGGACAAACATTAAACGCCACCGTCCTAATGGGGTATAGGTAGGCGTCGTCATAGGGTCTACAGCGTGTCCGGTCATAGTACATTTAAAGAGGAAAGCGTAGTTGTGAACTGTAAAAGGGTCAACCACCAATCATATGTTTAAAATCAGAAAATTATTTAAGATGCAAAAGTCAGTAATTAAGAATTTTGTTTAGTGTATTTGTTATACATGCAATATAAGAATATGGACGATTCCGGAACTGCTTTGCGCAAAGTAAGAATTCTTAAAATGATCGACGATTCCGGAATTGCGCAATGGGTTAATCGATATAAAATATGCACCAAGTGTCTACACAATTTGAGAATGTTTTTGTGCCAAGTACGAATTTGTGTTGGGATTTGAAAAGGAATATAGTGTTTTGAAACCTATTTATTTCTAATTTCATAAGCTTATTTGTTTCCCCCTTCTGTTATAAATTGACAAAAGCTTTCCGACAATTGTTTTTTGAGAAATGAGGAAAAACAAAAACTTTACCCAGAAGTTGTAGATGGACATACGAACGGACGTACAGACAGACAGATAGACGGACGGAGAGACAAAAATCGCCAAATTATCAGCCTGGAATTGCTACGCAATCTGACTAAAAAAACAACACAACTCAGACAATAATATTTCTAATAACGGGTCATTTTCATGCCTCTTCTCTAAGCACCTCTACCTTTTCTACACTGTATACTACACTACCACATAATTTTATCAAAGAAAAATTGCTTCAGCTTATTCAGAAGACATTTGCTAGAGAAGGTACAATTTTTCTAGCTTGTAATAATGTCAGAGCTTTCTTTACTAACGCCCCCATTGATAAGTATAATTTGTGGACTTGTTGTTTGTAGAGCCTTATCTTTTCTTCTGGATAACATCTTTATAAGATACGGTAAAACTATTTACCGCCAGGTTATTGGTATTCCTATGGGTACTAACTGTGCGCCACTTGTTGCAGATTTGTTTTTGTACTGCTATGAAAGAGATTTTATGTTGAGTTTGTCACCTGCTAGCCAGGGTGAAATTATTGATGCATTTAATAATACTTCTCGGTATCTTGATGACATACTCAATATTGATAATCCGTTCTTTGCTCATATGGTTACTAACATTTATCCACCAGAGCTCACGTTGAATAAAGCCAACAGTTCGGATACAGTAGCAGCATTTCTCGATCTTCATCTCTCGATTTCAAATGATTGTATTCATCCTAAAATCTATGATAAGAGAGATAATTTCAATTTTAACATCGTTAACTATCCACACCTGGATGGAGATGTACCTCGTGCTACCTCATACGGTGTGTATATCGCCCAGCTCATTCGATTTGCTAGAGCGTGTAAAGATGCTATAGACTTCAATGATCGAAATCAAGTTATTACAATTAAACTTCTTCAGCAGGGTTTTCGTTATCACAAACTACGTAGATGTTTCTCTAACGAGGGCTTTCTGGAAAAGTACAACACCAACCTTAAAACACTTCTGCGACTAGGCATACCACAACCCTCATTTTATGGAGATGTGGTCTATAAACTTCGAAAATGAAAGGGGTCTGACGGGTTTCCAGACCGCTTTACAAATTTAATCAGGAAGTTCGTCAGAAAAGGATATAACCCTTTGGTTTTACAGCGCACTGCATGTTTAGCGATTAACCCCTCTACAGTCAGTCAATACGCTTCACTTTTCACTTGTGCGATGACTGGAATACCTCTTGGGACTCTATGATTGTACCTACTGAAACCCCAACTAAGGGAGGTGGGTGCATGAGCTTTCGTCCCTCGAGTTTTCTGGTCGTACCCTAGATTGGTTTTCTCTTTAGCTGCAACTACTATGGTTGTTCAGTACGATTCTGGATACATCCTGAGATGTTTATTCTTTTTTTATTTATTTTTTTGTGTGTGTTTCTTTAGTTAGTTTCTCTGGATGCGGACTTTATTGTTAGAGAATTTCTTTTGATGGAATGTAGTTTTGTTTACATTGTCTTGTCTATTTGGGCGCTAAAGACAGGATAATAGCGAGGATTGTGCGCATATAAAATCGATTCAAGCTAACCAGTAGGCCTTATTGCCTACTGACCGTTCCAAGTCGGTAAACCTGTCTTCACCACCCTTTCTGTTGTTTTTTTGTCTCTTTCATTGTATTTTCAAGTCCTTGTTTGCAGTACAGTGCGGACCTACGATGCCATTGCGTTCGGACACTGTGGTTTCTATAGGACCCTATATATCATTGGGCATTCCATATATAATAGATTTTATAAATTTCCCTATGATTTCTTTATACTAACATTGGACTCTGGTTTTGTGACATTTTCCTTCGTATGTACTTGTATATACAAAATAAGTCAAATATTGAACATCTGCCAAATAACAAACACATCTGTTGCTCAATAAATGCATCAGGTGTTATGCCAATACTACTAATAATTGCATTTTCATGTTTTAATCATATTGATTAAAGTAATATACTGATAAGGTATTTAAATATAATAATTGTCAAATTGTTTTATTGTCCAAAACACCAGTCCGTCTGCCAAATATACTAACAACGATCATTTACATACTGTCAGACCGTATGAGAATAAATTACCAGTTTATGGTATTGCTAGTAATGACATTAATTTTGCATATTTGAATGATACTTAATAAATAGTGGATATTATATACATTTGATAGAAAATGAGGAGATAAACAAACGTTGCATCACGCATATACTTTTACTTTCAACATACGTTATTGCTTTTATGTTATGTTTGAGCCACAAACTCTTTCAGCATTAATGAAGGCCTTTGCCGTCAGTATTATAATTAACAACTAGAACCAAAATATTCCTACTTTGTCCAAATTCCTACTCTGCGCACGCACGATTCCGGAATTGAACCGCATTTTAAAAATTCTTACTTTGCGCAGAGCAGTTCCGGAATTGTCAATATTCTCATTTTGCGCATAACATATATATCGACTTCTATATAATAGCATGTTTTTTACCTACGGAAAGAATATAGTTTTCAGCGATTTTTATCACAGAAAGGAAGTTTTTCGCTTGACTTTATGACACAGTTCAAGACATGCCTATGCAACTTGAACGTATTGTTAACCAAATACTTTGACCAAATAAATAATAAAAGCATCCTTCATAAAATACCATATTATGATTTTGGCAATGAACTTCAGTTTTCAGCAATATTACTTATCGTTGGAAATTTTGATCCAAAATTGTGTTCGAAATAAAGATCCGACAAGATAACTGGTGGAATTCGTTATATCTAATATCAAAACAAAAACATTTTTCATAAATACAGCAGTCTATCTTTTTTTATTTATATAGACATATTGGATTATAGGTGGTGACAACACGTCCAGTAGAATAAATGGCATAACCATTCAGAAAAGCAACTAAAGTAGAAAAATGGCATAACCATTCAGAAAAGCAAGAAAAACTCCTAGTGCTTATTATCAAATAAAGGCATATAAGTATATCGCTGATGAGTTGCCTGTGTACAATGCCGGGCACATGAAGGTCAATGTACAATCCATATTGACTATTTGGGACAGATAACACAATCATACTTAAGAACCCTGTCCGGATGCTTGCAATAAATTTAAAACGCGAATATAGTTTGCAAGATAGATCTGTCAAACAACTGATGTGTACCAAGTGTGTATTTAGCAAATTACGTTGAACGAGCCAGTTATGAAGCTGCAGTCTGGAAAAGATGTTTTTATTTTTTTATATCCTGTTTGTCGCGGATGGAAAATACAGGTAGATGGCGAGCTCGAAGTAGATAGGAAGGATGTTTAGGCAGCTCCTGGGCCGTTTTAGAGTTACTTACTTGCAAGGGTACACGACAATACAAGGTACCAAGTTGTGATTGTGAATCAAATGGTCTGGAGTGTACAGACATATTCAAACTCATTAACTGCGATAATCAATCAAGCAATGATAACTCTTATGACATAACTCATATTGTGATGACAACGACTCAGTTAATGTGACTGTAAGGATTAAGTTTTAACTAAATTTAGGACTGCGTTTATATACAAGATATACAGTTTTAACTTATACTCTATGCTATTTGAATAATACTATAATGAATATGCTGTGAACGTTCTGGAATAAGCCACAGTTATGTGCTCTTTGAAAGCTTCATAACCTGTTCCACCTGTATACCTACAAAAATAGCATAAACCATACTGAATCGTGTGGAACTATGTAATTATAGAAGAATACTGTGTTACTGTACTGTAGACGACTCGTGTTTATGAGTGAAATACATAGCTGGTAATTAATGAAGTATTGACCCTGAAACAGTGTACATTGTTAGTTTATTATATTGTCCGTTGAAATGCATTTTTTGTCTCATTCTTGACACGATACATACAATATCAAAAAACAAATATGTTCACAAATTATAGCTAAAGGCACACATTATTATAAAAACTTTAATTTAGTACGAGAATGTGTTAGTTATCACTAAACTCAACATGGTTTCGTGGCATAGGCTACTAAAACATCACCAGTATCAAAAACAATACGACGAATTTGCCACACTGAGTGGTACCGATCGACCAAGGTAAGCGCCTTTCGTCCGTAAGTCACGTCTCCCCTCGATATCAGCTGCGTTATGCTTTAGTCATCAAACAGTTGTATTAATGGGGTTGTTACAACCATATCACGTCAATATGTCCACCAATCATTTTGAAACTTAATTTTGGACGTGTAAGTTAATATTCAATAATGCTTATCCGATAGTATTGAAGTGAGCTATCTCTCCTTGAATTGGTTACACCAGTCGCCAATCTTACTGCCATGTCACTTCCTGTATTCACGCAATCTTAACAAAAAAACAACATTTTGAATGATCATGTTGATTGGTTGATTTCTTTTATTATTGATTTATTAATTTTATTGATTTATTTCATTCACACCAATACATTCATCAAAATATATACAGTGAGATATTTAATGCATTAATATTCAAATAAATGAAATCAGTTTATCAATGTATTTAAATAAACGCAAAAGTTAAAGATAAGAAATATATAAATAGAATATATGTGTTGTTTGAAAGTCAATAGAGGATTTATTTTCATCGAGAAGGGAGACAACTTATATGTTTACAAATGATTTAGAACAAGTGAAATTATTTGAGCTTTCTCCCTTCGTTAGGGACGTGAAGCCAATATTCACGAAACCCAAACACATATGCCTGTATTGTATACTCATAACCCGGAAACTTATGCAGATAATACATTGTCGGCGGCGTCAACGACTCTAATATATCTGACAATAACGCTTCTTTTCTTGATTTAGATCTCTCGATTGAAAATGGTGAAATAATTAGCAAAATCTATGACAAGAGAGATGATTTTAACTTTGACATTTTTAATTGCCCCCACTTGGATGGGGACTTACGGGGTGTATGTGTCTCAACTTATTCGTTTTTCAAGAGCATGTACTCGAGTTGAGGACTTTAATATTCGTAATCTTTGTATAACTAAAAAGCTACTCAATCAGAGTTACCGTTACCACGAACTTCGTAAAACCTTTGAAACATTTTATTATCGTAACCCTGATCTTCTTTCCAAATATAAAAGTAATTTAAGGACTCTTCTGCGACAAGGACTATCACAACCTGACTTCTATGGTGATTTGATTTATAAACTTCGTAAGATTCTTGGTCATGATCACTTTCATACTATCTTTGTTAAACTTGTTTAAACGTTTATCAAAAGAGGTTATGACCCTATCATTTTGCAACGTACTGCATGCTTGGTGGTGGACCCTTTCACAGTTCGTCACTATGCTTTCCTCTTTAATTGTACGATGACCGGACAGACTGTGGACCCTATGATGACGCCTACCTAAAGCCCATTGGGACGGTGGCGTTTGATGTTTGTCTATTATCTTTCTTGTCGTGCCCTTAATGGTTTATTCTCTTGTTGCTCTGGCTTCTGCCAAGTCATTGAGTACCTTCATTGTGGCTTTCTGGGCTACTGTTTTTGTATTATATTTACATGAGAATATTTGTGTTTTACTTATATTGCCTACTGATGCTACCTTGTTGGTTAGAGATTAGATCATGGCGGGTATTTCTTTATTTACACTGTCCTGTTTTAATGGGACGACAGTAGGATAATTGGAAGGTTTGATGCACCCTATGACCGGTTTAAACCCCCAGTGGCCTACTTTGCCACTGACCGTTCCAATGCGGTAGCCCTATTGGCAACCCTTTTGTGTTTGTGCTGCCGTTAGCTTTTATTATTACTTTTGCCTTCTTGTTTGTCTGTTTGCATGTTTGTTTCTGTGTTTTGTGGTTGACTATCCTCTTTGAATGCTACTTTCCTTGTCCGATCTTTTTATATTTCTTTAGTCAATGGTAAAGCGATAACACCAACTTGAACGTTCAGCCTTCGTAAATGGTTGTAATACAGTGATAACACCAAATGGTGCGTTCAGCCTTAGTCAATGGTAAAGCGATAACACCAACTTGTACGTTCAGCCTTAGTCAATGGTTGTAATAAAGTGATAACACCAAATGGTGCGTTAAACTTTTATCAAAGACTGTAATAAAAATCATATTGCCAATCAAAAAATAAATTATGTGGGGGTGTGTGGGGGAGTGTGGGGGATGGGGGTTGTGAAAGGCCATATAAATATATGTGAGTATACAAAGGGAGTACAATAGGAATGGTAAATATTTTAGAATGGTTCGACTGAACGATTTGAATGTAATACTAACGTTAGGTAACATATTCTAGATCTGTTGAGAGTTGTTTGATGTGCATTAACTCGTAAATATGTTCTTCACCGAAATTGTACCCAACACTCGTCATATAATCCCAAAAACAATGAGTAGTTTTATTTTTGATGTATCGACTTATTTAGCATATACACGTTACACACACATACATGTTAAATGTACATCCACGTTACACGCACATCCACGTTAACAGAGCGCGAAGACTTTATAATAACCTGCAATACAACCAGATGAAATGCACTGTATTGCCCTTATTTATTTACAGAAATACAGAAAGCCAGATTAAAGGCCATGAGAACTGATTGTAAAAAACACTGTTTTTGTCGTAACTCATTGATAAAAATGTACTGTATATATTTAAATCGTTATTTTCATTAAAATTGTACAGACGAAATAATTACAATAACATATAGGTTTTTATAACTATTAACTATATGTAATGAATTTGAATAAATATTATTATATATTATTGTAACATCTTATACATTGTTAGTTAAGAATGCATTACTATAAAAGCGAATACATTTAAATGTATACAATACAAAAAACGCAATACTTACATGTATATAAATTAAGTTAAACATATACATTTATGAACAAATACAGTTCCAGACTTCCAAACATCAAGGGACAGTACCTGGTTTGACTCCACGATCGATTCGGTGAGTATACATTCCGCTGCAAAAATATTTCTGTATTTTTGTTTCATCTTTGTTTGCCAATATATTTGTATTAATAGATGTTAATATATTTATGATAATTATTAGACCGGACGGGGAACAACGTCTTGTTTGACTTTTGGTATAGAAATATTATTTATTTTATAAGCTGGTGTTCAGGCAAATACAATTAGAGTCATACACATGTGTTTCAATTTCATTTTAAATGTGCAAATATATTACATTACAATTTATATTCCATCAAATCTAATTAACGTTTACTTCTGGAAGTAGGAGTTGTTTAAATCATAAATATTGATTTATATAATTATGTACACCGTTTTTAATACAAATGGAATAATCCAAAATGAACGAAACGTGTTCATTATAGAAGTATTTCAGGGTAATGGTTACAACAGTTATTGGCAATAGAGTATTGATACCTGTCTTTATATCTAGAAATTCAATGCATTGACATAACACCCGGTTCAAATGGACGTTTACTGATTAATTTAGAGATGGTAACATGGAGGATATCGCAAAGGCTGGAAGTTTGCACGAGTTTCTTGTCATGCTGCACAAGAAGTTTGGTACCATCGCGTCATTTTGGTACGGATCAACCTACACCGTCAGCATTGCAGATATCAACATGTTCAAAGAAGAGATACACTATGGAGACAGAAAACGTTAGTTTATCAAATAAATGGATATTTGTTAAATATCTGCGAAAATTAATTTATTAGGTATATATATTGTCCTTAGACATCTATGTCTGCCCTGATATTACACTTAGGCATTTGTATCTACAATGATATTATTCTTAGGTATATATATCTCTTCTGGTATTATCCTTAGACATCTATATTCGCTCCGATAATATTTTTAAACATATATATCGGCAGTGATACTATTCTTAGGCATCTATATCGGCCCTGATTTTAGCCTAAGACACCTAAATCGGCCTTTAATATTCTTATACATTTATATTTGCACTGATATAATCCTTAGATAGCTATATCGGCCTTAATATTATTTTAGGCATCTATATCGGCCCTGATATTATCCTTAGACATCTATGTCGGCGATCATATTATTCTTAGGCATCTGTATCGGCTTTATATTATCCTTAGACTGCCCTGATATTATTCTTAGGCATCTATATTTAGCTCTGATATTATCCTTAGGCATCTATATCTGCCCTGATATTATTCTTATGCATCTATATCGGACATGCTGTTAACCTTAAATAGCTATATCGGCCTTCATATTATTATTAGGCATCTACATCGGCCCAGATATTATCCTTATACATTTGTATATGCCCTGATATTATTCTTCGGCATCTATAGCGGCCCTGATATTAGACTTAGTCATCTATATCGATCCTGATTTTCTCCTTGGACAGCTACATCGTCCCTCATATTAGTCTTAGGCTTCTATAACGGCCCCGATATAATCCTTAGATATCTATATGTGCCCTTATGTTATTCTTAGGCATCTATATCTGCCGGGATATTATCATTGGAAATATATATTGGCCCTCATTTTATATATAGGATATGTTGTCTGCTTTTTAATTTAGTCTTTTGGTTTTTACTTGTGATACGCAGGCTTCATAACCACTGCTCCCAACTAAATTCCATGATGTTTATTTCGCTCTTCGGGGCATTTAATTTTATTAGATTCTGGGACAATACCCCGTACGACATGGGGAAGCATATGACCCCATGTCCACCGCCGTATGCATGCCATCTTCGGGATGGTTTAAATTGTGCACTATTGATTTTATGAATATTGAGTTCTGCTCAACCCGGGGCTAGAGGGCGTGAGCGGTAGCTAGCATATATAACACTACCGCTCATGAACAGTCTCAATCAAACCGAGACTGCAATATTTCGTATGTGTCGTGCTCGGCCGTTTCTAAAAGTCCATTATCATACCTTTTTTTCAGTCTTAGTCATCTATACCGATCCTGATTTGATCCTTATACAGCTATGGCATCTATATATTCCCTGATTTTATCCTTAGACAGCTATATCTGTCCGACATCAATAGTTTGAGGGCAAATATAAGTTGAGGGATGATTTCATGCCCGATATGGAAAAAAACATATCTTATGGAGGTCGTTTTAAACAAATACTTGCATGACTATTCGTTCGTACCACAATCACGTTCCAAAACATATAACATAATCTGATTGATTGATGCATGGTGTGATATGAAATGCCAATATCCGATTGCATTTGTCATATACTTTTCAAACAGGTGTCATCTTTTTCCTATGTTCATACGTTTTATAACCTTTAAAGACTTACTAAAAGGACCGTCCCTACACAGTGTTTTTTCTTAAATTTGTATACGTTTTAGAACCTTTTAGTAATTTTACTAAAAACAATTAATTTAAAGTGTCGGCCCCTATAAAGTTGTTTCTTCTATGTTTATGCGTTTACAGCCAATCAATACGTTCAGTACCACAGTAAATGAAAACGGTCAGTCCATATAAGTAAATTACCCCAAGTGTATGCGTTTTATAACCATTTAAGACATTTACCTTAAACAAAAGGTGTACAAATTCATATAAGCTCTAGGTGTCAAAAGTCATTTCCGCCTCCATATTAGCCTGATGAGACTGATATGAGATATGAAACCTAGGACGTATTTTATATGCAACATAATCATTTTAATTTTGTAAGAAAATATGGGATAAAAATAAAAATAATCTATATTTTGTTTTTTGAGAAACATTTACTATTGCGCATACAACACGATATCCTTGTTCGAATGATACAAACAAGATCGACGATATCCAGTCACACATGACTACTTGTAGCGACCTGTATTTGTATGCTGTTTTGCTCTATATGCGAGCACACGACATGCATATAATAAGTTATGCACTGCAAGACAGAATAGGATGGACATTAAACATGGACATAATCTAACACTACATACAAGCAAACACGTACTGAATTTCATAATTTCATGATTACAAAACACACACACACACAATACAAAACATTATGGACATTCGCTGAAGCAGACTGGTATTAAAGTAAAGTAATACGCAGTGTCTTTAAAGAAAACAAAATCAAACATAATCATTATGCATCATGAATAAGTTGTCCACTTATTCTAACGACTTTAGCAACATGACACTATTTTAGTCCTCACTTACGTAAATATTTTATATAAACATATGAATAAGCTCAGAGAACACTGCGTAACATGCGAATTAGCTTTTAAATTGACTTTATCATTTGTGAACTTTAGGATTGTATTCATGATGCGTTCGTCAATACGACGATATCACGATCGAGAACGGAAATATCCGAACGATCATGCTATTAATCTATTTCGAGCTGAAAACTAATTAGAGAACGCTTTCCGTGGTTTGTTATAATAAATGTCCATCTCCAAGATAATATCATTTACTTACTAAAATGAAATGTGATGTTCCTACATAAAAACCTGCATACATAGTTTTAATTCAAGACAATAAACAAATATTACACTTATGACATTTTAATCATATTGTATTAAAACATAGAACACCGGAAACATGACAATATTTTATTGTTTTAAGTCAAATAGGGCCCATGAATATGTTGACATAATATATACAAATAAATGTTTGTTAGATGGCATTATTGTTAATACATGTACATAGAATAACAAGCAGTGTTTCCTCACGAATAATCTTTGTATTACATGTATAACGCGAGTAATGTAACGCAGAATCGGCTTATGTTTTAGCAAGTTGACCTTAGGTTAGAATTAAGTTTAACCGTAAACAATAGCAAGCGTTTGATTGTTATCTATATGGGAGAGATCTTTTGAATGTATTTAAATATCAAGTGTATGAATCCTTATCTTGATTCTTTACAACAACCTGGAACTAACAGGACTAGCTGCGTTTAATGGAACAGAATAAAATCAAACTACAATGTTAAATGTGATAACGCAAACCCTTTTTCAACTTGAGTGTCAGCAGTCAACAAATTGTTTTTGCTGTTTAATAACTAAACGAGTTGCATGTAGTTCGGACCGAAGTGATGAAATTAGGAGTATAAGTATATGGGGCTCTTATAATTATATTCCTAATGTCATCCCTTCGGTTTTGTTTTTGCTATTTAATAACTGAACGAATTTCGTATATACTTAAAGAAAAAAGAAACGCAACTTTTTAGGGTCAGTATATAAGTACTGTTGCTTTTTCAAATAATACTCGTATATTGTTAATTTACCAGTGATCGAAAATCGTCACCGATACCTCCACTATATTTTTTATTGAAAACTATTGTTGCGTAAAACTTGTAATACAAATAAAGTATGCACGTGATGCACGGGTCGTGGAAAGTGTACACAGATACACTTGCCATTTTCAGCATCAATTTCGTCGCGATCAACCTGAAGACGCCGTCAGATAGCTGTTGAACGGACTTTCGCAGCGTACGGTATTTGTCCATCTTGGCGTGCATAAATGCATTATAATAAAACTATTTCAACGTCTGAGAGTGACCCTTTGACCAACAACCGTCCTAAACTGGCAAGGACGTGCTAGCGTTTCGTCTCGTCAAGATGATGTTTCCTTTCGTCAAAAGCAACTTCCGCACCCCAGCAAAAAGCGCCGTGAAGCCGCTGTGAAACCACCGTGAACATAATGAGTCCTCCTAATAACGGATACGTGCCAGGGCCATTTCTTTCTGAATACGTTGTTTGTATTTGCTGCCCGCGTTATCTGACGTAACGCTTTGGTTTGTTTATGAACGTTTATCTGAAACTCAGATTTACGTAAAACTATTTGAATATTAATACGAGACCTAAATACTGTGTAATGAAATAAAATTATAGTTTTAAGTTAAATGCGCGTCAAGATATGTGATGCACGCCAAGATACTTGATTATCAATACAGAGTTGCGTTTCTTTTTTCCTGTAGTATAGTTTGATTGTTTCCAATTGTATTGTTTTATGTATACTTTTCGTAATTCTGTATAATTTTTACAATCGATCACGAATTTCAAAATGAATGATGCTTGTGCAGTGTGGCGGCAGTAAAACGTCTCCCCGCGCTTGCAATCAGTACTGTTTATATTCGAACTTTGGAGATCGCTGAGCCCGATACTTATATTAATTATCGGTGGTACTTTTTCATTTCTTTTTGTTTTCTTACCTAATTTTCGATTCAGTGGTTTCACTACTCCGGCCGATTAAAGGCTCTGGGTATTGGTTAACCACTTATAGTATATGTTGTCTGCTTTTTAATTTAGTCTTTTGACTGTTACTTGTGATATGCAGGCTTCATAACCGCTGCTCCCAACTAAATTCCATTATATTTATTTCGCTCTTCGGGGCAATTAATTTTATTAGATACTGGGACCATACGCCGTACGACATGGGGAAGCAATAAACAAACTCCATGTCCACCGCCATATGAATGCCATCTTCGGGATGGTGAAAATGTTGTACTATTGATTTTATTAATATTAAGTTCTGCTCATACCGGGGCTAGAGGGCGTGAGCGGTAGCTAGCATATTTCACTACCGCTCATGAACAGTCTCAATCAAACCGAGACTGCAATAATTCGTATGTGTCGTTTTCGGCGGTTTTCAAAGGTCCATTATCATACTCTTTTTTATAGCACAGTGGCGTTGCTTGTGCAGTGTGGCGGCAGTAAAACGTCTTCCCGCGCTTGCAATCAGTACTGTTATTCATTCGATCTTTGAAGATCGCTGAGCCCGATACTTATATTTAATTATCGGTGGTACTTTTTCATTTCTTTTTGTTTTCTTACCTAATTTTCTATTTCGTGGTTCCACTACTCCGGCCGATTTAAGGCTCTGGGTATTGTTTAACCACTTATAGGATATGTTGTCTGCTTTTTAATTTAGTCTTTTGACTGTTACTTGTGATGTGCAGGCTTCATAACCGCTGCTCCCAACTAAATTCCATTATGTTTATTTCGCTCTTCGGGGCATTTAATTTTATTAGATATTGAGACCATACGCCGTACGACATGGGGAAGCAATAAACTCCATGTCCACCGCCATATGCACGCCATCTTCGGGATGGTTAAAATGTTGTACTATTGATTTTATTAATATTGAGTTCTGCTCAACCCGTGTCGTATGTGTCGTTTACGGCCGTTTCCAAAGGTTCATTATCATACTCTTTTTTTCTAGATACTGAACATTTCTGCATTTCCTTTAGTGGAAAGGAACACTTATGGGCCTTCTCCAACGACCGCACGCAACATCTAGTCTGTGAGAAGGAAAACTAAGACTTGTGAATGTATAGCGTAATTTGGAAGTTTTGAGAATATATTTTTTCAATCAAAGACTGCAAATGTTCTATAAAACAAGGCTCTCGTAGAATCAATTAATTGGATATTCCAACAAATATGTCTTTGAGCCGTGGTTAGAAAATTGTCAGAAACATTTCCCAATCTCCAACTCCGTGAGACAGCCATACTTTATAAATTCCCAGTTTGGATAACAAAGTTCTAATTTGCGAAACCAAGTTTATTTTATTTAGCTGTTGTTCATCCTCATTTCTTAACAACTCATAAACTATCGTTATGTATTTTGTATTGTTTGTTACACATATTTATACCAGTATTTTGTAATTATATAATACCATTTGTTTATGTAAATCAGTCTTCCAGTTTCACCGAAATGTTTGTTGTTAATTTAACCCCTAAGATATGTATACAAAACCAAAATTTGTCCTTTCTAATTGTGCACCTTTATTGAATCCCCATACCTCGGCCGAATAGTTTAATATAGGTGGGAATAGTTTATCAAAGAAATCGTGTGCTTAGGGGATAAATCGGTAAATTTGTAAATTTATATATTAATTTAATTGGAATATAGCTTCTTACAGATTGTCCGGCCAACATCTTGTCAATTTCATTGAAATCACCCTATGAAGTAAACACAACCCCGTGGTACTTAAACTCCTTGTTTAATTTAGTTTTTATATAAAAATAGTATGAATTTCAGAGGAAGTTCAAAAACTGATTTGTCTCGTGATTTATTATTTCAGTTTCCTTTTACGAGCTATTTTTACCTGTCCTTGGGATTCAGAGTCTGACTAATATGAACTCGGAGGAAGCTAGCCGTAGACGTAAACATTACGGGGGATCATTTTCGCATTCTGCCATGAAAAACTATTTCCAAGTCTTTCAACAGGTAATACATGTTTTCCATAAAACTAATGTATGCATCATTGTTTAACCTCGCGTTACAATGCTCCAGGACATAAATATAGATAAACAAATCGAACAGGAAAAACAGCATTTAAGGACGACAGTCAACCACAAACACATACAGAAACAAAAAACAAATTTAAATTTAAAGGCCAAACAAAAGGGTTGACAATAAGACTACCGGCCCTGGAACGGTCAGTGGCAAAAAAGGCCGCTGGGGTTTAAACCAGGTTCTAGGGTGCACCAAACCTCACACTTACCCTACTGTCATCCCCATAGAGCGGGACAGTGTAAATAAAGAAATCCCCGCCATGAACTATTCTCTAACCAACAAGGCAGCATTAATAGGCAATATAAGTAAAAGACAAAGATGCTCGTGCATATATAAATACAAAATGCCTAGAAAGCGACAAAGAAGATAATCAATGACTTAGCAGAAGTCAGAGCACTAGAGAAAAGAAAACACTGAGGGCACGACATGTAAAATATTGCAGACAAACATCAAACGTCGCCGTCCTTTTATACTTTAGGTAGACGTCAACATAGGGTCCACAGCCTGTCCGGTCATCGCACAATTAAGGAGGAAAGCATAGTGGCGAACTGTAAATGGGTCCACCACCAAGCATGCAGTGCCGTGCAAAATGATAGGGTCATAACCTCTTTTGATAAACCTTTTAACAAGTTTAACAAAGATAGTATGAAAGTGATCATGACTAAGGATCTTACGAAGTTTTGTAAGTCCCATTACTATAGAAGTCAGGTTGTGATAATCCTTGTCGCAGAAGAGTTCTTAAATAACTTATATATTTAGAAAAAAGAACAGTGTTACGTTAATAATATTTTGCAAAGGCTTTACGAAGTTTATGGTAACGGTAGCCCTAATGGGGTATATTTTTAGTTATACAAAGATTACGAATATTAAAGTCCTCAACTCGAGTACAAGCTCTAGAAAAACGAATAAGTTGAGACACATACACCCCATAAAAAGTTGCTCGGGGAAAATCCACATCGACATGGGGATAATTAACAATATCATAATTAAAATCATCTCCCATGTTATATATTGTGCTAATTATTTTACCATTTTCAATGGAGAGATGTAAATCTAGATATACAAATCGAACAGGAAAAGCAGCATTCAAGGACGACAGTCAACCACAAACACACACATACACAGAAACAAAGAACACATTTAATGATGAATAAAAGGCAAAATAAGACATCACAAACACAAAAGGGTTGACAATAGGGCTACCGCCTTGGAACGGTCAGTGGCAAAAAAGGCAGCTGGGGGTTTAAACCAGGTTCTAGGGTGCACCAAACCTCACACTTACCCTAATCGAGAAAAAAAGCGTAAGTATCATAAATTCTTTAGGGTATATACTATTAATTATAGTAGACAAGAAAGGGTTGGCGATGTTCAATATGTCATCCAGATACCGAGAGGTGTCAATAAAGGCTTAAATAACATCTGCTTGTGTATCTGGTGAAAGACTCAACATGAAACAAGCATTCACCACTACCGTTCATGAAGAGTTTCAATCAAACCGATACTACAATTTGTTTTTATATTGATCTTGCTCGGCGATTTCCAAATTTCTCTTTGCATACTCGTTTTTTCTATATTATCTATGATCGCTATCTCTAATGTAAGAGGTCAACAACGATGGATTTGGACTCAGTAAAACCGAGTCCGCTTTTCTATTATATTTTCTGCGTTCGTTGCTTATAAATGATCTCTGTTTGCAGTATGTATTCATAGCATGTATACCGTCCTGTTATAAAGGGATGATGATTAAGATTATTTCAATTCTTACATAGTTGTTTATCCACACTTAGACGGGAATGTTCCTCAAGCAACGTCTTGTGGGGTATATATTCCTCAACTCATTCGTTTTGCTAGAGCTTGTAGTCCTGTTTGATACTTAAATAATCTTAACGTGTGTATAATAAAAAGTTTGCTCGAGCAAGGCTACCACTACCTTAAACTTCAAACACCCTTTGCAAAATTGTTTTATTGCAACTCGGATCTTTTAAAATATAAAAATAATTTAAGAACTCTTATGCGACAAAGACTATCACTATCTGTCTTCTATGACGAAGCGATTTACAAACTTCGTAAGATCCTTGGTTATGATCATTTTCATACAATCGTTATTAAACGTGTCCAAAAGTGTATCAAACGAATCTATGACCCTATCATATTGCAACGCACTGCATGTCTATACGTTGTAGTTCGCGACTATGCTTTCCTCTTTTATTGTGCGATGACCATGTAGAGTATGGACTGTATGATGACGTCTATCTAAATCCAGAAAGGGATGTTAACAATAGGTACGAGAGAGGTTTCATGCACCCCAGAAACCGGGTTAAACATTTTTTTGCCACTGACAGTTCAAATGCAATATCCCTAGTCTCAGTCCATTGAAACCCTTTTATAATTGCGGTTTAACGTATAACTATTGTTTTATTTGTATGCGTGTTTGTGGTTGACTGTGTTCTTTGAATGCTACGTTTCCTTTTCGACTTGTATACCAATGTTTACATAGCATTATTAATATATTATATATACATTCAAGTAATAAATAGCCTAAACATATAAACTACATTGTTGGAACATCTAAACTTCTATAGCACGAATACATACCTATTTTAATACATTCCTGTCTTAATACATACCTATCTTAATACGTACATATCTTAATACATACCTATCTTAATACATACCTATCTAAATTAGTTTATTTGAGATATTGAATGTGTTCTTATTGTACACTAAACATAACTTGCATTCAAATGTGTTTAAATACATTAATAAATGTTTTATCGTTTGCATATTATACTGCTAGTTTGTTAAAGCACAATACAAAATCAAAAGAAATGCAGTAAACGCAATTGCAGTCGAATACAACATGCCTTAGTTGATACAAGGTAGGTAAACTTAGAATTTACATAGGTGGTGACAAAGTGGACGTTATAAATTAAAATATAAATTCAATATGAGGTAAGTGTTTTGTTCATTATGATGCAGATGCTCAAGAAAATGCATGCATTAGGTCTATAACCTGGTACGCATTGACTCTCAACAGGCAGCAGATGAAACCGTTAGTCAATTGGCCACAATTCCAGATGGGGAGCACATTTGCATTAATGGTTACATGGTGACGTATGCGCTGAAATCAGTCATCTTTACCCTATTTGGAGAAAACTTCAGCGAGGATAACTTCAAATCGTTAGTTAAAATAGACGAGGTGAAACTTTACCTATTTCCGTTTGTGTATATGAGATGTGTCCTTTGTAAATAATAAAGTAAACAAATCATTGCAATACTTCAATTAACCTTATTACTATAACACGTAATATCGGATAAGAAGGCTCTGTTTTATCCAAAACTTCAATTCTATAAATACAATTAAATTTGTATCACAACTTCCATTAGTTCATAACCCCGCATTTAGCTTAAAAATCACAAAGTATGTTTGCAAATAAATCAACATTTCGTTAACGGATTTAATTTGACCAGTAATGTTTAAATACCGATCTATACCTTGAAACTAAACATCTGTATGCTATAAGTACCGACCTCTCATATCACATTGGAATTTAAATATGAAATACATTTCTTTGAAAACAGATTCAAAACATATCATTTGTGTAAAAAAGACTTTACATTGTTTTCATTTTGTTATAGTCTGTCCTTAGTTGGGGTCGAACCAGCGACTCTTGAGAAACAATGATTTACGTTAATTATCTTGGATATGTCATACACATGTTAAGATATCATACACATTATATATACACATGTTAAGATGTTATACACGTTATCTCTACACATGTTAAGATGTCATACACATTATCTCTTCACATTTTAAGATGTCATACACAATATCTCTACACATGTTAAGATGTTATACACTTTATCTCTACACCTGCTTATGTATGTAATTATCTCTTGACATGTTTAGCTGTCATAAGTAATCTCTACACATGTTTAGGTATGAAGTGCTCTTAGAGTTGTTATACACATCATCATCTGTACATATGTTTAGCTTACATACACTCTAACTCTACACATGTTTAGATGTCATACCCATTATCTCTATGCATGGTTAGGCATGGAATGATCTTAGAACTGTCATATACATAATGTTGACAAATGTTTACAACGTTTAGGTATGGAATGAATTACAGCTTAGACTGACAGTAACACCAACGGAAGCCAGAGAACAGGTCCTTCTAGACGGTTAGTTAAAAGTAAATTAGAAAAAGGGTTATTATGTTTGTAATTTTGTTTAGACCATTAATATCCCAAAATATTTCAACTTTATATACTTTACACCGAATATTGTCACCTAACATCAGCTGATGTAGCTGTTAATATGTCAGAATGACTTTGTTTTAATCGACTCCTCTAATTTATGAACATATCATACGGGGTTAGATTTTAAACATCAGTTTTCCTTTCTCCTCTCAACCGGTTCCATCTTGCGTTTATTTCGTCTTGTTAAAAACAATTATTCCCATTCTATGACCAAGTATGTCTCTTCGTCTTGGAATCAATACCAAGATATAATGATAAGACGATGCTGCAAATATTAAGTTATATAGGCGTATACAATAATGAAAGCGGATTCGTTATCGATGGTCTTAAAATGGAAGCTAGCGCATATGCCTTTCTTAAGTGCTTTAACAGATATAAAGGGGACACGATGCTACACGTATTAGTTTGTGTATCCAATATCATTAGTCAGGATGGTGGATTTATTTCCATTAGATGGGATATTGAATTTATTACCATTAGGCGGGATAGTGGAGTTATTACCATTAGGCGGGATAGTGGAGTTATTACCATTAGGCGGGATAATGGAGTTATTACCATTTTGTGGGATAGTGAAGTTACCATTAAGCGGGATAGTGGTTTTATTAACATTAGGCGGGATAGTAGAGTTATTACTATTAGGCGGGATAATGGATTGACTACCATTAGGCGGAATAGCGGAGTCATAACCGTTAGGCGGAATAGTGGAGTTATTACCGTTAGACGGGATATTGGGCTTATTACCATTAGGCGGGATAGTGGAGTTATTACCATTAGGCGGGATAATGGAGTTATTACCGATGCAGGTAACCGATGCATGTATTTAATTGTTTTCTTAATATATATATATCTTTATTAAGTCCCACAATACGTATGGACCAAGGCGTAAAACAGTATTTAATACTTGTTATCAGACTTGAAACAGGGCAGTGTAAGTTGGTGCTTCGTGGTTGTGGTAGTTGGCGTAGATTGAGGGAGAATGCTGTTCGCAGTTTTAAAACAGAAACTATAAAGTTTATTTCTCAGTTCACATTAAGAAACCTATCTTTATTTTATGATAATGTTTTGAATAATATGTTTTATTTCATTAGAGTATTGGGAGAAACTGAAAACATATAACTATATACAACTAAATATTACATTTATTTACAAACAGAAGTAAAAGAGGTTAAAGAAGTTATTACGGAAATAGTGAAAGACCGACAAAGCAACCCACCCAAGCACGGGGAGCTTCTTTTCGTGGATCGTTTGATAGACTACAGTAATACAGAGTCTTACCTTTTCGACGAAACAATGCAGTTCATAGCGGCCGGCTTCCATACGTCTTCCGCAAGTAAGTTAATGTACACTTACCGTGCCTTATACTGTACAATTACTGTGCCTTATAATGTACTCTTACCGTGCCTTATATTGTACATTTACAATACCTTATACTGTACACGTACCTGGCCTTATACTATACACTTACCGTGCCTTATAATGTACACTTACCGTGCATTATAGTGTACACTTACCTGGCCTTATACTGTACATTTACCGTGTCTTATACTGTATATTTACCGTGCCTTATAATGTACACTTACCGTGCCTTACACTGTACACTTACCGTGCCTTATACTGTACACTTACCGTGCCTTATACTCTACACTTTTCATGGCTTATAATGTACACTTACCGTGCCTGATAATGTACTATTCCTTTTTTGAATTTGGGCAAGTCCATTTACTGGGTACTTTGGAGAATTTACTGACTCGTATGAAGCGAGCAGTGTATGTGGCTTTTAAGTAGAATCTTGCGTAAGCTGGTGCTAGGTGTCGTTACAAATGTTGCATGTTTACATTACATTGCATAAACATACAACCCAGTATGCTACTCTTTTCGGATGGCGTTCTTTGCTTCCAACGGTTTTTCTGTATTTATTATCATAATACCACCGCAATTGTTGACGAATAAACCAATTAATGCACACTGTCAAGTAGTAAATGTCGTAGACAATAGACTATAAAAGCTACATTGTCGTTGTATTATTATATTCTTTATATTGTGATTGCGTGTTCATTTTGATCGAACTCATCAACAAATTACAATAGATATACGATTTTATTAGCTCACCTGAGCCGAAGGCTCACAGGTGAGCTATTGGGATCAATCTTCGTCCGTCGTCCGTCCATCGTCGTCGACCGTCGTCGTTAACTTTTACCTCGTTAAGGCGATAGGGCCTTCATTTTTTATCTGATCTTTACCAAACTTTAACAGATTGTTAATATCAATAAAAGCTCGGGAACGTTTGAAAATCCGCCAGATCAAACCTGTAACAGCGGAGTTATGGCCCTTGATTTAATTAAAAATGCTATATTTTGCCTCGTTAAGACGACAGGGCCTTCATTTTTCATTCGATCTTTCTCAATCTTTACCAGATTGTTAATATTATTAAAAGCTCGAATAAGCCTGAAAACAAATTAGATCGGACCACCAACAACGGAGTTATGGCCCTTGATTTGGTTAAAAATGCTATATTTTGCATTGTTAAGACGATAGGGACTGATTGTTCATTCGATCATTACCAAACTTTACTAGGTTGTTAATATCAAAGACAGCTTAGAAAAATTTGAAAACCAGCCAGATCAAACTAGTAACAGCGGAGTTATGGCCCTTGATTTAGTTAACAATGCTATATTTTGCCTCTTTAAGAGGATAGGGTCTTCATTTTTCATTCGATCTTTACCAAACGTTAACGGGTTGTTAATATTAATTAAAGCTCGAGCTAGTTTGAAAATCAGCTAGATCAAACCGGTAACAGCGGAGTTATGGCCCTTGTTTTGAAAATGGTATATTTTGCCTCGTTAAGACGATAGGGCCATTTTTTCATCTGAAATTTACCAAACTTTACCAGATTGTTAATATCAATGGAAGCTCGGATAAGTTCGGAAACCAGCCAGATTTAACCATTAACACTGGAGTTATGGCCTTTGATTTTCTGGAATATGCTATATTTCGGCCTCATTAAGACAAAATGGCCTTCCTGAACCCCTGGCTGGATTTCAACGAAGCTTGACAAGGATGATCAATATCAAGCGCATATCATCAACATATTCCGGTTGAACTATTTTTGGCAGAGTTATGTCCCCTTATACATAAACTTTATCTTTAACCCGTATAGCATCCACATGCCCTCTTGGGCCTCTTGTTGAGATTAAATCTCATTCATAGAAGAAATAAAGTTGAACAAATTAAAAAAATGCCAGACTAGACACACCAGACTTATTGCACATGATTACCAGGTGAGCGATCTAGGGCCAACCTGGCCCTCTTGTTTATAACATTATGGGTTTGATTTACAGAATAAAACAAGTTTAATACACATGTACGCGTCCATCATTTAATGCGAGCTATTATCTGAACAATATAAAGGATATGTATTTTCATATTTAAGCACAAACATGGTGTTTGTATTATTTGGCTGTAAATGAAGACATTCAGGACAGAGTTCATACCGAAATTATGGATGTTATTGGTGATGATGTTATGACTTTTTCGAACATTGGTCAACTCACGTAAGATATACAATTACATGTTTCTTTCGGCTTTATCTTTATTTGATATAAATTAAATTTTACCATAAATCAAGAAAAAACAACAACTGTAAACACGAATTAATTATATATATATATATATATATATATATAGAAACATATGATAGGCTAGTTGCCTAGGTAACGGAGATAAATATGCAAGCCGAACTCAATGAAAAGTTATGCAAAATAAATGATGACAACATGCCACATGTAACTTTATTTGTGCTTTGCTTAATTAAGCAATGTCATGCGTACAATAAATGAATGCTTAATCTGTAGTAAATTGCTGCAAAGTACATATTAGGCTAACATATGGTGTAATTAGATTACGCACATTACTATAACTAAACATTGTTTTATATATAAATATAATTAATATTATTCCCTGTAATTTTAAAAATTAAACTTTTCACTTATTTACATTTCGGCTGAACAAAACAGAATTAAAACTTTGTGATTAGTGATTGTGTATATTGCATTTTCAGGTATTTGCGACAGGTACTGGATGAAACACTACGCTATAGCCTGATTGAGCCTTATGCAATGCGATTCCACGACAGCAGGACAGAACTTGGTGGATATGTACTCCCACCTGGTGTAATTTATACTATATTATAGAACATCATGTTTTTATTAATCAAATACCAAGATACTAGCGTCAATATCAGCTGTTTATGCGGCCCTTGAGAAGCAGTATAAATCGCATACGAGAAAGATATGCTATAAATCTTTTGTACCATAGCCATTCAGTACCGGTAATTGACAATCTGATTGACAGGTTGTAAACGTTACAACAACGCGCGTTTAAAATTGAGTAGACCATGGTATAACTGCCGAATCTGTCATTTATAGCACGGCGGAAATATACCGGCAGTTATAGCACGGTTTAGGTTCAGACCTTCAGGATTATGAAAATTATAAGCAAGAACAAAGGAAAACAGTAAAGCTTTGGTTCAAAATGCAGATACGAAATGTACTAGCTATTCCTCGTATGGGAGTGTGTGTTTTAATTTACTGTTCCATAAAGCATGTGGTGGATGTGATGGATGTATAAAGGATACTGAGTACTCTGCGTATTTGAACTTCACGTATCTGTATTATATTCGTTCTCGTTTACAGACCGCCGTTATTCAAGCAATCGGTGTTACAAACATGGACGAAAATATCTGGCCAGAGCCAAATAAGTAAGATATATTATAGTTCACAACCACTTCCTAGTACTCGCAATATGATCTTTCTTTTCCAAACGTGTTGCATAGCTCATTGTATTCGCGTTCAAGTGTCAAAGTTAAAGTCACATCTTATTTCGCTGTAGTAAACATGTTTAAATCACAATATATATTTAGCCCATCACATTTCTTATTAGATAAGAAAATACATAGGTAATAACTACAGTAAAACAAAACATATATTATAAGTTCAGCTAATGTAGCACAATTCACACGTATTAACATTTTACTTTTATATTTAGGTTCGATCCAGATAGATTCAGTCCTGAAAAAAGAAAGGACATACCCAAGCTGGCGTTCGTTCCATTTGGCTTCGCTGGAGGACGTCAGTGCCCAGGAAGCAGTTTCTTTTTCACAGAAGCAACTGTGCTGATGGCAACGCTGTTAAAAACATACAAGGTTGAACTGGTAGAAGGTCAAGACATTCGGCCGTTTTATGGACTTGTTTCCTATCCTAGTGATGTTTGGCTCAAACTGTCAAAACGATAACAGTAATATATATTATCCAGGTTGTTTAGAAAGTACAGTGGGTGTACATGAAATCATCTAAACAAAAAACCTGCAGCACAGCTGAGTTAATACCGTTATATTCCGACGTCATTTGTAGTGTACCTTAAATTCGTTATGGCAATGCGTATGATTTAATCGAGAAATCAATATAAGATGATATAATTTTGAGATAATGCTGACGTTGCAATTTAAAATGATAATATGATCTGGTACAGATTGTACTTGACCATTTTCACAGAATCGTATGCGCTCGTAATATTCCGACTAAATGGAGTGTGGTCTACAAGAGATGTTCAAATTATAATGTTACATGTTTAAACCAAAAAATTACGCTAAATGCATGTCATAATTGTTTAAAACTGTGTTTGCAATTTAAATGTGATCGTATGTTTTATTTTAAGACAAAACATTTTAAGATACTCTTATCGAAGTTATCGCAATATTAAGAAATTCAAAACATGATAGAACAGTTTGCTCGTATGCTAACGATGATTTTATAAATTAACCAAAATAAGCATTTTATTTATTTTTTGTAAGACAAAAAGTGAATAGTTAATTTTGTTGTATTATCACACCATATAATTTAAAATATATTTATGGTAAATATTTATATTTGTGTCATTATTTTCAAATGTGTGTGTTTTGTCCCTAAATATTACGTTACATAATTATGTTCTCTTTCTTGTCTTATAAGAACGTAATGAAACTTATTTTATATAGCGGAGGAAGTCATAAGAAAGCGTGCAGCTGATGTTTCGAACTAGAAATTTTCATAAACTTAGTAATGTTCAAAGCCGAATTTCATGTTAGTTTTCGTTGAAATAGTGAAAACCGACAAATAGCAAACATAAATGCATATTCCACATTTTCACGTTCAGACATGGACATATCAGACTACATAACCTTCAACGACAGTTTCCAAGCAATTGTTTTAATTGTTTTAAAGTTATTTTTATAATTTAAGCATTTTGCTTCAAAGCATCATTGTCTAGGTTTTTTCAAAAATGCGGATGTGGCAAATTTAGGAAGCACATAATAGATAATTTCATAATGTTTCATATCGAAGGAATCATAAACAATTACCAATTACGTGAACGTATTTGACAAAAATGTCAATATTGGATAGTCAAGTTGAACACCTCTGATATCAATTCACATAATCATAACATTGCTCCCCAGACAAGGACGTTGCTGGTAGAACAAACGTATAATGAGCAGGATTTTATAACAGGATTAATTTTATGAATCGGTGTACGGATGAATAAATATAACTAATATACAATTATATAGGATGGTTGTGCAGAGAACGAGAGAGTGAACCAAAAAAATGGATGATTTGTTTTCAGTTTTTAAATTACAGAATACATCATTCTTAACAATAATTTAATGTAAACGAGGATTCTTTATCTTTAAAACTCTTCCCGTCTTAATAGTTTGCGTAACACCGGAAGACATATATATACATATTACCTGCATTACCGAACCGAATTTCTACAATAGACTGTTATTTACTTAACTCTGGACTATTCCATTAACGTACAAAGGGTGGTTTGGATAAATTACCTATGAGAATGACGTACATAGTGAACACTGACCAGCTTACGAGTTATTAGCAGGCATACCTGGTTAACAGTGTTCACGTAAGTCGTTGTATCCGCGATTGGCTGGCTGTGCAAAGGTCCTTCGGGATCATCTGTGTGGTTTAAAGTAGAATATCACTTAAGCCGATGCTAGGAGCCATGAGAGGTGTTGCACTTTACATTACCTCTCAAGAACAGACGCAATACAACCGAATCTGCTAATTTTATCTGTTGTTTGTGTTTGGTGCTTCCAAGAGGTCCCCTTTTTAATATGTATTGATATTCAAACTAGCGTGTGTTAAGTGCTATGTGGCGACCGTAAAAGGTCGCCCCGACTACAAATCAGTAGTGTTATTATTTACTGGTCCTTTGGTATCATCAAGCCCAATCTGTTTGGCTTTAAAGTATAAAATTGCTTAAGCCGGTGCTAGGTGGTGTGAGGGGTGTTGTACTTTACATTACCTCTCGTGAAAAGACGCAATAAAACCGAGTCTGCTACTACTAGTTTCTCTTGTTTGTGTTTTTGTTGCTTCCAAGGAATACACTTTTCAGTATTTATTGAAATATGCCAAACGCACTGTATTTATAACACCCAGAACATAACAATTACCTGGCGCAGTATACAGAACTTTGTTAAAACGACCATATAAAAAACTCGATTGATATAAGAAATAGAACATCTCTAGGGGATTTATATTGACCCAGACCAATACCTGGTGGACGGGACTTGAAGATCATCGAAACCAAGGTCGAATGCTGGCCGATGGTTTAGATGATCTTCAAATCCCAACAACCAAGCATTGATCTGGGACAATATATTTTCATTTTGTTTTAAAAAAACCTGATAAAACGGATATTTTATCATTGAGTTACCCTTCTATTTATAAGACTCGGAACCAAAATCCGCATGTTGTTGTTTCCCGCCTACTAGATAATGAACAGGTATCCGCTAGAAATATTTTATTTCCTATGGCTACCCACAGCAAGTACCTTGTATACTTGTATCAAGCAATATCAGTGTCATTTTGTATTCTTTGCAAACAGTAACATATTCATGATATTTAAGATTCCTTTGTTTGCCATAAAAAAAATAATTATGTTTCCAAAATCCTGAAGGCTTCAAATATATTATGAGTCTTTTTCCTGGAGAAGGCACGTTGAAAATAGTCTAAATCCTTCCAGCTTGGCAGTTTCAATAATGATTCGTTCTAACGAACTGAACAAAAAATCACGCAATCCTTTTGGTAAACTTTCTTAAATTGGTAAACTTTCTTAAATCTTAAATGTTCCTAAACTTTCTTAATTCTTAAAAAAATGTGACTTTAGAAGAGAATAACCCATCGTAAATCAAAGCATGATATGTTAAACTGTCAGAAACATGATGGATCATTTCTACCGGGAAACTTCATCCTTCATCGCATATCTTTCAGAGGCGGCTGTATAAATAAAACCGTATTATTATTAACGGGACTTCCTAATAATATGTGTACCTGTATTTCACTGCGTTAGCAAGTAAATAAGGTAAAAGTAGATATAATCACAGGACTGAAAGTCCTGAAAACCAGCGCAGAGAATTTGAATGATTTTCAGTTGTTTTAATTTGGTAATGAAAGAAACAAATAATTGTTCGACAGTACTTGTTTCTCTTGTTATAAAGACAAATATAGAATGCAGTCTATTCTGGAACTAAATGATACACACTCCTTTAATAGATAAAAAGAGACCAAAAAGGGGCCTTTATCGCTCTACTGGCTGTACAAATTTAAAACTTGGGTCACCATTTGAACAAACTTCAAAACGCACAATAAGTGTAAAATACTAAATATCTAACGATTGGCTTGTAGTTTCAGAGAAGAAAACTTTTCCTATATATGTAAAAACATGTGACCACTGGGGAGGCGGCGAAACATGACCCCCAGGGTCACCATTTGAACAAGAGCATCAATAATTGCTGGGCAATACATAGTCCCCCACCGGCCCAGACAAACATTGTCCAGACATTTTCTATGGTGGAGGTCAAGGATCAAGGTCAAGGTCACAATGACCTTATATTTTGGTTTCTCTAAGTATTATAATATTGAAAATACGGTCCGGGCAAGCTTTTTATATGACAGAGGTCACAGGTCAAGGTCACAATGACCTTATTTTGGTACGGGACACATTGTTATCCCAAGATGTAATCGCATACCAAATTTGGTATCTCTAAGTGTTAAAGTATTGAAAATATTGTCCGGACAAGCATTTTCTATGATTGAGGTCACAGGACAAGGTCAATGTCACAGTGACCTTATTTTGGTACGCGACACACCGCTATCCCAAGATGTATTCACATACCAAGTTTGGTATCTCTTATGTGTTACAGTAGTGAAAATACGGTCCGGACAAGCATTTTCTATGCATTTTTTATGACAGATGTCAAAGGTCAAGGTCAATGTCACAATGACCTTATTTTGGTACGCGACACACCGCTATCTCAAGATGTATTCACATACCAAGTTTGATATCTCTAAGTTTTATAGTGTTGAAAAAACGGTCCGGACAAGCATTTTCAATGACAGAGGTCACTAATCAAGGTCAATGTCACAATGACCTTTTTTTGGTAGACGACATACCGCTATACCAAGATGTATTCACATACAAAGTTTGGTATCTCTAAGTGTTACAGTATTGATAAAACGATCCGGACAAGCATTTTCTATGCATTTTTTATAACAGAGGTCACAATTCAAGGTCAAGGTCAGAATGACCTTATTTTGGTACGCGACACACCGCTATCCCAAGATGTAATCAAATGCCAAGATTGGTATCTCTAAGTGTTATAGTATTGCAAATACGATCCGGACAAGCATTTTCTATGACAGAGGTCACAGGTCAAGGTCAGGATCACAGTGACCTTTTTTTGGTACGTAACACACCGCTATCACAAGATATATCCAGATTCCAAGTTTGGTATCTCAAAGTCTTATAGTATTGAAAATATAGCCCGGACAAGCATTTCGGAAGGACGGACGGACAGGGTGCCATCCTATAGTCCCCACGGGACCGGTGGGGACTTACAAGCTTGGTAGAAGACCATAAGCTTATGGTAAATGAAAAATATTAAACTTCTGGCTCTTGTAGTTTCAGAGAAGATTTTTCAAGTTTCAGATTTTTCCTTTATAAGCCTATGTAAATCCTGTGACCCCTGGGGCGGTCCCAATTTTGACCCCAGGGTCACCATTTGAACAAACTTGCTATAGGACCATAAGCTGATGGTAAATGCAAAATATTAAACGTTTTGCTCTTGTAGTTTATGATTTTTTAAAAAGGTTTTCACGTATGTCTATGTAAAACATGCAACATCTTGGGCGGGGTCAAATTTGATCCAATGGTCACCATTTGAATAAACTTGGTAGAAATCCATAAAGCTTATGATAAATGGAAAATATTAAACCTCTGGTTCTTGTAGTTTATTGTTCGAGATGTACATCTATGGAATCGTTTGATTACCGAGTTTTACCGTTAATCTACCGTTTCAAACCAGTTTGTCGTTCGTTTGTCGTTTAAAAATGGAAAACGACCGAAAACGGGATTGCAAACGGGTTAGCAAACGCTTAAAGTGCGCATGCTCGGAGTTTTTTTCGTTTCCAAACGCTCTGAAACGGGCGTTTCCAAACGCACGTTGTGCGCATGCGCATAGTTTCCAAACGCGCGTAGTGCGCATGCGCAGAGTTTCCAAACGCGTTTTTGAGTGTTTACCTTTTTTGCGTTTGACCAATTACTGAATTAAACATAACGCTATAGCTTGCTTGCCCCTTATATAATGCGATTCCACGAAAGCAGGACAGACCTTGGAGGATATGTACTTCCACCTGGTGTAAGTTATACTATATTATAATATATCATGTCTTTATTAATCAAATACTAAGATAATAGCTTCAATGTCAGCTGTTTATAATGCAGATACGCATTGTACTAACTATTCGTCGTATGGGAGTGTGTGTTTTAATTTACTGTTCCATAAAGCATACGATGGATGTGATGATAGCTGTGAGGTAAACTGAGTACATTGCGTATTTAAACATCATGTATCTGTATTGTATTCGTTCTCGTTTACAGACCGCCGTTATTCAAGCAATCGGTGATACACACATGGACGAAGATATCTGGCCAGATCCAAATAAGTAAGATATATTATAGTTCACAACGACTTCCTGGTACTCGCAATATGATCTTTTGTTTTTTCATAGGTGTTGCATAGCCTATTGTATTCGCGTTCAACAGTCAAAGTTAATGTAACACCTTACTTCGCTGTAGTAATCAGGTTTAAATCACAATATTTGTTTAGCCCATCACATTTCTTATTTGATAAGGAAATACATACTTAGGTAATTTCTACAGTAAAACAAAACATATAGTATAAGTTCGGCTAATGTAGCACAATTCACACTTATTCACTTCGATCCAGATAGATTTAGTCCTGAAAATAGAAAGGGCAGACCCAATCTGGCGTTCGTTCCATTTGGCTTCGCTGGAGGGCGTCAGTGCCTAGGAAGTAGTTTCTTTCTCACGGAAGCACCTGTGCTTATGGCAACGCTGTTACAAAGATACAAGGTCGAACTGGTAGAAGGTCAAGACATTCGGCCGTTTTATGGGCTTGTTACCTATCCTAGTGATGTTTGGCTCAAACTGTCAAAACGATAACAGTCTATATATTGTCCAGATTTTTCAGAAAGTACAGTGTGTATACATGAAATCATCTAAACATAAAACCTGCCACACAGTTGAGTTAATACCTTTATGTTCCGACTGCATTGGTAGTGTACATTAAATTCGTTATGGCAATGCGTATGATTTAATCGAGAAATCATTGTAGATGATATTATTGAAATAATGCTGACTTGGTACAGATTGTATGTTAACTTGATCTGGTACAGATTGCACTTGACCATTTTCACACCATCGTATGTGTCCGAAATACTCCGACTTAATGTAGTTTGGTCTACACGAGTTTCAACTTATAACGTTACACTTTTGTTTAAAATGTTGTTTTTCAGCGGAAGTGATTATCATAAAACATACGTGATTTAATTATGCGAAACTCCCGTTTAAAACGTATACATTTAAAAATATTCTCCAATTTCACGCGGTTTGCTCTGTAAATTGCATTTTGAATTAACATGATTAGGTGCATACTATTTTCCAATTGTAAACCTATATGTTTCTTTCGCCGTAGAGTTTTACCTTAAACCAAATAATTCCACTAAATGCCTGTCATGCTTGTTTAAAACAATGATTGCATTTTAAATGTGATTGTATGTTTTATTTTAAGTCAAACATATAAATGTTGAATTAAAAGTTGGAATTTATCGCAATATTAAGAAATTAAAACATGATAGGACAGTTTGCACGTGTGTTAACGATGATTTTATAAATTAACCAAAATTAGCATTTATTCATATGTTGTAAAACAAAATATGAATAGTTAATTACATACCATAAAAATATATTTTGGGTAAATATCTGTATTTGTGTCATTATTTGCAAATGTGTGTGTTTTGCCCCTAAATCTTAAGTTATATATTTTTTCTTTCTTTTCTCATAAGAAAGTAATGAAACTTATTTTTTATAGAGGAGGAAATCATAAGAAAGCCTGCTGCTGATGTTTCGAACTAAAAGTTATCATAAACTTAATAATTGTTAAAGTCGACTTTCATGTTAATTTTCGTTGAAATATTGAAACAGACAAATAGCGAAAAAATGCATATTCCACATTTTTACGTTAAGAAATGGTCGAATCAGACTAAACGACCATTTACAAGCATTTTTGTTACATTGTATTGCAGTTATTTTTATAATTGAAGCAAAATACAAAATTAGAAATCGCATAATAGTTCATGTCATAATGTTTAATATCGAAGGAATCATAAGATTTGAAAGATATGTCATTTTTATGTTACGCGTAACATAGGCTTAAGTTACGCATAACATAACTAACCAATGAAACGATGTTCTTGTGTAACGCGTAACATAGGCTTAAGTTACGCATAACTTAACTTCGTTTACGCGTAACGGTGGATCTTATGACCCTGGCTGCCAGAACGTCATCATTTACGCTACATTAACTGTAGGTACGCGTAACCTAAGCCCATGTTACGCGTAACATAATCCCATGTTACGAGTAACATAAGAACATGCTTTCATTGGTTAGTTATGTTACGCGTAGCATAATTTGGATACGCGTAACATCTTATGCGTTATGACCCTGATGGCTAACCATAGTCATCAACGTTGAAACAACGATCATTCAATGTTGTCCAATCACACACTATGAGACCGTATAGTTTCGTTTATGTACAGTGGACATCAGGTAGTTCCTTCCAAAAAAATAGAGCCACGGAGGTATGTATTTATTTATTATTTTATTGCTAAGTATTCAGATTAAATAAGAAACATTCCATACAACATTTATAGCGGATTGTGTTTGACACATCGCCGTGCAAATTAGAAGTAAAACACCATACAAACAAAAATAAATAGTAGATTTTTATCAGAATCTGAGTATCTTTCCCTAATAGACAATTGAGACTGTTGAACGATATTTGGAAAACATGCACGAAACTGACTTTGTTTCAGCCTCCACTGATTGAAGACAGTTAAATATTGAGAAGAAGAAATGAGAACAAGTTATGAAAATGTAATTGTTGATAAAGTTTTTATTTTAAATCAATTGAGTTAAGAGAATGTTTGAATATTTATATTAAAGACATTGAAAACTTGTCTTTGTTTGGAGTTAAAATAGTTTTTCAACAAATGTTATGCTAGTTACGACGGTCAGTTTTTTTAGTGGTGGAGGCAGACCACACAATATGATGGAGGCAGACCACCCAATTATTCCTGGGTAAAAGCAGTACTATATACCTCCCACCATCTACAAGATTACTATGAATCAAAGACCCTCATACATATAACCCAAAAGCAGTGATTTGAACTCAGGTTAGAGCGCAATCGACTGGTATTCAGACATTGTCATTTCAACAGTCAAGTATAGAGCTGCAACATTTTCACTGCTCATGATATATTGCTATACATGCATCGTATCAAAGGTATTTATTGCGATTTAAAAACAACGAAATATGTATATATTTGATTTTCTAGCTTTATTGGCATACGTAAACAAATGCAGTTTTAACGTAAATTAGTTATCCAACTGTATCACGATACATATCATTCTGCATCATGAATCGTCAATACATATTGAGTTTTTTTTGCCATTACAAGCATCATTAGCAAAGTGTATCATTGCAGCCCTAGTAAAATAAAAGTAAAATACAGCGGAACACAATTCACTTTCTCACAACTGATTTAATTTTGTTTAGCCAAGAATGGCAACATGTAATGAAAATAGAAGGTGGTCAGTTGTGGTAATAGTATATTCCAGAATTGCACATCTCTCTTAATTCTAATCATTTCTATACCCCTAGGTGTCCATATAACTAAATCGCACCAATTTACATTGCAAATGTGGAGCTGTCCCTGAATTTGGTAAAAATATGCATGCTCTGGTTTAATAGCAAGCTTGTCCTTTTCTTCATTAATACAAATAAGCATGTCGTGTATGACTGCAGCTTCTCTTTGATGCAAGTTTATATTTTGCTTAGAGATTTGACCTCAACAAGTCCATTGTCTGGAATTCCTGATGATGTATCACAAAGATAAACTAACCAGTCTGGACTAGCTACCAAGTATGGGAAGTGTGGACTGACAATTAATCCTATGTCTTGGCCAGACACAATGTAACCTTCTTTCTCTTTTAGTGTTCTGTACTGAGCAAGAGGCTCCGCTTGTTTCCCCCCAATTTGTATGAGCCTAGGTGAAGGGCTTTGGATTGGCTAATCGCTGCAGTAGTTTGTCGGCTGGAAGTTTAGTACGGTGTGCAATTTCTTTCAAGTTAGATGATGCAAGACGTTTTGATCGTTCAAAGGCCCAAAATTCACCACTAGAACTTTGTCCAACAGTATGTTTAGAAATATTCTGCTGTTCTTGTGACGTAGCAATTTTTACATTATTGTCGTAATAATTCAACTCGGCTGCAGTAACATTAAAGGTTTTTTCAAATGAAACAATTGAACAATTACTTGGCTGATTTATATGAGAACATGAGACTGTTGCTTCAGTCGGAGTACTGTTAGTCTCTGGTACATGATTGTGCACTGGTTCGAAATGATTTCCCTCCAGAATGTCCACTAATTGTCCTTTTCATAATTATATGAATCCATTTTAATATCTGCAAACCTTATGCATGCCTGCCCTACTACTTTTGGTTTGTGCCATGTCTGCAATTTGGAAGTCTGCGACTTAGATGCAGGTGTAAATTTGTTTCCGGCGCGTTGACAGTCCATGACTTGAAAGGGGATTGCAGCAACATGTTTACAAAACCCACCAAAACCGGCTTTGCACATACACCTGGCACCCAGTATAGACCCAGAGTGCTTATCTAAGCAAAGGTGCACAGGCTATTTCCTTTTGGGTTTTGAATTAACAGTTAAAAATCCCCTGTCAAATGATGCAACCACGTATCCTCGAATAATCATGACTTCGTCATCTACATCAATCTTAAACTCTGAACAGATTACTTTGTTCGAATTATAAAAGATCCAACCCTTGTCCCTATGCTTCTGTGCAGTTGACTTTGTTCCATCACATTAATCAAGAAATACTGGTAGATGTCACTGTCCTCATTAAGGGGCACATTGTCCAGATAGTTTGTATAGCCAGCAGGTGGAGGATGGTCCAATATTGCCTGCACAAAACCTTCGTGGGAATTGACAGTTTCATTTCATTGCATTACCCCACCCACCCATCATTTACTATGCGAACATTATTTTTCCGGGTTCATTGTGTTAATATAACGCTATTGTGTCAATGAGAAATTTGACTTCCAACTATTTAGCGAGTTGGTTTAAGTTACTGGGTTATGCGATGTCAAATATACAGACTAAAACAATCGGAGTCAACTGTTTAACTTTTTACGAGTTCGGCTTTCTTGCCCGATAGGCTAGCTCCTTCCCTACATTTTAGCCAACGAACAAGTTCAATCTTGGTTAAAGTTTCGGACAGTTTCCCTCGTAATGATGCCCCAGGAATCAGACTCTCATCAAGATCTGGTTATAAAGCTACAAAACCTCTGGATTGAGTGATTGTTGAATTGACTTCCGCGTTACTTTCGGCCATGTTTACAAAATCCGCTGGCGATTACCCGGATGAAGTGCGCGTGACGTCACGCCATCTGCGTGTATTATTGCGCATAGTTTTTCAGTTCGTTTTTCAAAAAACACACGTATATACTGTATACAATGACAATTATTCACAATCAGTAGTTATATTATTCGGTATATATAACGTTCATGTCAGTCACCTTATGAAAGTAAGTTATACTTGATGCAGTTAAAGGAATTACATTCTCGAAGTGCGTAAAACACCCAATCTTATTTGGGCATACGATATTAATGCTCATAATATTTCGGTAAACCGACGAAAAAGACATGTTTATACAGTATACAATTACAATTATTTCATTAATTCACAATCAATAGTTACATTACTCGGTATACATAACGTTCATGTCAGTCACCTTATCAAATTAAGTTGTATTTGAAGCAGTTAAAGGGCCTACATTGCTTACAACGGTAAAGCGTTTCATCCGTTTTAAAAAAACTCCCTATTCACAAATTGCACTATACACATATATACAAATATACGTGATTCCAAAGAGTCAGCCATGCTGACGCATGGCCACTCAAAAAGGGTTTGCGTTAATTAGCAAGATTCGCTACCACGCTAAAAGTAAGTTTATTGTCTAACAAAGTTCTAGTAGATGCATTTTCCGTGACGTGGGCTGCAAGTGGTAGTCCAATAATTCGATAAACTAGGGTTATGTTTTATTTGGCTTTAGCAATGAAATTAAAGATCTATTGTTATTTACACATGTCTTTGTTTTTTGTTTGTTTGTTTTCTTCATGAAACAGTAGATAAGCAATATTTCTTAGTGGAAACGCCTTGTCCGCAACTAGTCTATTAAACTTTATGTATTTCTCAGTTTGGTCTATTGTTTTAAGGTTATGTAACACTTTAGGCAAAAGATTACACATATCCACTAAATAATCTTTATCATCACTTTCAGTGATAGACAAATTAAACATACTGACAGGTAAATAGTTATGACCCTCTTCTTCAAAATCAACATCGTCATTAACATTGTTATTAACTGTAGCGCCATACAAGTTTGCTTCATCCCATTGAAATGTCGACATTTTGGCATAATGGTTTCTTAACCGGCGTCGATTTTGTAAACCGAACTATTTTAGAAGATGGACTGTAAACAGGACACTCAGTCTCAACAGAAGATTCAGTTTCTAATTTAGAAATTCGTATTGTTTCTCGTATCACAGTAGATAAATGCGCCATCACTTCTGACAATCTCAGATGTAACTGTAAAATGTTTGGACTGCCATATTGCCTGTTTTGGTTTGCCCGAAAGATACACTAGCTTTTTTATTTTCAACTCATTCTTGGGATGTGTTATTATGTTGGGGTTAATAATATCGGTACACTGTAGGCACGTGAATAGGCAGTATACACATTTAAACTGGTTTTGGTTCATATTTTCTAAGATCTGAAAAATAAGAATAAGAATTTTGCAAAATGTTATGCGAATATTGGATCGACTGATAGCGCACAGTGTTCCATTTAAACGTTAATCCAGCTTTGTATTGGGATTTTGCCACCGTTTTTAAGGTTACACAACAATTAACAGAATGTCAGTCACTGATGGCGGAAGACGTACAGTACAGGTACTACCCAGGAAAAGTAGGTGGTCTGCCTCCATCACAAAACAAATCGACCTTACAGGTGTTGAAAACTTAAACCATCTGAGTTAAATATCATTCTAGGTATTCTAGGTATCCACAAAACTAATTTATTAATAACTACTCGACCATCATAACCACTTGATTTGAAAATTAGCACATAATTATCTGTCAGTTGCAAGCTAATTTGAATCTGACTAGGAGGAAACATGTTTGTTTCTTAACCTTCAAAGAAGGAATATTTGTTTAGTGGAATTATGGATTTAACTTTATTATTAGTTATGATGGAAAGATGACGGAACTGCAAACCCTTGATTATAACCAGCTTGATTATCTCTAGGTTCTGCAGCGGCCGTATTGTCTAAATACAAGTATTCGTTTGTTCCGGTTGTTTTTGCATAATCTCTAGACATTTCCAGTAAACTTTCGACGTTAACAAATCTGTGAAGATTATTCCCGCAGTAAACTATTTTTTCATTTTGCTTTATGATTGATTAATGAAGCTGCATCGTTAATAAGTAATTCTATCAGCGTCTGCAAAATCAGTTCCATCAGCAAGCTTGTTTACTTGAAAACTTATATCAAAATATGCGTTATATCAATCAAAGTGAGAACTTCTATCATTTATTGTAAATTGATAACCGCTTTTCATTTGTCTAGTAGCATTTCTAGGTAATACAAAAGGGGAATGCAATTGAATAGGTACATATCATATTTCTAAACATCCATATATACTATTAGTTAGATAATTTTTATTAATTAATTGTTTAATCCTTGCATGAACATTTGTACTTTTGATTCCCTTCCCGGAAAGTAATCTATTATTTTTTGTATTTACTTCTTCTTCGGTTATATAATCAGCTACATCTTTAGCTACATCTTTTGCGGCAGCTTTTGTAAGTACTTTTAAAATTAGTTAAGCTTTTGGTTTAGGTTTTATAACTGAAACTAACTGATCAGGGCCATTTTACCTACTTCATCCCCAAGTTTCTTAGAACCACTCTCTGTGATTTGTTTTCCAGCAGTTTCTAATGCCTCTTTACCCTCTGTTTTCACAGACTCGCTGAATATTTTTTATCCAACTTTTGAAAAGAATTCAAATATACCAGCTTCAGTTAATTGGTCAACTTGAGTATATGTTCCTGTACTAGTGTCATACACATTTTTTAAACGTGTCATGTAATATATTACATTAATTATTTTAAAACAAGTCGAAATGGTGGATGAACTCCATTCAGATTAATAATTTTGCCAGAGAAGTCAGTAATGTAAATATTAATACTATTAATGATCGTTTTGTTTACTTCGCAGAATCTAAAAATGAGATATAGGGTCCTATAGAAAACACAGCGTCCGAACGCAATGGCATCGTAGGTCCGCACTGTACTGCAAATATAATACAATGAAAGAGACAAAAAACAACAGAATGGGTGGTGAAGACAGGGTTACCGACTTGGAACGGTCAGTAGTCAATAAGGCCTACTGGCCAACCCTTATCGGTTCATCTTTAAAAGGATATGACCTCGTAAGATCAGCTGTATTTAGTTCAGCAATAAAAATTCACCATATGATCCATCAACAAAATATTTACTTATCAAATCACAGTGGATGTACAATGTATCTATTGAATTTGTTATGTATGGTGTTACAGTTCAAAATGTAGTTTCTCTAATAACTGCATCTTTGTCAAACCCAATTAAAGTGTGAAAGTTTGATTCTCTTAAATCAAGAATGAAATTATTACGAATGGTAACTAAACATTTGAAACTTGATAAATCAAATTCAATTTTTATTGGGACAAGTCAGTCATCAGTTAAATCATAGTTTACAGCCAATGTTTCTTTTATATAATTATCAATATCGGCATAACTGTAATTTTCATTTGTAAATCTAATAGTTTTTCAATATTCTCCGTTGTGATACCTTATCACTTTGTTATTAAAATTTTCACTAATATTATACCATGAGTAAGTCATAGAATTTATCTTATCAAGTACAATGCCATATTGTTGTTTTTTTCTAGTAACAATGGTCTGTCAAATACGGTTGTAAAATTACTAGGTGTATTTGAGCTATTAAATATTGAAGCTTTTTCTGATGATAATACAACATTTTGTTCCATATACTATGAATAGATAAAATTGATTGACAAAATTAATCATCTTTGTAATACAGTTTAAGACTTGATTTTTCAAAATTTAAAAATTGAGTAGTGGTGCGGTTTATGAATGAAAAGATACGCCAAAAATGTAATTTTGGAAGATATGCTTCAAATGTTCCTTTAAATATTCGTTTACCATTTTCTATTTTTGGTTGAGCATGCGCTTCTTCGGTACTTGGACTTAGATAAACAGACTAAAACTTTCTATATTAATGTCTTTATTTGCAACTGCAATGTAAGGTCAGCTTCAACTACATAACGTCCGGCTTTTGCGATTTTGACGTGACCACTGACATAATATGTAATATATTCCTCACTTTTTATAAGTGGATTGATTACAAAAGTAAACACTTTGAGAAAACCGTGGCCATGAGAGATTCTTTCAAGCGGTTTTCGAGTTGCATATGATGCAAAACCATTGTTATCTTGCGTAATACTCATTCCACCATCTATTGTAACTTCAAGAATTAGAATTCGACTTAAACTATATTGTTATAATACTTACCCCTCTTTACTTCCTCCGAGACCTAGGTTTTCCTTTCGTAATTTAAAATCGGGAATTCAGGAATTTCATAATAAATTTGTTTTAGTTCCTGCAGATAAAGCAGCTAATAATGTAATTATTGTTTGACGCCTACATTACGTCAATGTTTTAAATCTGGATTTCGGCAGCACCAATTCGTATACTCCAGTTAATTCTACTGAGGATGATGTTGTTACCGCACATATCACTCGGTGCACTAATTTTAAGGCTGGTGTAAACGATAAGCAAAATAAACTGCCTACCATGTACTGGATTCCTAAATTACATAAAAATCCGTATAAGGCTCGCTTTATTTCTAATTCTAGTGCCTGCACCACAACAAACATCTCCAAACTTTTAACGTCTTGTCTTACTGCCGTTAAACATTGTTAAAGATCACGTTTAACTATATTGTGATAAAACTTATGAAAACTCTGGGATTAATTTATTTTGGTCTATAAAATATTCAGGAGACGTTCTTGATACAATTTTCAATAAAGGTCTAGTTTCATCACTTAGTACTTATGACTTCTCTACACTATATACAACCTTACCACATCATCTTATCAAAAAACAAACAAGCTAATTTATCTTATTAAAAAAACATTCGCTAGAGAAAGTACTACATTTGTGGCATTATAATAATATTAAAGCGTTTTTTACTAACGGCAGTTTAGACAATTATACTATGTGGACTTGCTATGACGTTTGTGAAGCACTCATCTTCCTATTCGATAATTTTTTCGTCAGGTATGGTACCACCGTTTATAGACAAATTGTTGGTATCCCTATGGATACGAACTGTGCACCACTTGTCGCAGATTTGTTTTTATTTTGCTATGAAGGGGATTCAGTTGAGTCTTTCACCAGATACCCAGGCAGATGTTATTGAAGCTTTTAATGACACCTCTCGGTATCTGGATGACATACTGAACATTGACAACCCTTTCTTGCCAACTATGGTTGATAATATTTATCCTATAGAACTTCAGCTTAATAAAGCTAATATATCTGATAATAACGCTTCTTTTCTTGATTTAGATCTCTCGATTGAAAATGGTGAAATAATTAGCAAAATCTATGACAAGAAGATGATTTTAATTTTGACATTGTTAATAACCCCCACTTGGATGGGGATGTTCCCCGAGCAACCTTTTATGGGGTATATGTGTCTCAACTTATTTGTTTTTCAAGAGCTTGTACTCGAGTTGAGGACTTTAATATTCGTAATCTTTGTATAACTAAATAGCTACTCAATCAGGGTTACCGTTACCATAAACTTCGTAAAACCTTTGTAAAATGTTATTATCGTAACCCTGATCTTCTTTCTAAATATAAAAGTAATTTAAGGACTCTTCTGCGACAAGGACTATCACAACCTGACTTCCATGTGGATGTGATTTATAAACTTCGTAAGATTCTTGGTCATGATCACTTTTATACTATCTTTGTTAAACTTGTTAAAATGTTTATCAAAAGAGGTTATGACCCTATCATTTTGCAACGTACTGCATGCTTGGTGATGGACCCTTTTACAGTTCGCCACTATGCTTTCCTCTTTAATTGTACGATGACCGGACAGGCTGTGGACCCTATGATGACGCCTACCTAAAGCCCATTGGGACGGTGGCGTTTGATGGTTGTCTATGCTCTTTCCTGTCGTGCCCATTAATGGTTTATTCTCTTGTTGCCCTGGCTTCTGCCAAGTCATTGAGTACCTTCATTGTGGCTTTCTAGGCTATTGTTGTTTTGTATTATATTTACACGAGCATATTTGTGTTTTACTTATATTGCCTATTGATGCTGCCTTGTTGGTTAGAGATTAGATCATGGCGGGGATTTCTTTATTTACACTGTCCTGTTTTAATGGGATGACAGTAGGGTTAGTGTGAGGTTTGGTGCACCCTAGAATCGGTTTAAACCCCCAGTGGCCTTTGTTGCCACTGACCGTTCCAAGGCGGTAGCCCTTTTTTCAACCCTTTTGTGTTTGTGGTGTCGTTTGCATTTTTTATTAATTTTGCCTTGTCGTTTGTCTGTTTGCGTGTTTGTTTTTGTGTTTTGTGGTTGACTGTCGTCCTTGAATGCTGCTTTCCATGTCCGATATTTTTATCTTTCTATAAATAGTCTTATTTTACTTTCAACTTAATAATTATACCAAGAATTACTGTCTGCCGACTATCAGACTTTTGATTATGCTCTTTCAGAAAAGCGATTTCATTATCAAAAACTTTGCTTCTTTCATCCTGGGCAGCTTTCAATTGCTTTGAATCATCATCAATAGCAGTTTCTAGTTTATTAGTGTCAACAAGTTTGTTCAGAGCAGCCTCCAGCGTATTGCTGCCAACCATTTTCTTTTTGATATCTTCAAACTCTTTCTTAATATTGGCAACATTAGTGTTTATCTGCTCATTTAATATTTTAATTTGAGTTATTTCGGTAGCAAAAGCATCAGCAATAGCAGTTTCTAGTTCATTGTTACCAACCATTTGTTTATTGATTTCCTTAATTCGCTCATTAATACTTTCAACACCAACTTGTATTTTTTCGCCTAACTTTTTATAGAGATCGCTATCTTCCGATCCATCTTCTAACTCTTTTAAAGTATCACCCAAAGGTTTTATTTCATCTTTTAAACCGTTTTGAATTTCAATCATTTTCTCATGGTTTGCTTGTAATTTTGTTTGTATTTGATTTAGCTCATCATGTCTGGAATTTTATCAATATTATAATCACGTATGATCTTTGCTACTCTTCTTACAGTAAATTGCTTTGCTGCTGCATCATCTGATTTTTCTGGCTTACCAACATTGATAATTTTATTATTATCCATGTTAAGATTACTTCTTAAAACATTTTCCTGGTTTTTACCCTTGTGACGATAATTAACCAAATGTTTCTGTTTTACATACTCAGACAGAACAATACCAAAACTTGTAATATTATGACTGCCAGTACTAACTTCCTCGCCAAGATCGTTAAAAAGTATATATAATATATATTACATTAAATTTCACCAGCGAAGTTTCTTTTAACCAACTTTCTAGGACGATCAAGATACAGAAAGTCGTACTGCTTTTCAGTTGCTTTTTTATACTGTTTTTACTAACACCTTGTTCGTTGGAAAGCATACATAGCTCACGATTAACTGTAGTTGCGAAGAAGATGTAATGAGAGCAATTCAACCGAATGTCTTTGGCAGTTTTGTAACAAGATTGAGATAAATACATTTTGAAACAATTTTTATGCCTTCCCTGGATGAAATAATTGATAATGTCGTTTTGATTATGCTCGCAAACGTTATCATCAAAAATAACTATCTTCTGATTATCCGAATATAAAGTATCCACAGGGATAACTTCATCATTTGAACATTCTAATATGTCTTCGACTGGGATTTTATTCTTTTTTGCTATTTTTTCAAGTTTTTGCGATAAGACCTGATACTCCGACTGTTCCAGTTTTTAGCAAACAAGTACATTTTGTCATAGTAAACTAAAGGTTTTAACAGCATGTGAAATAATGTGTTTGTCTTGCCAGAACGTTAATTACCACATATAAGCATTCTAAAACAACAGTCTGGCATAAATTTCCATATCTGTTTGAAATTAACGTTTTCTGTCTTCAAGTCATAGTTTGGAATTTCCATTATAATAATACTTGGATAAAACTTATCTTAACTTATCTTAACTTATCTTAACTTATGCTATTTTATCTCACCTTATATTATACATGTCTTTTTTAGAGTGGAAAAAATAGCAGATAAAAAACAAAAGTCAAGTGAACTTGTTAAAGAATATTAAAACAAAGTTATTCAGAAAAGAATAGAAAGAGGAGATAGTAAGGATTTATACCAAAAAATGCTCGAGCCAGTAACTAGTGAAATAACAGAGCAAACAAGACAGCTAGCTGAACATTTGGTTACCCTTCCAGAAATACGCCAACAGTTGACTATTCTTCCTGAGGCAATACGTCCTCAATGAGTTGCCCGCCTGAGCGTGGAGTTATATCACCACCACCGCCGCCACCAACGCCGCCACCAACGCTACCACCACCACCACTTCGCTTTTAAAAAAACAGCTATCATGCAAACCGTAGATCTTAAAGACCAAGCACCGCCGGTTGATTTCAGGGAGGAACTAAAGCGGGATATAGAGTCTGGACCTAAATTAAAAAATACTTCAGACAGAGTGCCTGGGCCAAAACCTGCCAAACCCATGGAAACATTATTTGTACAAAAATGTGAAAACCGACAAAACTAAACGTGGCATTGCAATATTAATAAAGAACACCGGGTATCGCAAACGTATTTTAACTCAACATACGGGAGCATTATATAAAAGAAGAATCAAGTGAATATGGCGACTTTTAGCTGAGCACTGTACTGCCTATAGTCTATAGTCATACACGAGTATGGAAATGTGTTACCCAATACATTGTCTGGTTTATTTGAAACTTGTTACAGCTTTTATTCATTCAAATTTGAAATCAGCCGGTTCCTTATTCAAAAATTCTACATCCTAAGCAAAATATGTTGTTGTCTGATGTTAACTAAATATTCACCCACAGTGTTATTATACAACCACGGCACAGTAGAGATTAGACAGATACTGTATTGTTCTGCAGTGTTACCACAGATAAAAGCAAGAACAGTATATGCCCAGGTGGATATTTCGAACACGTGAAATTCGGCCTTTAAGTGTACTGAATGTGACATGGCATTCGCAGATCCAAATAGTCTTAAGCAGCATACGTCGTTATCATCTGAGAAAGACCAAACAAAAATACACCTGTATAAGTACTGCAAAGAAGCTGATTTGAAGTTATTTAAAGTTATGAATATGACCTGTATATTGTTTTAGATAAATCAGAGTTGAATATACGTATACTTACGTAAATAGGGTAGAATGAAATTTACCTTATAATTGTGTTTCCTTTCATTGTTTTGTAGTTTATGTCCATACATATCTAAATTAATATAATTACAGTCCTTATGGTTCAATCAGTGGTTGCCATAGATGGCCATGGTTGACGTTGATACAATAACTATTGAAGATCATATGGCTGCAGATAAATCACAATTATAGTTCAGATGGCTTCGTTGATACATTAATATTGAAGTACATATGGTTGTAGATAAATCTTAATTGAAGGTCAGTTGGTTGTAGATAAACCATAAGAACATATGGTTGTTAATGACAATTGAAGAACATATGGTTGTAGATAAATCACAATTATGGTGCAGACGACTGTCGTTGATACGTCACTATTGAAGTACATATGGTTGTAGATAAATCTTAATTGAAGGTCAGTTGGTTGTCGTAGATAGGCACAATTGAAATACATTTTAGCTAAATATATTTTAGACAAATACATATGTAGCTAAGTCACTACTGAAGTACAGATTGTTGTCAATAATAGTGACTGGTTTTCGCATATAAGTAGATATAGAAATTAACATTCATGGATGACTGTCAATTAATCACCATCAAAACAAACATATGTTACTTTTAAATTAGTTAAATCACACTTGAGAGTGTATTGAACTTTGAATGTGGTGAGATGTCGAACCACTTCTGCATCAGTGTTAGTAGTAAAAATAATGATAGTTCAGAGTTACTACCAAAATAGTACATGATAGTTCAGAGTTAGTACCAAAATAGTGCCTGATAGTTCAGCTTTAGTACAGAAATAGTATTTGATAGTTCAGAGTTAGTACCAAAATAGTATCTGATAGTTCAGAGTTAGTACAGAAACAATATCTGATAGTTCAGAGTAAGTACCAAAATACTAAAAGAGATAACTGTAGAAGGGTCGGTTTTACTGATTAGATGTTTATGACACATAATGTAAGAGGTATTGCCTTTCAAACCAAATGTTATAGAGTAATCTAATAAAGCCACACCAGGAATAATATAATATCACACTTTTATTCTTTCAAACAACTAGAAATAAGCATTTGGTGACAAAACTATTTTCGTCATATTTCACAGGACTACTACTATACCGGATCTACTACTTCTCTACCGAGACAGTTTTGACATGTTTTGTTTAATTAGCAGAATGTCCGGTGTAGAGATAAGTGTCTGTGGTAGTATAAATGTTGTCTCTGAAAATATAGTTCGGTGAGGCATTGCGATTTTGGATTTAAACATGATACCAGGCTGATTTTGGACGATTTTGACAGCGCCTCGATTTAAAATAACGTTCGATTTGAGCTCAAGAAACCGATCTTCAAAACAAACACTCAGCCGATTTTCATGGGATGATTTGTACATAATAAGGCATTGGGAAGGGGTCGAAATACGGATTTGCATTTTTGATAAAATGATTTGATTGTGATTCCACTAGTAATGTACCGGATGCTCCCTCGTGATACAGACAGCTTTTCCATGAGTGCGCTTAGCAGGCATCTGTATGGGTCTCTAGATTTGAAAAATAATGACAAACTGTTTCATGAATATCTAATACAATGCAGAACATACATTGGCAATGTTACTAGTTAGTATCTTTGTCCAATAGTGTTTTGTGGTAAAAAAAGACAACAACAAACAAACAAAAACAACAACGGCTCTTAGCTGATGACATAAGTAAGAAATAACTATGTGGTTCTTTTACAATTATATGAATGTACATATTTATATCATGTTACATTTGATCTGTTAGGTCTGTGGATTCGATATATACATGTGCATAATGTGTATATCGTGTTCATAATAAATATAGCTGAGTTACCCAGACCATAGTAGTTATCTCCCTTTGTTCGCGATAAAATACACACAGTTTCCCACGCTTCATATATCCGTCTCGTGCAATACGTGTCATTAAACCACGCTTTCCTAAATTGTGTGCCCCCTTGTAATACATCGACGTCTGTCTGCCTAATAAGGCCTTATTTTAATAGGGCACCACTATTGCATGCAGTCCTTAAAAACCGCCGTTCCTAATACTGTACAAGTATAGACCCTGTCCTTTCATTCGGAATATACTGCATTTTACCATTTAAAATTACAGTCTCATTACAATTTTGTGTTGGTGTAACCAATCTTGGTTTAGTAATTCAACTAATACACCAACACACCAGATAAAAACTAGTATGAACCAGTTTGTATTGCCAACACGACCAATCTCTCTAGTTGCACCGGACCGCGCGTGACAGCCTCATCGATTGATGAGTCTGAGGTTATTATCGCTTGATGAAGCTGAGGTAATTTCATCCTCAGACAAGTATTTATGTTGCACAATGTGCAACCGTCTCATCACTGGCATTTCTTTCGACTCAGCATCAGTATCGCTTCATTCTGATATTTTCACACTCACCGCACTGTGCTTGCGTGGTGTCTTAATGTAAAACTGGCTTACCTTAAAACCGAGGATATCCGACAAGAATTTTTCTTAGTATTTTTACGATTATTTAGCAAAGTCGGTTCACTGTTTCGATTTTTATCTTTAAAGTAGCTATCCCGCCAACAACATCCAAATCTAAGAACGGATGTAGCCGTTTCTAAACCTATTGCCGACGATGTATATATATATATATCGTCGGCAATAGGTTTAGGTTGTCGTAGTGAGTTCAAATTCTCTCCCTTTATTATATATACCTGAATTCACAGTATCCCCAGATCCGGCACCTTTCATTGTCACTGTCTCAATATAGCTGTGTGTGGTTGAACGCTTAAATGTGGCCCACTCATATGAGCTATAATTGTATGTATGTATGCGTCTATATGTTAATTGTGCCTTCAGACGAGTGTGTTATGATGTAGAGATACAGTTTATCAACGTGTGTTGCAGCTACCTTTTTTAAGGAGTGAATATATACGTTTGATTTCTGTGTATCTCGTCATAGCTAGGCGCCCTGCCGTAGTTCGTCCAAAGGTTGTCTGTCCTTGGTAGTTCACAAATATTTCTCCCCATATATATATATATATTTATATATATATATATATATAACTTACATATGTTAAGAATCCAAACTCTAGACACAATATAAACGGCTTTAACCAGCCAGGGCATACTCATAAACTTGAGCGTCGAATTGATATTTACCAAATCATAATTCATTTTACACAATCATATTCAACCATGGCTATTTTAAAAATCCGCCAATAAACCTATACCTTTAATCGGCACATATACCTTTTAATATGACCCGAACACCTTGATAGCGTTTTGATAAGCGTTGTTTTAGTGTAATATCTGTTACTTGCCGTTCAAAAAACTTATGGTCACTTCACATTCACCAATAACATAATAAACATGTTGTTTATAATGAGATGTCATAATTACAAACACATTAGCAATGGATTTGTTGATTTAGACCAACTTTCAGCTTTAACCTGACTGTGTATAACTATTCCAATTGAGACAACGATCAAAACTGGGACACACTGAAAACAGTACGTGACGAGAGATAACAAGTTAGATAACAGACTAACACATGCCACGCTTAATGTGTTTCATTTACATTTCATAACGGGCTTGATTTAGTTTAGTATTTGGAATTCACGAATTTGCAGGTGGAAAATAAATATGTTTGTTTGCATTCTAGATTTGGTAATATTTATAGTAGCATGCATGGTTGCTTGGTTAGTTTGGAAGAAGGTGAGTCAAAACATAAACTTATCATAATTATTATAATTTTACTTCACTGAGTCCAAACCATTTTAACGTTTAACACCGAAAGTGCATAGCATGGATGCATGATACGTTCTTGGCAGGCCGAGACTACTAACGTGCCGTATTTCCGTAAGAGTTAATAGCTTTCGCGGAAGCGGTAGTTTTCCTTTGCGCCTATTACGTATAGTCTTGATACGATATGATAGATTAATACGCGGTGGTAAGTGTCTGGATTTGATTTTCCAATGAATATGTCTACGTTTGGCATAGTTACCTACTTGCTGTAAAACAATTGCATATAGCTTGGCAAGAGATGTATTTTACAACGAAAAGTTTCGGTATTTATGACTCCATCTTGTACAACTAGCACTACGTATGCAAAATACCTAGCCCATGTATCTAGGAAATGAGTCTCTGATTTTGCTTGTAAACTACGTCTTTATTACGAAGATATTATCAAAACATAACTAAACTGATCAGTCGACTTGGATTTGGTGCAGTACTCACAAGGAAGAGATCGTCACATCTCTTTATTTGCACAAGTTAGCAAATTCTAAATATGATAAAACCGTCTTATTGCCAAATACACAACCACACGTTGGTACCAACTAAGCATGGTATAATATAGACACTCGGTTGTTTAAGCGGTATTCTAGATCTCTTTATGCTTAATTCATTTAGCATATGTTTAAATCCTTTTTAATAAGCATGATAAGGTCTAATCGAAATCTCCGTACTAAAACGATTTCGACTGAATGGTTCGAATATGCACCGATTATCATTGAAGTGAGTGCGTTGGTCCTGCATTAAGTGTTTCACATATCGGTAAATTGACTGAGGTGAGTTAATTTTAAATTTGTTCACATTCTCTTCATATTTTCGAGTGAACTGTTTAGCATTGCATTGTTTCGCTTCGTCGATAAGATGTTTTGAAAAACCACTCCGGATTATATCTCAAAGCAGCAGATTGTTTAAAGTTTGATTAGATGGTTTCAAAAAAAGTAGTAGATCAATTAAAGTTACATTGAATTAAATATAATACGATGAATTAACTGATTAACAGGTTAACAGAGCGGGAGTACTTCATGATAACCTGCAATACAACCAGATAAAGGGCAATGTGTTGCCCTGATTTATTTACATAAATAACTAATGCCTGATTAAAAGGCCGTGAACTGATTGTAAAAGCCCTATTTGTGTCGTACACCGATGATAAAACAGTATATTTTTAAATCGTTATTTTCTTTAAAACTTGTAAAGACGATATAATTGAAATAACATATGGGTTTTAATAACTATAAACTATGTGTGAAGTTTAGTCTTTTGGCTGTTACTTGTGATATGCAGGCTTCATAACCGCTGCTCCCAACTAAATTCCATTATGTTTATTTCGCTCTTCGGGGCATTTAATTGTATAAGATACTGGGACAATACGCCGTACGACATGGGGAAGCATATGACCCCAAGTCCACCGCCGTATGCATGCCATCTTCGGGATGGTTTAAATTGTGCACTATTGATTTTATGAATATTGAGTTCTGCTCAACCCGGGGCTAGAGGGCGTGAGCGGTAGCTAGCATATATTACACTACCGCTCAGGAACAGTCTCAATCAAGCGAGACTGCAATATTTCGTATGTGTCGTGCTCGGCCGTTTCCAAAGGTCCATTATCATACCTTTTTTTCAGTCTTAGTCATCTATACCGATCCTGATTTGATCCTTATACAGCTATGGCATCTATATAGTTCCTGATTTTATCCTTAGACAGCTATATCTGTCCGACATCAATAGTTTGAGGGCAAATATAAGTTGAGGGATGATTTCATGCCCGATATGGAAAAAAGCATATCTTATGGAGGTCGTTTTAAACAAATACTTGCATGACTATTCGTTCGTACCACAATCACGTTCCAAAATATATAACATAATCTGATTGATTGATGCATTGTGTGATATGAAATGCCAATATCCGATTGCATTTGTCATATACTTTTCAAACAGGTGTCATCTTTTTCCTATGTTCATACGTTTTAGAAGCTTTAAAGACTTACTAAAAGGACTGTCCCTACACAGTGTTTTTTCTTATATTTGTACACGTTTTAGAACCTTTTAGTAATTTTACTAAAAACAATTAATTTAAAGTGTCCATTATCATACTCTGTTACTAGTTATAATACAACTGAGAAGTAAATAAATTTCAATAAACATTATTATACATTATTATACCATCATATACACTTTAGTTAAGAATGCATTACTATAAAAGCGAATACATTTAAATGTAGACAAAAAAACGTGATTCTTATATAAATTAAGTTAAACATATACATTTCTGAACAAATACAGTTCCAGACTTCCAAGCATCAAGGGACAGTACCTGGTTTGAATCCTCGATCGATTCGGTGAGTATACATTGCGCTGCAAAATTATTTCTGTATTTTTGTTTCAACTTTTTATGCCAATGTATTTGTATTAATTGATGCTAGTATATTTATAATTATTAGACCGGACTTAGTTGACTTTTGGTACAGAAATATTATTTATTTTATAAGCTGGTGGTCAGGCAAATACAATTAGAGTCATACTCATGTGTTTCAATTTCATTTTAAATGTGCAAATATATTACATTACAATTCATATTCCATCAAATCTAATTAACTTTTATGAAAAAGTCTGAAAGTAGGAGTTGTCGTTGTTCATAAATATTAATTTATTGATTTATATATGTATGTGCACCATTTTTAATGCAAATAGAATTATCCAAAATGAAAGAAACTTGATCATTGTAGAAGTATTATAGGGTAATGGTTACAACAGTTATTGGCACTAGAGTATTGATAACTGACTTTATATCCAGAATACATTGCCATATCACCCGGTTCAAATGGACGTTTACTGATTAATTTAGAGATGGTAACATGGAGGATATCGCAAAGGCTGGAAGTTTGCACGAGTTTCTTGTCATGCTGCACAAGAAGTTTGGTACCATCGCGTCATTCTGGTACGGATCAACTTACACCGTCAGCATTGCAGATGTCAACATGTTCAAAGAAGAGATACACTATGGAGACAGAAAACGTAAGTTTATCAAATAAATGGATATTAATGTATTAAGTATAAATATTGTCATTAGACATCTATGGCTGCCCTGATATTACACTTAGACATTTGTATCTGCCATGATATTATTCTTAGGCATATATATCTGTCCTGATATTATCCTTAGACATATATATCTGCTCCGATATTATTTTTAAACATATATATTGGCAGTGATACTATTCTTACGCATCTATATTGGCCCATATTTTAGCCTTAGACAGCTATATCGGCTTTCATATTATTCTTATCCATTTATATTTGCACTGATATAATCCTTAGACAGCTATATCGGCCCTAATATTAGGCATCTATATCGGCCCTTATATTATCCGTGGACATCTATTTCGGCCCGCAAATTATTCTTAGGCATCTATATCGGCCCTGATTTTATACTTAGACAGCTATATCGGCCCTGATATTATCCTTGGACATCCATATCGGCCCTCATTTTATTCTTAGGAAACAAATATCGGCTCTGATTTTATTCTTAGACATCAATATCTTCCCTGATATTATCCTTGGGAATCTACATAGGATCTCGTATTACACTTAGGTAGATATATTGCCCCTGATTTTATGTTTAGCCAGCTATATCGGCCCTCATATTATTCTTAGGCATTCTATAATGGACCTGATTTTATCCTTAGACAGCTATGTCGGCCCTCATATTATTCTTAGGCATCTATATCGGCCTTTATTATATGCGTAGACATCTATATCTGCCCTGATATTATTCGTAGACATCTATATTCTGCTCTGATATTATCCTTAAGCATTTATATCTGCCCTGATATTATTCTTATACATCTATATCGGCCATGATTTTATCCTTAAACAGCCATGTCGGCCCTCATATTATTCTTAGGCATCTACATTGGCCTAGATATATCCTTAGACATCTATAGATGCCCTGATATTATTCTAACGCATCTATACCGGCCCTGATATTAGTCTTAGTCATCTAGTTCGATCCTGATTTTATCCTTAGACAGCTATATCGGCCCTCATGTTATTCTTAGGCATCTATAACGGCCCGGATATAATCCTTAGACATCTATATGTGCCCTGATATTATTCTTAGTAATCTATATCTGCCGGGAATATTATCATTGGACATCTGTATCGGCCCTCATTTTAGTCTTAGTCATCTATACCGATCCTGAGTTGATCCTTATACAGCTATATCGGCCCTCATATTACTCTAAGGCATCTCTATAGTCCCTGATTTTATCCTTAGACAGCTATATCTGTCCGAAATCAATAGTTTGACCGCAAATATAAGTTGAGGGAGGATTTCATGCCCGTTATGAAAAAAGGCATATCTTATGAAGGTCGTTGTAAACAAATACTTGCATGACAATTTTAAATGTGATAACGCAAAACCTTTAAAAAGCCTAGTTTGGTCAAAGGGATTTTTTTCCATTTGAGTTTCAGTAGTCAATAAATTAAAACTGACCAATATTTGTTTAAATATTTTTAATCTCGAAAGCCTCATTATTACCGAAGAGTTGACATTACGAGTATAAGTATATGAGGCTCATTTACTTATAATCCTAATTTCATCACTTCGGTTTTGTTTTTGCTGTTTAATAATTGAACGAATTGCATGTAGTATGGATCGAGTGATGAAATTAGAAGTAAAAGTATATGGGGCTCATATAATTATATTCCTAATGTCATCACTTCGGTTTTGGTTTTGCTATTTAATAACTGAACGAATTTCATATATACTTAAAGACAAAAAGAAACGCAACTTTTTTAGGTTCAGTATATAAGTACTGTTGCTTTTTCAAATAATATATTATTAATTTACCAGTGACTGAAAATCGTCACCGATATCTCCACTATATTTTTTATTGAAAATTATTGTTGCGTAAAACGTGAAATACAAATTTTAAATTATGCACGTGAAGCACGGGTCCTAGAATGTGTATACAGATACACTTGCCATTTTCTGTATCAATTTCGTCGCGATCAACATGAGGACGCCGTCAGATAGCTGTTGAACGGACTTTCGCAGCGTACGGTATTTGTCCATCTTGTCGTGCAAAAATGCATTATATAAAACTATTTCAACGTCTGAGAGGGACTGTTTGACCAACAACCGTCCTAAACTGGCAAGGACGTGCTGGTGTAACGTCACGTCAAAATGATGTTCCCTTTCGTCTCAAGCACCTACGTCAGCATAATGCGCCCTCCTAATAACCGGATACGTGCCAGGCCCATTTCTTTCCGAATACGATTTTTATATTTGATGCCCGCGTTATATGACGTAACGCTTGGGTTCGTTTATGAACGTTTATCTGAAACTCAGATTTACGCAAAACTATTTGAATATTAATACGAGACCTAACTACTGTGTACTGAAATAAAATTATAGTTTTAAGTTTTAAGCGCGTCAAGATATTTGATGCACGCCGAGATACTTGATTATCAATACAGAGTTGCGTTTCTGTTTTCCTTTAGTATAGTTAGGATGTTTCCAATTGTTATTGTTTTATGTATGATTTTCGTAATTCTGTATAATTTTTTCAGTCGATCACGAATTTCAAAATGAATGATACTCGTCTACTAGAAACTGAACATTTTTGCATTTCCTTTTGAGAAAAGGAACACTTACGAGCCTTCTCCAATGACCGCAGGCAACCACTAGTCTGTGAGAAGAAAGTCTGTACAGCGTAATTTGGAAGTGTTGAAGATATGTTTTTTCATTCAAAGACTGCGATTGTTCTATAAAATAACCCTCTCGTAGAATCAATTAATTTGGTATTCCAACAAATACGTCTTTGAGCACTGGTTGCAAAATTGTTAGAAACATTTCCCAATCTCCAACTCCGTGAGACAGCCATACTTCATAAATTCCCGGAGTTGACAACAAAGTTCTAATTTGCGAAACCCAGATTATTTTATTTAGCTTTCGTTCATCCTCATTTCTTAACATATCATAAACTATCGTTATATATTTCGTATTGCTTGTTACACATATTTTAACCAGTATTTTGTAATTATATAATACTATTTGTTTATGTAAATCAGTCTTCCGGTTTCACCGAACATGAACTTTGTGTTGTTAATTTAACCACCAAAATGTGTCCTTTCTAATTGTGCACCTTTATTTAATCTCCATACCTCGGCCGAATAGTTTAATATACTAGGTGAGATTAGTTTATCAAATAAATCGTGTGCTTAGGGGATAAATCGGTAAATTTGTAAATTTAAATGTTTATTTAATTGGAATATAGCTTCTAATCGGTAAATTTAGATATTTATTTAATTGGAATATAGCTTCTTACAGATTGTCCGACCAACATTTTGTCAGTTTCTTTGAAAGCACCAGTGCAGTAAACACAACACCGAGGTATTTAAACTGCTTGTTTACTATATTTTTTATATAAAAATAGTATAAATTTCAGAGGAAATTCAAAATCAGATTTGTCTCGTGATTTATTATTTCAGTTTCCTTTTTCGAGCTATTTTTACCTTTCCTTGGTATTCAGAGTCTGACTCATATGAACTCGGACGTAAACATTACGGGGAATCATTTTCGCATTCTGCTATGAAAAACTATTTCCAAGTCTTGTAACAGGTAATACATGTTTTCCATCAAACTAATGTATACATCATTGTTTAAACAGGCGTTAAAATGCTCCAGGACATAAATATAGATATACAAATCGAACAGGTAAAGCAGATTTGAAGAACGACAGTCAACCACAAACACACACAGACACAAAGAACACATTTAAAGATGAATAAAATGCCAAATAAGACATCAAATCACAAAAGGGTTGACAATAAGGCGACCGTCTTGGAACGGTCATTGGCAAAAACGGCCGCTGGGGGTTTAAATCAGGTTCTAGGGTGCATCAAACCTCACACTTACTCTACTTCATCCCCATAAAACGGGACAGTGTAAATAAAGAAATCCCCGCAATGGGCTATTCTCTAACCAACAAGGCAGCATTAACAGGCATTATAAGTAAAACACGAAGATGCTCGTGCATATGTAAATACAAAAAAAAAAGCAATTGTTTAGAAAGCGACAAAGAAGGTAATCAATGACTTGGCAGAAGTCAGAGCAACAACAGAACAAACCATTAAGGGCACGACAAGACAATATTCCAGACAAACATCAAACGTCACCGTCCTTTAAGGCTTTAGGCAGACGTCATAATAGGGTCCACAGCCTGTCCGGTCATCGCACAATTAAGGAGGAAAGCATAGTGGAGAACCTTAAATGGGTCCACCACCAAGCATGCAGTGCCTTGAAAAATGATAGGGTCATAACTCTTTTGATAAACGTTTTAAGAAGTATAACAAAGATAGTATGAACGTGATCATGACTAAGGATATTACGAAGTTTGTAAAGCACATCACCATAGAAGTCAGGTTGTGATAATCCTCGTCGCAGAAGAGTTCTTCAATTACTTATATATTTGGAAAAAAGATCAGTGTTACTTAAATAACATTTTGCAAAGGTTTTATGAAGTTTATGGTTAAGGTAGCCCTAATGGAGTAGCTTTTTAGTTATACAAAGATTACGAATATTAAACTCCTCAACTGGAGTAAAAGCTCTAAAAAAACGAATGTTAAGACACAGTCATAGACCCAATACTAAATTGCTCCGGGAACATCCACATCGAAATGGGGATAATTAACAATATCAAAATTAAAATCATCTCTCATGTCAGATATTGTGCTAATTATTTCACCATTTTCAATGGAGAGATGTAAATATAAATATACAAATCGAACTGGAAAAGCAGCATTCAAGGACGACAGTCAACGACAAAGACACACAGAAACAAAGAACACATTTAAAGATGAATAAAAAGGCCAAATAAGACATCACAAACACAAAAGGGTTGACAATAGGGCAACCGCCTTGGAACGGTCAGTGGCAAAAAAAGGCAGCTTGGGGTTTAAACCAGGTTCTAGGGTGCACCAAACCTCACACTTACCCCAATCGAGATTGTTAATATGTCATACACATTATCTCTACACATTTTAAGATGTCATACACATTATCTCTACACATGTTAAGATATCGTACACATTTAAAGATGTTATACACGTTATCTCTACACATGTTAAAATGTTATACACGGTATCTCTAAACCTGTTTATGTATGTAATGATCTTAGAGTTGCCATACACGCTATTTCTATACATGTTTAGGTAGGCAATGATCTTAGAGCTGTAACATACTTATCCCTACACAAGTTTAGCTGAAATACACATTAGCTCTATACACGTTTAGGTATGAACTGGTCTTCGAGCATTCATACGTTATATCTTCACTTATTCAGCTTTCATACACGTTATCTCTACACATGTTTAACTGTCATACACATTATCTCTACAAATGTTTAGATGTCATAAGTATTATCTCTACACATGTTTAGGTATGAAGTGATCTTAGAGTTGTCATACACATCGTCATCTCTACATATATTTAGCTTGCATACACTCTATCTCTACACAGATGTCATACCCATTATCTCTATACATGGTTAGGCATGGAATTATCTTAGATCTTAGAACTGCCATACACATAATGTTGACAAATGTTTACAAACGTTTAGGTATGGAATGAATTAGAGCTCAGACTGACAGTACCACCAACGGAAGCCAGAGAACAGATGCTTCTAGACGGTTAGTTATAAGTAAATTAGAAAATGGTTTATTATGTTTGTAATTTTGTTTAGACCATTAATATCCCAACATGTTTAAACTTTATATACATTACAACAAATAGTGTCACCTAACATCAGCTGATGTAGCTGTTAATATGTCAGCATGACTTTGATTTATTCGACTGTTCTAATTTATGAACATATAGTACGGGGTTAGATTTCAAACATCAGTTTTCCTTTCTCCTAACAACCCGTTCCATCTTGCGACTATTTTGTCTTGTCAAAAACAATTATACTTATTCTATGACCAAGTACGTTTCTTCGTCTTGGAATCAATACCAAGATTTAATGATAAGACGATGCTGCAAATATTAAGTTATATAGGCGTATACAATAATTAAAGCGGATTCGTTACCGATGTAGGTCTTATAATGGAAGCTAGCATACGCCTTTCTTAAGTCCTTTAATCAGATATAAAGGGGAGACGATGCAGCAGGTATTAGTTTGTGTATCCAATATCATTAGGCGGGATATTTGATTTATTACCATTATGCGGGATATTGGAGTTGTTACCATTATTCGAGATAGTGGAGTTATTACCATTAGGTGGGATAATGGAGTTATAACCATTAAGCGGGAAAGTGGAGTTATTACCATTAGGCGGGATAGTGGAGTTATTACCATTAGTCGATATAGTGGATTTACTACCATTAGGCGGGAAAGTGGAGTTATTACCGTTAGGCGGGATAGTGGAGTTATTACCGTTAGACGGGATAGTGGAGTTATTACCGTTAGACGGGATAGTGGGGTTATTACCATTAGGCGAGATAGTGGAGTTATTACCATTAGGCGGAATAATGGAGTTATTACCGATGCAGGTAACCGATGCATGTATTTAATTGTTTTCTTAATATATCTATCTTTATTAAGTCCCAGAATATGTATGAACCAAGGTGTAAATCAGTATTTAATACTTGTTATAAGACTTGAAACAAGGCAGTGTAAGTTGGTGCTTCGTGGTTGTGGTAGTGGCGTCGACTGAGGGAGAATGCTGTTCGCAGTTTTAAAACAGAAACTATAAATTAACTTTTTCATTTCACATTAAGAAACCTATCTTTATTGTATGATAATGTATTGAATAATATGTTTAATTTCATCAGAGTATTTGGAGAAACTGAAAACATATAATTATACAACTAAATGTTACATTTATTTATAAACAGAAGTAAAAGAGCTTAAAGAAGCTATTAAGGAAATAGTAAAAGACCGACAAAGCAACCCACCCAAGCACGGGGAGGTTCTTTTCGTGGATCGTTTGATAGACTACAGTAATACAGATTCTTACCTTTTCGACGAAACAATGCAGTTAATAGCGGCCGGCTTACATACGTCTTCCGCAAGTAAGTTAATGTACACTTACCGTGCCTTATAATGTACACTTACCGTTCCTTATATTGTACTCTTACCATACCGTATACTGTACACGTACCTGGCCTTATACTATACACTTACCTTGCCTTATAATGTACACTTACCGTGCATTATACTGTGCACTTACCTGACCTTATACTGTACACTTACCGTGTCTTATACTGTATACTTACCGTGCCTTATAATGTACACTTACCGTGCCTAACACTGTACACTTACCGTGCCTTACACTGTACACTTACCGTGCCTTATACTTTACACTTACCGTGCCTTATACTCTACACTTACCGTGCCTTATACTGTACACTTACCATGCCTTATACTGTACACTTACCGTTCCTTATACTGTACACTTACCGTGCCTTATACTCAACCCTTGCCGTGCCTTATACTGTACACTTACCATGGCTTATAATGTACACTTACCGTGCCTGATAATGTTCTGTTCCTTCTTTGAATTTGGACAAGTCCATTTACTGGGTACTTTGGAGAAATTACTGACTCATACGAAGCGAGCAGTGTATGTGGCATTTAAGAAGAAACTTGCGTAAGCTGGAGCTAGGTGTCGTTACAAATGTTGCATGTTTACATTGCATTGCATAAACATACAACCCAGTATGCTACTCTTTTCGGATGTTGTTCTTTGCTTTCAAAGATTTTTCTGTATTTATTATCATAATACCACTGAAATACCTGACGAATAAACAAATTAATGCACACAATCAAGTAGTAAATTTCGTAGACAATCGACTATACAAGCTACATTGTCGTTGTATTATTATATTCTTTATATTGTGATTGCGTGTTCATTTTGATCGAAATCATCAACAAATTACAATAGATATACGATATTATTAGCTCACCTGAGCCGAAGGCTCACAGGTGAGAAATTGGGATCACTCTTCGTCCGTCATCCGTCCATCGTCGTCGTCCGACGTCGTTAACTTTTACCTCGTTAAGGCGATAGGGCCTTCATTTTTTATCCGATCTTTACCAACCTTTAAAAGATTGTTAATATCAATAAGGGCTCGGACTAGTTCGAAAATCCGACAGATCAAAACAGTAACAGCGGAGTTATGGCCCAAAGATTTAATTAAAAATCCTATATTTTGCCTCGTTAAGACGATAGGGCCTTCATTTTTCATCCGATCTTTATCAAACTTTATCAGATTATTAATATGAATAAAAGCTCGGAAAAAACTAGAAAACCAACCGGATCAAACCAGTAACAACGGAGTTATGGCCCTTGATTTAGTTAAAATGCTATATTTTGCATTGTTAAGACGATAGGGACTTCAGTGTTCATCCGATCGTTACCAAACTGTACCAGGTTGTTAATATCAAAGACAGCTTACGTAAATTCGAAAACCAGCCAGATCGAACTAGTAACAACGGAGTTATGGCCCTTGGTTTAGTTAAAATGCTATATTTTGCCTCGTTTTAAGAAGATAGGGCCTTCATTTTTCATCCGATCTTACCACACTTTAAGACCTTGTTAGTATTAATTAAAGCTCGAGAAAGTTTGAGAATCAGCTAGATCGGAACAGTAACAGAGGAGTTATGGCCCTTGATTTAGTTAAAAATGCTATAGTTTGCCTCGTTAAGACGATAGGGCCATGTTTTTCATCTGAACAGTACCAAACTTGACCAGATTGTTAATATCAATGAAAGATAACACCAAACTATAACAGGTTGTTAATATTAATTAAAGCTCGGATAAGTTCGAAAACCAGCCAGATTGGACCATTAACACTGGAGTTATGGCCCTTGATTTTCTGAAATATGCTATATTTTGGCCTCATTAAGACAAAAGGGCCTTCCTGAACCCCTGGCTGGATTTCAACGGAATTTGACAGGGATGATCAATATGAAGCGTAGTTGTGCATATCATCAACATATTCCGGTTGAATTATTTTTGACAGAGTTATGTCCCCTTATACATAAACTTTATCTTTAACCCTATAGCGTCCACATGCCCTCTTGGGCCTCTTGTTGAGATTAAATCTCATTCATAGAAGAAAGAAAGTTGGACAAATTAAAAAATACCCATGCCAGACTAGACACACCAGACTTATTGCCCATGATTACCAGGTGATCGATCTAGGGCCAACCTGTCACTCTTGTTTATAACATTATGGGTTAGATTTACAGAATAAAACAACTTTAATACACATGTACGCGTCCATCATTTAATGCGAGCTATTATGTTAACAATATATTGGTGATGTATTTTCATATTTAAGCACAAACATGGTCTTTGTATTATTTGGCTCTAAATGAAGACATTCAGGAAAGAGTTCACACCGAAATTATGGATGTTACTGGTGATGATGTTATGACTTTTTTCGAACATTGGTCAACTCACGGAAGATATACAATTACATGTTTCTTTCGGCATTATATCAATACAATTTTACCATAAATCAAGAAAAAACAACAACTGTAAACACGAATTAATTATATATATATAGAAACATATGATAGGCTAGTTGCCTAGGTAACAGAGATAAATATGCAACGCTGAACTCAATAAAAAGTTATGCAAAATAAATGATGACAACATGTCACATGTAACTTTATTTGTGCTTTGCTTAATTAAGCAATGTCATGCGTACAATAAATGAATGCTTAATCTGTAGTAAATTGCTGCACAGTACATATAAAGCTAACATATGGTGTAATTAGATTACGCACATCACTATAATTGTATTATTATAATAAGTGTAACTAAACATTGTTTTATAGATAAATAGAACTAATATTATTCCCTGTTATTTTAAAGATTGAACTTTTCACTTATTTACATTTCGGCTTAACAGTAGTTTATTCAACATTTTGAAAAAGATACCTCTGATGTGAAACATGCATGCTTTATATACTAGATACCTTCTCAAGCGTCATCTTACGGCTTTTATATGGCAGTTGGGGGTTTAATTAAGCAATGTCATGCGTACACATGGTGTAATTAGATTACGCACATCACTATAATTATATTAAGGGTAACTAAACATCGTGTTATAGATATACTGTACTAATATTATTAATCCCTGTACTTTTTTACATTGAACTTTTCACTTATTTACATTTTGGCTGAACGAAACAGAATTAAAACTTTGTGATTAATGATTGTGTATACTGCATTTCCAGGTATTTGCGACAGGTACTGAATGAAACACTACGCTATAGCCTCATTGAGCCTTATGCAATGCGATTCCACGACAACAGGACAGAACTTGGTGGATATGTACTCCCACCTGGTGTAATTTATACTATATTATAGTACATCATGTCTTTATTAATCAAATACCAGAAACTAGCGTCAATATCAGCTGTTTATGCGGCCCTTGAGAAGCAGTATAAATCGCATACGAGAAAGATATGCTATAAATCTTTTGTACCATAGCCATTCAGTACCGGCCGGTAATTGATAATCTGATTGACAGGTTGTAATCATTACAACTACGCGCGTGTAAAATTGAGTAGACCATGGTATAACTGCCGAAACTGTCATTTATAGCACGGCTGAAATATACCGGCAGTTATAGCATGGTTTATGTTCAGACCTCCATGTTTATGAAAATTATATCATCAGCAAGAACAAAGGAAAAACAGTAAAGCTTTGGTACAAAATGCAGATACGAAATGTACTAGCTGTTCCTCGTGTGGGAGTGTGTTCATTTACTTTACTGTTCCATAAAGCATGTGATTAATGTATAAAGGTTAGCTGTGAGGTAAACTGGGTACTCTGCGTATTTAAACATCATGTATCTGTATTGTATTCGTTCTCGTTTACAGACCGCCGTTATTCAAGCAATCGGTGTTACACACATGGATGAAAATATCTGGCCAGAGCCTAATAAGTAAGATATATTATCGCTCACAACGACTTCCTTGTCCTCGCAATATCATCTTTTTTTTTATGCGCGTTGCATAGCTCATTGTATTCGCGTTCAACAGTCAAAGTTAAAGTAATACCTTACATCGCTGTAGTAATCAGGTTAAAATCACAATATATGTTTAGCCCATCACATTTCTTATTAGATAAGGAAATACATAGCTAATAACTACAGTAAAACAAAACATATAGTATTAGTTCGGCTAATGTAGCACAATTCACACTTATTAACAGTTCAGTTTTATATATAGGTTCGATCCAGATAGATTCAGTCCTGAAAATAGAAAGGGCAGACCCAATCTGGCCTTCGTTCCATTTGGCTTCGCTGGAGGGCGTCAGTGCCCAGGAAATAGTTTCTTTCTCACGGAAGCATCTGTGATTATGGCAACGCTGCTAAAAACATACAAGGTCGAATTGGTAGAAGGTCAAGACATTCGGCCGTTTTATGGACTTATTACCTATCCTAGTGATGTTTGGCTCAAACTGTCAAAGCGATAACAGTGTATATATGCCCAGGTTGTTTAGAAAGTACTGTGTGTGTACATGAAAATCATCTAAACAAAAACCCTGCAGCACAGCTGAGTTAATACCGTTATATTCCGACTTCATTGGTAGTGTACCTTAAATTCGTTATGGCAATGCGTATGATTTAATTGAGAATCAGTGTAAGATGATATTATTGCAATAATGCTGATTGTGCTATTTAAAATGGTAATATGATTTGGTACAGATTGTTTGGTAACACGATCTGGTACAGATTGTACTCGACCATTTTCACACCATGGTATATGTCCGGAATATTGCGACTGAATGGAGTATGATCTACACGAGGTGTTATAACGTAACACTTTTGTCTAAGATGTTATTGTTTAGCGGAAGTGATTATCAAAAAAATGCGTGATTAAATTATGCGAAACTCTCGTTTAATAATATTCTCCAATTTCACGCGGTTCGCTGTAAATTGCATATTGAATTAGAATGATTAGGTGCATACTATTTTCCAATGTTAAACCTATAAGTTTCTAGTGCCGTAGAGTTTTACCTTAAACCAACTAATTCCAATAAATGCCTGGCATGCTTGCTTAAAACTGTGTTTTCAATTTAAATGTGATCGCATGTTTTATTTTAAGACAAACATATAAATGTTGAATTAAAAGTTCGAATTTATCGCAATATTAAGAAATTAAAAAAATGATAGAACAGTTTGCTCGTGTGTTAACGATGATTTTATAAATTAACCAAAATTAGCATTTTATTCATATTTTGTAAGACAAAAAATAAATAGTTAATATTGTTATATTACCACACACCATATAAAGATTTTTAGGTAAATATTTATATTTGTGTCATTATTTGGAAATGTGTGTGTTTTGCCCCTGAGCCTTAAGTTATATAATTGTTCTTTCCCTTCTTATAAGAAAGTAATGAAACTTATTTTTTATAGAGGAGGAAATCATAAGAAAGCCTGCCGCTGATGTTTCGAATTAAAAGTTTTCATAAACTTATTAATTGTTAAAGTCGACTTTCATGTTAATTTTCGTTGAAATATTGAAACCGATAAATAGCGAAAAAATGCAAATTCCACATTTGTACGTTAAGAAATGGACAGATCAGACTACTATAACCTTAAATGACAATTTACAAGCATTTTTGTTACATTGTATTGCAGTTAGTTTAAATTTATAATTGAAGCATTTTGCTTCAAAACATCATTCTCTATCAGTTTTCAAAAATACGGATGCGACACATTTAGGAAGCACATACTAATTTATGTCAAAATGTTTTATATCGAAGGAATCATTAGACTTGAAAGATGTGACATTGTAATGTTATGCGTAACATAGGCGTAACGTAGGATCTTATGGCGACCAGAACGTCATCATTTACGTAACTGTAGTTACGTGTAACCTAAGCCCATGTTACGCGTAACTTACGCCTGTGTAACGCGTAACACAAGAACATGATTTCATTGATTGGTTATGATATGCGTATCATAATTTGGTTACGCATGACATATAAAGCGTTATGCCCCTGATGGCTGTCCATATACGCGTAACTTAACTTTGGTCATGCAAAATGTAGGATCTTTTGACCCTGGCAGCCAGCACGGCATCATTTACGCTACATTAACTGTAGTTACGCGTAAACTAAGCACATGTAACGCGTAACTTAAGTCTATGGTATGCATAACATAAAAACATAATTTAAAGTGGTTAGTTATGTTACGCGTAACATAATTTAGATACGCGTAACATCTTAAAGAGGCACTACCTATATCTACGCGATTTTTAATGTAAAATATTAAATACTCAATATTACTGCATTTATATGTATACAAAGCTATTTTATGAGTATTCTAAGAAGAAACATGGTTCGTATTCCAGTTCTGTCAATTATTAATTATGATCAAAACAATATCTTAAATAAAATGCTGTCCAGCCGTTTATTTCTGCCGGAGAACTAAGAGTTTTTACGATTTTCTCGGACATGCGCAATGCGATTACAAACTATTCGGCGCAGTTCCGATAGCAAACGAATCGATCGGAACTCTTCGCTAATCAGACGAGGTAGTTCCGATTGTAAACAAATAAGATCGGAAAATCTCCGCAATCGGCTTGTCTAAATCAATTACGAATACAATTTCAAAGATCCGATCTTTTCAATCCTGTTTTTCCCCAGCAAAACGCATATTACATTGGGTGAAATTATTGCCATTTACCTTTTTCATAGTCCTCTTTATAATTAAGTAAAGTTTATATCAATTGGTGGACAAAAAGATATAGGTAGAGCCTCTTTAAGCGTTAAGACCCTGATGGCTAACGATCATTCAACGTTGTCTAGTCACACACACACAATGAGACCATACAGTTTCGTGGAATCGGAAGTCCATTTACTGTACTGTGGACATCAGGTAGTTACTTCCAAAAGAAAAGGGCCGCGGAGGTATCTTTTTTTTATTATTTTATTGCTAAGTATTCAGATTAAATAAGAAACATTTCATACAACAGTGATAGCGGATTGTGTTTGACACATCGCAGTGTAAATTAGAATCTGGAGTGTGTTTAAAACAAATAAGACCCGTCTTTAGTAAAATCACTTAAGCGGGTGTCAGTTGTATCGATAATTGTTAACATACATGCATTTCTTATGAAATTTAACAATTTGAATACAACAACCTTAATCGTACCAGTTTAGGGATTTGTCCACATAACGATCATTTGTTACACTGGTTTTGTTCTATATGTATGCATGTTAAATACGTTTAAAGACCACCAATGTACAACTACGTACTGTACAGTTAGTCACCTAAACAACTGTTTGTTGTCTGTACGGTTATTTCCCGATTTTTTGCGATTGTCAGTTAACAAGTCTAATTTCAATAAAACGCTTCAGAATAAAGAACTATATGTAGTCTGATTTCATTAACAAGTGATGGCTTTACCTAAAGGTTTGCAGATAAAAAAGGGTTTGCGTGAATGTAGCAACATTCGCTACCACGTTAAAAGTAAGTTTATTTTCTAATAGATTTCTCGTAGGTGCATTTTCCGTGACGTGACCGTTTATGTTTTATTTGGCTAAAGCCTTTAGCAATAAAATTAAAGTCGATCTACTGTTTGAACTGTATTTTTTTACAAATGTGTTTGTTTTTTGTTTGTTTTTTTCTTTTTAAGAAACCACATATCAGCATTATTTCTTACTGTACTGGAAACGCCTTGTCCGTAACTAGTCTATTACACTTGTATTTCTCAGTTTCGTCTATTGTTTTAAGGTTATGTAACACTTTAGGCAAACGAGTACAAATTCTTTATCATCACTTTCAGTAATAGACAAATTAAACGTATTGACAAATAAATCGTTATGATCCTCTTCTTCAAAATTAACATCGTCACCAACAGTGTTATTAACTGTAGGCCTTACAAGTTTGCTTCATCCCATTGAATATTAGTGTTGTCGTTGTCGACATCTTGGCATAAGGTTGTATTAATTGGTGTCGATGTTGTAAACCGAATTATTGTAGAAGGTGGGTTGTAAACAGGAGACTCAGTCTCAACAGAAGATTCAGTTTCTAATTTAGAACTTCGTATTGTTTCTCGCACTTTATCACAGTAGATAAATGCGCCATCACTTTTGACGATCTCAGATGTAACTGTAAAATGTTTGGACTGCGATATTGCCTGTTTTGGTTTGACCGAAAGATACACTAGCTTTTTTATTTTCAACTCATTCTTGGGATGTGTTATTATGCTGTGGTCAATGATATCGGTAAACTGTAGGCACGTGAATAGGCAGTATACATATTTAAACTGGTTTTGGTTCATATTTTTGGAGATCTGAAAAATAAGAATAAGAATTTTACAAAATTTTAAGTCTATAAATCCAGAGCGAGTATTGGATCTACTGATAGGGCGCGGTGTTCTTTTTAAACCTTAATCCAACTTTGTATTGGGATTCTGCGACCGTTTTAAGGCTACACAACAAATAACAGAATGTCAGTCATCTAACAAGATGGATGTTATTTAAAATCGTTAGTTGTTGTGTAATCTTGAAAAAGGTGTGTGAATCCCACTGAAACGTTGGTTAAATTTTACAAAAACTTATTTTCTTTTAAAAAGATCTTTGAAAATATAAATGATTGTTCTCGTACCGCTTTTTTGTCAGTATTGTAATTTAATTGATATCTTTGGGTCAAGGTGCATGCTTTTTGCTTTGATTCTAACACCAGTTCTAATGCTTTTATTTACAACTGGAAGGAAGTTAAATCCATTCCAGATATTTAATGAAGTTATAATTTACTATAGGAGCAGGTAGACTATAAAGCATATATATATGCATGGTATATAAATATTTGTACACTTGATATTCAAATAAAATGTCAAAAACAAAAACAAACAAAAATATGTGATCATGTATACCCATTAACACCAAAACAGGCACCAAACATGAGTAATCTTATTGGGAAAAGTAAGGATTTTTTTCTCCACTGGTTTCGGTGAGCGTTGTAATAGTTATTATTCTTTAAATAGAGATTGTATTTTTTAAAGCAGTAATGCATTTTCAAAGCATGTTGCTATAGGACAATTGTTGTCATTTTAGATGATATTCATTGCAAATAATACCATAACTCAATTTCATACCAGGCGTCTCCGTGGCTGAGTGGCTAACGACGTTCCGTTGTAAAACTCCTTGCCTCTCACCGCTGCGGATTCGAATTTATATAAAGCTACATATACAGTCATATTCCTTGGTAGGTACATAACATGCAACATGTGGTTCGACATCTCACACGCATTTATATATACCTACATATGCATTCATATTCCTCCATATGTAATATAACATGTGGTTCGATATCTCATTCGGATTTATATACAGCTTTATATGCGGTTATAGTCCTCAGTATGTAAATTACATACAACGTATGGTTCGGTATCTCACTTTCAGTCATACACAGCTACATATGCATATATATTCCTCAATTTGTTAATACCATGCAACATGTGGCTCGACATCTCACTCGCAGTTGTCATGGTTATATACAGCTACATGTGTATTTATATTCCTCAATATGTAAAAAAATTCAGCATATGGTTCGACATTTCACTCGAAGTTATATACAGCTACATATGCATATATATTCCTCAATAAGTAACTAACATGCAGCATATGGTTCGACATCTCACTCGCAGTTGTCATGGTTATATACAGCTACATGTGTATTTATATTCATCATTATGTAAATAATATGCATCATATGGTTCGACATCTCACTCGAAGTTATATACAGCTACATATGCATATATATTCCTCAATATGTAACTAACATGCAGCATATGTTTCTACATCTCACTCGCAGTTATATACAGCTACATATGCAGCTGTATTTCTCAATGTGTAAATAACTTGCAACATATGGTTCAACATCTCACTCGCAGTTATATGCAGCTAAATATTAATTAATATTCGTCAACATATAAATAACATGTATCATGTGGCTACACATCTCACTCGCAGTTATATACAGCTTTGAATGCATTTATATTCCTCGATACGTAAATAACATGCAACATTTGATTGGACATCTCACTCGCAGTTATCATGCTATATACAGCTGCATATGCATTTATATTCCTCAATATGTAAATAACATGCAGCATATGGTTCGACATCTCACACGCAGTTACATACTGCTAAATATTGATTGATATTCCCCAACGTGTAAATAACATGAAGCATATGGATCGACATCTCATCTCACTCGCAGTTATATACAGCTAAATATACACTTGTATTCCTCAATATGTAAATAACATTCAACATATGGTTCGACATCTCACTCGGAGTTACATACCACCATATCCTCAATAATATTTTAATTCGAGTTATTTCGGTAGCAAAAGCAGTTATAATTTTATTTGAATCATAAGCAATAGCAGTTTCTAGTTCATTGTTTTGAACCATTTGTTGATTGATTTCCCTTATTCGCTAAAAAAAATATTTCATCTTTTAAACCGTTTTGAATTTCAATAATTTTCTCACGGTTTGCTTGTAATTTTGTTTGTATTTGATTTAGTTTATCATCAACACCTGTTGTTAAATATTTAATCATGTCTGGAATGTTATCAATATTCTAATCACGTATGATCTTTGCTACTCTTCCTACAGTAAATTGCTTTAATGCTGCATCATCTGATTTTTCTGGATTACCAACATTGATAATTTTATTATTATCCATGTTAAGATTACTTCTTAAAATATTTTCCTGGTTTTTACTCTTGTAAAGATAATTAACCAGATGTTTCTGTTTTACATACTCAGACAGAACAATACCAAAATGTGTAATATTAACACTGCCAGTACTAACTTAATCGCCAAGATCGTTAAAAAGTCCCATTATATATAATATATATTACATTAAATTTCACCAGTGAAATTTATTTTAACCTAATTTCTAGGACGATCAAGATACAGAAAGTCGTACTGTTTTTCAGTTGCTTTTTTATACTGATCTTTTCTAACACCTTGTTCGTTTGAAAGCATACATAGCTCACGATTAACTGGAGTTGCGAAAAAGATGTAATGAGAGCAATTCAACCGAATGTCTTTGGGAGTTTTGTAATAAGACGGGAGATAAATAAAATACGCAACAATGTCTATACCTTCCCTGGATGAAATAATTGATAATGTCGTTTTGATTATGCTCGCAAACATAATCTTCAAAAAGAACTATCTTCTGATTATCCGAATCTAAAGTATCCACAGGGATATCTTTATCATTTGAACTAGTCCTTCGGTAACCGGTTTCCAATTTATTTTTCAGGTCAACCTAATACCTTGGTCCAGATAAGCCATGCATAAAAATGTAGGGAAAACCTACCCTTGTCTTGAAATGTCATTAATGTTAAGCACGTTTTGCACGTAACTCTGAGTTAAAGACACTTTTTGTCTGAAAAAATGTTTTATTGATTAATTTATTGCTCTAATATGTTCTCATATTGAAGGAGTCAAAGGAAAACAACACATTTAGCGGAAAATATGAGCTGAATTTTACTTGCTAGTAGTGTTGCTAAGCACGTGACCATGACGGTGAAGGTATAAAATATCTAACCGTGAAATTAGTACAAAACGTAGCCAGAGCCTTGAGTATGCGGAATACCAGTTTTACTTTGCGAACGTGTAGGGTTGGTGGGTGTGGGGTTTTTTTTGGGAGGTGGGTAGGGGGTTTGTGGGGGTGCGGGGGTGGGTACGGTGGCATGGTCCTACTGAAAATGTTATGAATGTAAAAAAAGTATATATTTAACGCTGGCGAAGTTCATATAAGGGCAACCGCATGCTGGCGTGTTTGAATAGTTCCAAATTATTAGGATGATTGTTAGTCTTCACTATCAGGTGACCATGGAGGAGAAGATGCCCTCTTTTTTTCATTTTTTTTACTTTTTTTTATATATATAAAGACCCTTTCTTTAAAGCCGCCCCATATATGGGGACATAAATAGATCGGGGCGGCGGTTTTACGGTAGCATGCTCCCACTTAAAATCTTATGAATGTAAAAAAAAAGAGAGTACATTGAACGCTGGAAGGTCAACGTCAATAGCTCATATAAGGGCAACCGCAGGCTGGCGTGTTTGAATAGTTCCAGAATAGGACGCTAATACCATAGGTTGTTAGTCTTCAAATTCAGATGACCATGGAGAAGATGCCCTCTTTTTTCTCTTTTCTTTTAGTAAATATTTTAAAAGCCGCCCCATATATGGGGACATAATCGATCGGAATTCGGGAACGTGCCCTACACCAGAGACGTAATAAACCATTATTTCTTAGATATGTGTCTAAAACTTATTAAAGCTGGATTCCTGTGGTTCTTTTTCGGAAAATAGACTGAAATAGTTTAAACATATTTTATTCATTGTATTTAAAAGTTAAGCATATATATAGTAACAACAAATAAAGGATTGGAACGGAAGCGTAATGCTTACTAAGTTCCTTTTCTTACTCAAATACACGAGACTGCCCGTTTTACATCCCTGTCCAATCAACGGGGCCAAGGGAACGTGTCTTGCCCAAGAACGCACCGACGAATATGTGGCGTCGATGAGGCTTGTACATGGGTCCTCCGGGAATTCACGTCCACTGCATGGGTCACGCCGAGATAAAACGACAAAAGGGATCGTAAATGGCATATGGTCAGTACCGTGATTGTGGTAATATGTCCGATTACGTGCTAAGTTACAGATTAATAGCCCGTATATACATATAATTGCATTTAATATCACTTTTAATAGCTTGTAGTTCAATTGTGATGTTGAATTGATGATGATTTGATGTATTGTAACATATCTGCAATAAAGTATTACTTTTATTGCTGGATTGTGAGTGTAATGATCCCCCCCACCCCAGCCCTCTCATAGACACGTTGAACCGTGGCTCTATCGTAAATCGAGTATATATAGTGTGCAGCAACTATGCAGTTCTGTAGGTAAGACGGTTCTATGCCTATTCTCCATTCTGTATCTTGATGTAAATGGAGTATGAGCCGTACACGTTCATTCCTTTTAGGCGCCATATAACCTTTCATGTGTTGGTGCGCCTTAAACCCAATTCAATTCATTCAGTGACTTACGGCATATGCGGATTCAGGATTTGAGATAGTGGTGTAATTTTCCACTATTTCAAAGTACATCATGAACAATTACGTTTCCCGGTAACTACTGTTTTGTGAACATAAATTGAGTTAAGTATATGCTATTGGTGTTTTGGCGCGTACATGATGTTAAGATAATCGGTCACTAGGCGCCGCGGCTGTGACATGCAAAACGGAACGTCAAGCAATGGCTCTGTTGAGAACCTTGCTATAACACCAAGACTATACAAACATGTTACCTGTATTTTATTAGTCCCATACCGGTTTAAACTGGAGGGTACTACAGGTCAACCCCTGTCTGTCTATCCGTCCGTACATTCGGATCCAATAATCTGTCAGTAAGAATTAATTGTTTCCCTGAGATATAATTAACACGGTGGCGAAACCACGTGACTTTTTGATCGGTTTCTTGGCAAAACAATATCAATAAAAAACGCTCGATTCAGGTTTTTGCTTCATAACTTCATTTAAAGAATTGTCTTCACCTAAAGCGTATATACCTGTACAAACTGAGATCTTCTCTTCTCCGAAAACGGTAAAAAATGTATTCCTCCATTTCTTTCTAAGATTAGCCTTCCCAAAATGTATACGGTCATAGATTTCTTTAAAAATCCGACACTTTCGGAGGGCTAGTCTCCGGAAGTACTGGATGCATGGAATTATTCTTTGCGGCGGAGGGGTACTTGTGTTTTAGTCGAGTACAATTCGTTAAATATTAACAAAGTTATAAATCTGAATCAAGCGTGCTGTTTATATTTTACGATTAACAAGTCTCTATTGGACACAAAATACGCCCATTCTTCCGGCGAATATATTTGTGCATAGGTTTGCTAACATGCACTGGAAGGAGAAGTAATTAATGATAGCTCTTTTGTTTTTGTGAAGAACTATTAACGCAGTAGTTTTACCAAATATCCTGATATGATATTGGTAATATATTAAAATAAATGTTTTAAAAAGGTGTTTATGCATGAAGTAACTGTTGAATTCTTGTTTGTAACTGTGATAAATGAATGTAAGTGTTAGTGCCATGACATAATATGAACTCCGTTGTTACCAGGGCGATTGGTCTGGTTTTCGAACTTGACCGAGTTTCATCAAGATTGAAAAACAAATATTAAAGTTATTTAGCGGACATCATCACAATTTTCAATAAGTAAATGGCCATAACTCCGTTGTAACCGGGACGATCAGGAGGGTTTCCGAAACTGACCTAGATGTTATGCCCATAAACATTATTCCGAAGTTTCATAAAGATTAAACAACACAAACTCAAGTTATTGAGCGAACATCGTTAACATTGTCACGTTTCAATAATTAAAGGGCTACAACTCCGTTGTTACGGGGCGATTTTCAATAAAGGGCCATAACTCCGTTGTTACCGAGGCGATTGGGCTGGTTTTCAAACTAGGCCGAGATATTATGCCCGTAAACATTATTTCCAAGTTTCATAGGGATTGGATAATAAGTGTTCGACTAAAAGGGCGGATATCGCAAAATTGTCAATTTCAATAATTAAAGGGCCATAACTCCGTTGTTACTGGGACGATTGAGCTGTTTTTCGAACTTGACCGTGATATTATGACCATAAACATTATTTTTAAGTTTCATAATGATTGGATAATGTGTTTGAGTTACCAAGTAGACATCGCAAAACGTAACAGACAGGCGGACGCCACAACATAATACGTCCTGTCTTAGTACAAAAAGGTCAATTGGATTCGCCACCGTGATTGAACTAGAAGGGTGTAGACTGTCGTTTTTTTTCTCTACCTCCACCACAGAAAATCGACCGTCATAAGAAGTGTTGAAAATGACCTAAAGAACCATACCAAACATAAGCTTGTTATATATCTGTATGCCAGTGTTACAGATATTTGAAGTAATTTCAAATCAGGATCAGCCTCTGAGAAGGTAACTTTCTGTACTCCCTCGAGGAGCAAGTAGAGAAATTACTACTTTTATTATCTCGCTCTATGATCAAATACATACATTACCAGTCTGTTGGTTTAGGTAATTATCTCATAGTTGTTTATGATAATATATTAATTTAAAAACTGAGTTGCGATATTTCAACTGATGTCTTTTCGAAAATTTAAAAGTATATGGTTATAATGGCTTGCAACATAAAATTAAAACATAAGTTAACTAACAGTGAATGTATCGTTGTGTAGCAACATGTCGATCAAAGTTATTGTTTTCTCTCAAATAAATTGAATGGCTTATCAAGCCTAAAGCTCTTCCAGTGTCAATATTTAACTAAATTATCAAACAAAGCCAACATACTACCAACTGAGGAAATACCATGATAAAATAAACGAAAGCACATGGTAATAATAGTATATTTTATTATCATTTATCTTCCCGATAAAATAAAATCCAACCTATATTTAGTGAACAAAATTTTACCAAACTCTCACCCTTAGTTGTCCTTCATAACTTGCATTTGTTTAATCATTAATATAAATTATAAGAAAGAATAGTATAATGATAATTATTTTTGCTGATTGTTGATTGTATTGTTCCAATAATAGTTTCACAACAAAGTAGTATAAGAACAAAACAAGAGGCCAAATATGGCCTGTGGACGCTCTACTGGCCAAAATGGCTTTTGTGCATGGGTTGTCATCATAAAATTGACTTCAGTACTTCTTTTAAAAAAATTGCAAATAAAAACAACAACAACAACAACAACAAAAAAAGAGAAATTTAAACCTTTGACCCATGTTAACAATTAAAACAAACTCCCAATTTTAATTTTAAAAATAAAAATAAACATTAAACTTAAACAAGTTTCAAAAAAAAAAAAAAAAAAAAGAACAACCAAAACTTAAAAAACACATGTAATAATCAAATCATAAATAAAAACTATTTAAATATTTCTCTTTAACAACCAAAAAAAATAAATAAAACAAGAGGTCAATGACCTTGAAGCTGTACTGGTAGGTTTTGATAGCTAGCTCAGCATTCCTGTCAGATGCGCCTTAAAATCCAATTCAAATTCATGAAAATCTGTGAGGTTGTTTCAGAGGAGTAGTCGTTATAAGTTTTTATTACTGTATAACTCTATGTAAACAAGGATGGCCACTGGCAGCCATGTTTAATGTTGAATCAAAATAATTTTCAACAAGGATCCATTCTCGCCCTCGATCGATACTAGTATCATCAATAGTGTTTCTCGCTTGTAATTATGGGGAAAAATAGTCCGGTCAGGTGATTTGCATAATATAGTTAGGGACCAAAACCCATGTTTTAGGACCCAATCTAGACACGCTGGACAAAAGCATCCAACTTTCCTCAAATGTGTGTTTTATATTTCTATGTACTTTTAAAAGGGTCTCCAAAGGTTCGTGAATCCCTAAATGTATTTAGATTATATGCACACCGAATTACCGCACCGCGGATGAAGTCTTGAAAAATATCAGTGATGAATTTGAAAAATTTGAAATGACATCAGTATGAACAAGGACCAACATCATGTCTTGCTGATCATTTTAGAAAAAGTCCCTTATCAAAATCACTTATAGTTTTCAAAAAGTTAGTTGCTACAAATTAGTTTTTAAAAATCTACTTTTAGCAATGGCGGCCATCTTGAAATTCCGTCCGACCTGAATATATGCTAGGATCAACTAAACATCAAGAGCAACATTCCTGTGAAGTTTCATGAAAATCTGTCAATAGTCGCCTAAACAATAAGCTTACGGACAGACGGACGACGCACCACAGCATAAGCGCCGAGCTAATAAAGTAGAATTAAAATTAAGGGTGCCCTCTGGTGAATATCAGAACAGATAGAATTTTTTATTTCCCTGTTTTTTATGAAGACTAACATATTACTAGTTAGTTTCTGGAAAAATAATGATGGGTCGGTGATTTAACTTTTTCGCAAAATTAATCTTTAGTAATACACTCTCACAGTGCGGTTTTAAATTCTGAATCAGCTGCAAATTGTGTATGGCAACTTACATGTGTGTAGTGTGGTTTGCAGAACAGGTATCGATTTTCCGTCTTTTTTAATGTAATAGATCATACTTTAGGACGAAAAATTAAGGGTTGGGGTATTTTTATCACCATCTGAAAAATTAGTACATCCCTTGTCATTACCCCACCCAGTTTACTATAAATTGCATTTTTAAATTTGTGATCCATACATTTTTCATGATAAAGGAACAGATAACTTTTTGAGATATTTTGTCTACAATATATACAAGACCTGAGTATCAGAATGAAAAAATAAAAATTGGGGGTCGGTGTGCATATAAGAAAGATATTCAATAAAAACTGAGAAAAAAATGTGCTTTTTTAGATTTCGACGAGCTCTGACATATAACGGCATAGGTCTGTAACAAATAATAGGAAAATACTTTTTATTCCTGTCTATGTATATGCTAACACATGTCTTTGTAATAAAGTTTAAATTAAGTGAATATCTTAAATGTTTTTTGAGAAATACCATCTTTTGTACCCCTACCCCCCATTTTGGCTTATGTTAAAAATTGTCAATTTTGGGCACAACATGTGAGGTAAAAAAAAACATCTAATTTTTTTATATTTTTTTTGCACTAAAATATCCCTATTGGGCATAAGTTTGTTACTGTATAATTATTTTTTCCAGTTTTATTATAATTTTTGAAATATAACAAATGTAAATTTCCGGAAGTGCAAAAATCCAAAACCTCAGCAGAGGGCACCCTTAAGACATAATAAATATGTACCTGTATTTTATCGGTGAATAAAATAAAATAGTAGGTACTTATTTATTATTTTGATTCTAACACAACAATAACCCAATTGTTTACGCTATTGTTTCGACACTATATATTATCTCGGAGGTCAAGATAGTGAGGCTGCTATGTTTACAGGCTGTTCCATTGGGCGCCTCCGTATGCAAAATTCTGTGTTTCAATACACTAGTTGTCACGTGACAAACAATTAAGTCGTTGAATACGTCATACAGCTTGCGCTGTGTGGCGTCAAACGTTCTCAGCTTGTTCAAGATGCTTATTAATGTCATAAGTACTGATGCATATGATGGGTTTTATCGGGGTGTGCGCACGGATTGGGAGCATGGCAAGGTATTTGTAATTAACATTTCATTAACATTACTGCTGAGTTTGTCTTCGTGACGTTTATTTACCAAGTGACGTCATGAAACGCGGCGCTTCCAACGGATGAAATATACGCAGGGAATTAATGGAACAGCTGTATTTTATCGTAGAATAATATACATCTGTCTCTCTTCTTTGTGTATATGAAAGACTGCGGAGGTCGTGTTAGAATAAATAATAATACATTTGAACTCACGACCCCCAGTTCCTAATTTTGCATATTTAAGAAAATCAAGGGCCATTACTGTGGTGTAACTTGTCCTATCAGGCTGAGAGGGCTGGCGTGGCGCAGTCGGTAGCACGGTGGACTTGTAACCAGAGGCCCCGGGTTCAATCCTCCATGGTGCCACTGAGTTTCGTCGGTGTGTTCTTGGGCAAGACACTTCCGTCGGATGGGGACGTAAACCGGATGGTCCAGTGTATCGGTCTATCCCCCAAGCATGTTCTATGTATCCTTTCGCTCTCTCTGGGGCGGCTCTAAATAACATATATTGTGTTGATGAGCTGTTAAACAACATTCAGTTCTGATCAGGCTTGTTTTTGAACTTCGCCAAGCCTTCCTAGATACAAATACACTGAAAAAGTTTGGTAAAGATCAACTTAAAAATGAAGGCACTATCTTGTTAACAAGCAAAAGTTCCCGATCGAAGATATATATCTTTGAACAGTATATCTTCGAACCATCTATTAACGCAGTAATATGACCATGATTGTGAATATAAAATAGTGAGCTTCCATTTTAGTATTATTTGAAACTTTGTCTCGTAATTTTGCATGATGTTGTCACAGTTGTTTCGACTAGTTCATTTAAAGATGCTCTACCTATATATTTTTGTCCACCAATTGATATAAACTTTACTTAAAAGAGGACTATGAAAAAGGTAAACGGCAATAATTTCACCCCATGTTATATGCGTTTTGGTGGGGAAACACAGGATATAAAATATCGGAAAATATCGGATTTTTGAAATTGTATTCGTAATTGTTTTAGACAAGCCGATTACGGAGATTTTCCGATCCTATTCGTTTACAATCGGAACTGCCTCGTCGGATTGGCGACGAGTTCCGATCGATTCGTTTACTATCGGAACTGCCCCGAGTAGTTTGTTTTCGTTCAACTGAATGGCATTGCGCATGTCCGATACAATCGTAAAAACTCGTAGTTCTCCGACAGGAATAAACGGCTGGGCAGCATTTTATTCAAGATATTGTTTTGATCATAATTAATAATTTACAGAACTGGAATACGAACCTTGTTGCTTCTTAGAATACTCATAAAATAGCTTTGCATACATATAAATGCAGTAATATTGAGTATTTAATATTTTAAATTAAAAATCGCGTAGATATAGGTAGTGCCTCTTTAACGGGACACAAGGCAATCTTGATTTTTAAAAACTCACGGTGTCCCGTTATTTTTTTCGTAACTTGCATTTGTTCAATTATTAATATTAATTGTTAGAAAAGTTCAAAGTAAGTTGTTTTTATATATTATTGACTTTTGTTAATATTGCAGCAATAATATATTTAAAAAATATGTAGAATAATGAAGGAAAACAATTCTTTTTTTATTTAAATATATGCAAGAAATGTTTAAGTCAAAATGATACCGGATTAAGGGATTAATAAATCATGTACTAATTACAATGCATGAAATAAAACTCAAGCTTGAACTTAAATGTATTTAACGCTCCGTTTAAGGAATACGGTTGATTTTTTGACCGTCACTTTCCTGGTGGAGAGCTATTGCTCTCGCATCGAATATGTCTCAATAGAAAACAGCTATTCCAATGTCTTAAAATACACGGGCCATAGTTGTCTCTCTAATACCACTTTATCATTTTTTTTTAATATCATTCTCACAAGACACTATTGTTGGTTCTATAGCAATGGGAATAATATATTCACTTGGCATTTGTGCGCTTTTAAATGCTTGTAGTAAATGGCAAATTTCATGAAGCGCGTTATCTTAACTGTACATCAGACAATTTGTCATTTATTTTGCCAATGTCGCTCTTATATAATGTCTACATTTGTGGTGTTTGTGGTGTTAAAACTGCTTCAAATGGAAGTGACGTCCCGTGTTCTGCACTTTGTACATTTTCGGAGGATCCCTGTACATGTACTTCATGTAGTCAACCTGAAAGAGAAAAAAATATTTGTGTTATCCAGAAAAGGCAAAAACAACTCAAAAAACCCTTTCATGAATTATTCAACATAAAGGACTAGAGCAATGTGGATTTAGTGTGATTGGTGAATATAGCACCATTAGTTAGCACTAAATATACATTCTCTTGTAGTATTTCATTGTGACCCTCCAATAAAAGTAAATATTTTCCATCTTTTTATGCCCCCGAACAATTATAGTAATCGCACCGTCCGTCTGTCCGTCCCATTCTGTCCGGATTCTGTCTATCTGTCCGTCCGTCATTCCGCTTTTCGTGTCCGGACTGTACCTTCAAAACCCCTGCAAGGATTTTTGATTAACTTGGCACAAGTGATCACTATAACAAGATGTGGATGTGTCGCGCACAAAACCCAGTACCTCAAAGATCAAGGTCACACTTGAAGCTCATAGGTCAAAAACAGGTACGCAATTTAGTGTCCGGACTGTAACGTCACAACCCCTGCAGGGATTTTTAAATAACTTGGCACAAATGATCACCATAACAAGACAATGTGTCGCGCGCAAAACCCAGATCCGTACCTCAAAGGTCAAGGTTACACTTGAAGTTTATACAGGTACGCAATTTCGTGTCCAGACCGTAACGTCACAACCACTACAGGGATTTTTAAATAACTTGGCACAACTGATCATCATAACAAAACGATGTGTCGCGCGCAAACCCAGATCGTCAAGGTCACACTTGGAGGTCAAAAGTCAAATTGTGTCCGGTCAATAACTCTGGCATTCATAGACGGATTTTCAAATAAATTGGCACAAGTGCTCACACAACAAGGCGATGTGTCACGCACAAAATCCAGGTCTGTGGCCCAAAGGTCAAGATCAAACTTAGAGGTCAAATTGTGTCCGGTCAATAACTTTTGCATGCCTGGACGGATTTTCAAATAACTTGGCACAAGTGCTCACCACAACCAAACGACGTGTTTTGCACAAAATCAAGGTCCATGGCTCCAAGGTCATACTTAGAGGTCACTTCGGGGGCATTATTCACTTAGTGATATTTCTTGTTCTGTTTAATGTTTCAGTGTAAAATATTTACACATTTTTGAATTAAGAAGTTTTTCTTTCCTACTCTTTTGCTTTGGGAATATATAATTTTTTGGGACCACTTATATAAGGAGAAAAAAACACTGCTAATTTTAACTGATTTCTTTCCCTCAAATTCCAATAGATCCACTATTTGTCAGGTGAAAACGTTTAAAAGTTATCCATCATTAACGGTCACGTCAAACGATATAAATATTTAACTGAACTGAACTGGGTTTTAAGGCGCACCAACACATGAAATGTTATATGGCGCCTAATAGGAAAGAACTTGCCAGGCTCATCTTCCATTTACATCAAGATAAAATACGGAGAATGGGCTAAGAACATTTTCACCTGCAGAACTGCAGAGTTGCTGCAAATTCTATAGTAGACACTACATTTACGATGGAGCCACGTTTTCACGTTTGCGTTTAAGAAATATGTTTTCATTCATACAAACTTGAACATGTTTTAATCCCCTGTGTTAGAATCGCTATTGGCCGTGATTATTTTTAAGTATCTTATCTCCACATTAAATTATAATAAATGATCTTATTGTTTGGGGCGCTATAGTTTTCGCCAAAGGTTTGTTTTACTTTTCAGACACAATTTGATAACCGGAAGTGCCTTAATATGTTTTATATAGTGGTAAAACAGACATTTTAGTGGTAAATGACGTATTTTTAAAATTGGCCCAGAAATAAAAATTTCACACGCGAAAATGGCTTTGTATAGGGCATATTTATATTGATACAAACATTGTCTCCATCACAAAATGTTGTTGTTTTTTGGAATTTCTATCAAACAATGGTTTAACTTGTTGGACAAGTCTCTAGTTATGGACGCTTCTTGCGACAAATTGGGTAAGTTTCGATTTTTGTCTAAAATGTTTTGGATGCTGCATACAGTCGTTATTGGTCATTCTGTACCCTGGCCATCAGATGTTTTGTACCCTGTACTTAGTTTACATCTTCCATGTTCAACTACGTGAATAATATGTATGCGTTCGAAACGTTCAATGTATGGGCATGAACAAGGGCGTAGCTGGCCTTTTTGAAGCTGCAGGTCCGCTTTATTTCTGAGCACTGCCCCCAGAATTTTTTTGATAGTGTATCTGGCACAATCTCGCGATGCATTTAAAATGCTAAAACATACATGTTTTTGCTTAATTTTAATTAGACACACCTCCCCACTCGCAGTGTTTATTGCAGATTTGGCTTTACCATGGAGTAAGTATACATGTATTTCCTGGAATTTCTTAGAATAATCTGCAGGCCCGGGCCTGCAGTGCCTTAGTGCAGCTACGCCACTGCTGAGTTTTAGTCGTGAAAAATCACAAATGTGAAAACACTAGTGAATGCCATGAAATTCAGGTCAAGGGTATGAATGTCCAAAAGCAGGGAACAAAATGCTCATAGTCAAAAAGAAAAAAAATGTGTTTTCTATGCATGCTCTTGGTACTCTGTAGGCATTTTTTTCCAAAGGTCTCCCTGAAACCCCAATACATGTGTTTATAAATGTTGAATACTAAATCACTCCGACATAGTACACATGCAAAAACAAGGATTTGTACAACAAGTACAAATCCTTGGCAAAAAAGAGTGTCAGCAAAATAATTATTAAAAACTTACCAGTTCAACATTGTCCAAGTTCCAGTCAGTCAGTGTTTATATCTGTTTTCCATTTTCGTGCATCTCCTGATACTTCGGGAGTCTTTCCAGCAATTAGTTTTATTTTAGCAATAATTATTTCATTCTTGAACTCTGCCAGGACCTGTATAATTTTCACCACAGACTGTCAACAGGGAAAGACGATCTTGTTGTTGGCAATTTGTAAAGGTATTTCTTTTACCTGAGCACCGTCTGGCCAGAAACGAACATTTTAATTTTTCAGATATCACTGGGTGTTGTTGCTTGCCGATTTTAGTATATTATCGGTCAACACTATTATTGCCAAACATACCATTCGATAGAATATATAATTCTTCTGTCAAAAAACATATTTTTATATCGATATTCCTCTTCGTATTTTGCACAAACACCCGCATAGAAACTGTGCGGGATTTCCCCCACATTTTTTAATACGGCTTGACCTGAATGTGATATCGGGAGGACCAAAGTAGACTGGTACCCGGTACGCAGTATAGTCTACTGGCCCCCGAATTCACACTCATGATTGCAGGGTTACATTTGAACATTCTAATATGTCTTCGACTGGGATTTTATTCTTTTTTGCTATTTTTTACGATAAGCCCTGATACTTCGACTGTTTCAAAATTATAGCAAACAATTAAATTGTGTCATAGTAAACTAAAGGTTTTAACAGCATGTGAACTAATGGGTTTGTCTTGCCAGAACGTTAATTACCACATATAAGCATTCTAAAACAACAGTCTGGCATATATTTCCATATCTGTTTGAAATTAACAATTTCTGTCTTCATGTCATAGTTTGGAATTTCCATTATAATAATACTTGGTTAATACTTCTCTTAACTTATCTTAACTTATCTTAACTTATGCTATTTTATCACACCTTATAGTATACATGTCTATGTTAGCGTGGAAAAAGATTGCAGACAAAAAACAAAAATTCAAGTGAACTTGTTAAAGAATGTGAAAACAAAGTTATTCAGAAAAGACTAGAAAGAAGAGCTAGTAAGGATTTATACTAACAAATGCTCGAGCCAGTAACTAGTGAAATAATAGAGGAAACAAAAATAACAACGGTTCTTAGCTGATGACATAAGTAAGAAATAACTATGTTCTTCTTTTACAATTATATGCATGTACATATTTATATCATGTTGCATTTGATCTGTTAGGTCTGTGGTTTCGATATAAACATGTGCATAGTTTATATATTGTGTTCATAATAAATCTAGCTGTATTACCCAGACCATCGTATTTTTCTCTCTTTGATAAAATAGACACATATTCCCACGCTTCAAATATCCGTCTCGTGCAATACGTGGCTCGCCGCGGCGTATTAACACCGCTCATGGAATTACAATAAAAAGGAAATGTTTCATAAAACCACGTTTCCCTAAATTGTGCACCCTCTTGTAATACATCGACGTATGTCGGCCTAATTAGGCCTTATTTTAATAGGGCATCACAATAGTTGATGCGTAGACTATTGATAGCTGTGGACACGTGTAGAGCGTGTCATAGTGGAACTTCACATCTAATACACAACGCCTACAACGTTTGGGGATGGTCGGTACTTATGGCATATATACATGTATACTATAGAAATGCCGTTTCATTTATTATGGTTATTTATCAATTATGAAAACTGCGAACTAAATATTTTTCAAATGTCTGTACTTTTCAGTAAGCATGCAGTCCTTAAAAACCGACGCTCCTAATACTGTACAAGTATTAGACGCTGTCGTTTCATTCGGAATATACTGCATTTCACCATTTAAAATTACAAAGTCTCATTAAAACTTTGTTTTGGTGTAACCAAGCTGGGTTTAGTTAGCCAACTAGTAATCCAACACACAAGATAAAAACTAGTATGAACCAGTTTGTATTGCCAACACGACCAATCTCTCTAGTTACACCGGACCGCGCGTGACTGCCTCATCGATTGATGAGTCTGAGGTAATTATCGCTTAATGAAGCTGAGGTAATTTCATCCTCAGACAAGTATTTATGTTGCACAATGTGCAACCGTCTCATCACGGGCATTTCCTTCGACTCAGCATCAATATCGCTTTATTCTGACATGTTCACACTCACTCCACTGTGCTTGCGTGGTGTCTTAATGTACAACTGGCTTACCTTAAAACAGATGATATCCGAACGTTTCTACGACAAGAATTTTCCCTCTTAGTTTTTTACGATTCTTTAGCAAATCCGGTTCACTGTTTCGATTTTTATCTTTAAAGTAGCAATCCTGCCAACAACATCCAAATTAAAGAACGATGTATGTCGTTTCTAAATCTATTGCCTACGACGTATATATAACTTACATATGTTAAGAATCCAAACTCTAGACACAATATAAACGGCTTTAAACAGCCAGGGCATACCCAGAAACTATGGCGTCAAATTAATATTTACCAAATCATAATTCATTTTACACATTTCATATTCAACCACGGTTATTTTAAAACCCGCCAATAAACCTATACCTTTAATCGGCACATATACGTTTTTATATGACCCGAATACCTAGATAGCGTTTCGATAAGCGTTGCTTTAGTGTAATATCTGTTATTTGCCCTCCAAAAACGTATGATCACTTCACATATAGGAATAACATAGTAAACATGTTGTTTATAATGAGATGTCATACTTAAAAACACATTAGCAACGGATTTGTTGATTTAGATCAAACTTCAGCTTTAACCTGACTGTGTATATGTATTCCAATCGAGACAACGATCAAAACTGGGACACACTGAAAACAGCACGTGACGAGAGATAACAAGTTCGATAACAGTCTATGTTAAAACAGGTCACTCTTAATGTGTTTCATTTACATCTCATAACGGGCTTGATTCAGTTTACTATTTGGCATTCACGCATTTGCAAGTGGAAAATAAATATGTTTGTTTACATTCTAGATGTTGTAATATTTATAGTAGCATGTTTGGTTGCTTGGTTAGTTTGGAAGAAGGTGAGTCAAAACATAAACTTATCATAATTATTATAATTTTACTTCACTGAGTCTAAACCATTTTAACGTTTAACACCTACCGTGCTTGGCCTCGGTCCGCTTCTGAATTTCTTCACTACGCTGTGTTACGTTGAGGCATGATCCGTTCTTGGCAGGCCGACACTACTAACCTGCCGTATTTCCATAAGAGTTCATTGCTATCGCGGAAAAGCGGTAGTTTTCCTTTGCGTCTATGGTGTTATTATAAGCATAGTCTTGATAAGATATGATTGATCAATACGCGGTGGTAAGTGTTTTGATTTGCTTTTCCAATGAATATGTCTACGCTTGGCATAGTTACCTACCTGCTGTATAAACATTTGTGTACAGCTTGGTAAGAACGAAAAGTTTCGGTATATATGACTCAATCTTGTACAACTAGCACTGCGTCCGAAAAATACCTAGTACATTTATCTACGCTTACGGAAAATGCATATATGTTACTTATATGTCGAGGTCTATGTTGCTTATATGTCAAGATGTATGTTACATATATGTCACTTATACTTGGCTGATATCTTTCACTTATAAGTGTCTTATATTGATTTTAAATGCAAATGAGATCTATGCCGATTATAAGTATGCAAATGAGATCTATGTCACTTATATGTCAAGATAAGTATTGCAGTTCACTTATATGTCACATATAAGTGACTTATAAGTGGCTTATATGTTTAGCTGGGATGTCAATGCTGTACATATAAGCAACATATAAGCCACTTATATGTTATATATAAGCCACGTATATGTCACTTATATGTCAATTATAATTCACCAGACAGAAGCACATTTAATTTCTTGACCACCTGCAGGGATTGATTTCTAGAATCTGCAAGGCCATCCACTCATCTTGTTTCCTGTGGTTTCCTGCCGCAACAGGATCACCGCTTAGCGGGGCATACACATGTAGCCTAGCAGGGCATATACGCCTTTGGTTGTCAAAGTTAAACCTATTTCAAAGGGAAATAATGTTAAAAAATCACAGTTATGGTCCTTTTTTCATAACACATATTCATTGGCTCATGTTGAAAGATGTGTGCAACATCTAATACTTTGAAAGTTATTAGTCACAATCACTTGTAAAAGGCAGTTAAACCTGTTTTCAAAGAGTGAACAATTCAAAAAATATGAACCATAGTTATGGGCCTTTATTAGATGCATACATTATACTTTCAAGTTATTAGCCAATCAGTTGTCAGGCAAAAGTTAACGGACGGACAGACGGATAGACGGACAATCGCCAAGACCTAATACGTCTTTAAGGGCGTAAAATATGTGAAGAAAGAAGACAGAAATTTTTTAAACTTTGAACATAATATTGAAGTTTAATTGGTATCTTCTTTTTAAAACACAGAACTTCAGCAGATGTTTCCACCGCATGGCTTTGATCCAGCAACCACCTGCAATCAAAGAAAATATTCTAATGTACATATTAAATTACATAAATGGTTTTGAAATATATCAAATATAATATACTTTTCAAAAATCAGCTATATATCTAGCATATTCATCATTATGGTTTGTTTGAAATGAACAGAATGGTGATTTAGATCATTTTAAACCCATGTATGGCCATATACTACAGTCGATTTGTTTGTGGTAGACATACCATCCCATTGTTCCTGGGTAGAACCAGTACTATAAACCTCTCGCCATCCGTAAGAATCGACATTTTCTCCTTGGACAAAGTCTAGCTCCCAGGGGGATTTGAACCCACAACGGTGAGAGGCGAGAAAGCTTCAGTCGTATCGTCTTTTCATGGAGGCACTTATTAAAATTCATATGAAGAGGAAAAAGGAAGTGAGTTAATGAGATGTAAATATATATATGTATATATCAGCTTTACTCCAGCTGTTCCTGTAAACATGCACGCCCCAACGAAAGCACCTTTAAAAACATATGTAGGGGTAGTTCCATTTATTCCTTCTGTAGGGGCAAGCAGTGCTACCGATAGTCTCACACCATAGCCAGGAACCAACTCGACTTCATGTGTGCTGGAACTCTAAATGAAACAAACAAGAGGTCAACGACCTTGAAGCTATCCCTGTAATGTGTGTAAACATTGGTGTATTGGGATTATACCGTTTAAGTTTGACAAACAGACTGTCATGATGTGATTAAGAGGAAATAAGTGCATCTGTTGTCATCTTTACCAAAATATTCTGTATGCACCGCTGTACCATGCAATGGTAAATAAATGATAAAAATAAAAGTTTGTATTAATAATATTTTTTTATCTTAAAACCCATGTGAAATGCATGTTGAATGTCTCCGAAATCAGGTAATAATGATACCCGCATTGTCATATCAAACTGCAAAAAATGAAATTACAGAATTTATAAATATTCCACTTTATTTTGGACTTAGAAAATACAGACATCGGCAACTAAGAAAGTGATTAGAAAATGCCTAAGTTCTCACTTATATGTGGTAAATGCTGTATACAGCTCTCCTGTACAACTATTTGACCTATGTCAGATCCGGATATAACTGACATATATGCGGGTTATATGTCAAAATCAGCTTGACTTATACTTGACATATACATATAACTCACTTACTCAGGATTTGATGAAACTTGTAAGTGAAGTATAAGTGACATATATGTCGCATATAAGCCGCATATAAGTCGGATATATGTCGCATATATGTTGGTGTATGTAGAGTCGGTAAGGGATAGGCAATGATTCTCTGATTTTGTTTGTAAACTACTTCGTTTCTTTCAAAGAAATCATCAAAACGTAACTAAACCGAACTAGCCTACATGACCATTCGACTTGGATCAGGTGTCTTGCACTACTCACAAGTAGAAGAGATAGGCATATCTCTTTATTTGCACAAGTTAGAAAAATCTAAGTATGATAAACCCGTCTTACCGCCAAATAAACAACAACGCGTTGGTACCGACTTAGCATGGTATAATATAGACATATTGGTTCGAGTATAGGTCGTGACGACACGTCCAGTAGAATAAATGGCATAATCATTCAGAAAAGCAGTTAAAACTCCTAGTGCCTATTATCAAATAAAAGCATAGAATTATATCGCTAATGAGTTCCCAGTGTACAATGCCGAGCACATGAAGGTCAATGTACAATCCATATTTACTGTTTGGGACAGACAACACAGTCATACTTAAGAACCATGTCCGGATGCTTGCAATACATTTAAAGCGCGAATGTAGTTTGCAAGATAGATCTGGCAAACAACTGATGTGTATGACTTTAGGTACTAAATGTGTGTTTAGCAAAGTACGTTGAACGAGCCAAATATCAAGCTGCTGTCTGGAAAAGATGATTGAATTTCGCACCTGATATTTATATATCCTGTTGGTTGTGGATGGAGAATACAGGAAGATGGCGTGCTGGAAATAGATTGGAAGGATGGTTTTGCAGCTCCTAGAGTCACTTTCTTGCAAAGTTACACGACAATACAAAGGTACCAAGTTGTGATTACGAAGCAAATGGTCTGGAGTATACAGACATCTTCAAACTCATTACCTGCGATAACCAATCAAACAATGATAAATCTGATGACATAATTCATAACGACGACTCAGCTAATGCGACTGTAAAATGTGGGATCCAGTTTTAACTAAATTTATGACTGTGTTTTATATACAGTTCTAACTTATACTGTATGCTATTTGAAGAATACTATAATGAATACGTTGCCAACGTTCTGGATTAAGCCATAGGTCTGTGCTCTGTGAGAAGGGTAGCACTAAAACCAAAATGGTTTCCGTAGCATAGGCTACTAAAACTAGAAGTCTATCGGAGTTAGGTTTTATCTAGGGACATCACCAGTATCAAAAATAATAATAATAAGAATAAATAGCCACATTGAGTGGTACCGATCGACCAAAGTTCAGATTCATGGAATGTACTATGATAATCTCATTTCGTCCGTCAGTCATGTCTCCCCAAGTCTACCTTGTAGTATTTCCATCTCTCCTAAAATCATGTGAGGTAGAAGTAAATCCTCCCTAAATGTCTGGTCTTGTTTTAGCTCTAACTGCACGTGCACTATACTTCTCACCTCCGAATAAAGACAACTGGGGTCTGACGTTCTTAAACCAGCAAGACTGATCGATATTAGCTGCGTTATGATGGTTGGCTCATCAAACAGTTGTAGTATTGGGTTTGTTCCCACCAGATTACTTCAATATGTCCACCAATCATATTGAAACTTAATGGAATGTGTATAATAATACGATCACGGACATGTAAGTTAATATTCAATAATGCTTATCCGATAGTATTGAAGTGAGTTATCTGCACTTGAATTAGCTACATAAGTCGCACATATCACTGCCATATCACTTCCTGTTTTCACCCAATCTTAACCAAAACATGGCTTAAGTGAAACATTGTTCACTGTTAATATGTGTAAAAAAAACAACAAAAAAAACACACAACATTTTGATTGATCATCAAATGATCATGTTGATTGGTTGATTTTTTTTTTTATTATTGATTTATTAGTTTTATTTATTTATTTTATTTATACCCATACATTAATCAAAGTCTATATAGTCATATATTTTCAGATAAATAAAATAAAATTTCATTAACAAGTTAAAGGAAAATAAAATTTCATTAACAAGTTAAAGGAAATCCGAGTATCTATTCCACCTGGTACTATTCTATTTTTCTATTTTGTTTGGCGTGAGGAAACGCTATTCATCAGTTCCACGGAAAGAGGGATTACAGGTGTGTGCACTGAGCAGAAGCGATTCATTCAAGCCAATCATACCAACGAAACACGTATTTAAATGATAGAAACAGTTTTGGACAACAACACTTTCCATCTGAGAGAAAAACACGACACGCTAACAGAATGAATAGCAATAGGTTCTAGACCGGGTAAGAACTTCACATGGAGTTACATGAGAAAGTGGAACGAACAGTTACTGGATTATGCTGAAACACCATTGTTCTATAAACGATTCATTGATGATGACTTTGGAATTTAGAAAGCGTGAAGGAAGACTATGCTAACAGCATACACAGTATCGATCTGAGATGGAGCATGGAGAAAATATAGTTTTTAGACACTTGGGTAAAAATTGAAGACACTCATCTGTACATAAAACCAACTGATAAACAGTTATATTTGAACAACACCTCTTGTCACCCAACACATACAAAAGATGGAGACGGAGAAAATAGAGTTTTTTAGACATTTGGGTAAAAATTAAAGTAAGTCATGTATACACTCATCTGTACATAAAACCAACTGATAAACAGCTATATTTGAACAACACCTCTTGTCACCCAACAAATACAAAAGATGGAGCACGGAGTAAATAGAGTTTTTTAGACATTTGGGTAAAAATTAAAGTAAGTCATGTATACACTCATCTGTACATAAAACCAACTGATAAACAGTTATATTTGAACAACACCTCTTGTCACCCAACACATACAAAAGATGGAGCACGGAGAAAATAGAGTTTTTTAGACATTTGGGTAAAAAATAAAGTAAGTCATGTATACACTCATCTGTACATAAAACCAACTGATAAACAGCTATATTTGAACAACACCTCTTGTCACCCAACACATACAAAAAATGGAGCACGGAGAAAATAGAGTTTTTTAGACATTTGGGTAAAAATTAAAGTAAGTCATGTATACACTCATCTGTACATGAAACCAACTGATAAACAGTTATATTTGAACAACATCTCTTGTCACCCAAAAAATACGAAAAAAAGCTTTAGCATATGGTTGAGGTATCAGACTAAAAAGAATGGGTGAAAAAGAGGATGACCATATCAAACATAGACACGATCTTAAAATTCAATGGAGTAAGCGAGGATACAGTGGCAGAGCCATAGAACTGCCACTGCCGGGTTGATGCAAAATCGAGAGAAGAACTGCTAAAACCAAAAGGAAAAAGAACAACAGAAATAACGATAGGGTACCACTTGTTATTACATACTTAAACGATTGCTAGACATGAGGGATATTTTGTCAAAACACAAAAATGTACTATATAAATCGGAACGGATGGTAGAAGTCTTCAAAGATCAACCTATCGTAGCGTTTAGGCGAGACAGGAATTTATGTGATACCCTGGTTCATGGAAAAATAAATAGAGCAATTACTACATCAACGCCTGAATGTAATTGTATTACACTGTTGTTCAATAGTTCACGAACGTAACATTTTTGACGTATCTCGGAAAGAATCACTCCGCACAGGCACAAATATAAGTTGCACTGACAGGAATCTGGTATATGGCCAAATGTGAACACGATGTGACAAAACAATATACAATAGGAGAATATACGCAGGAGTATATAATATTATATCCAGGAGTCTAAGTCATGATTCGATGTTTGATACATCGGAGTTAGATCTTACATGAAATAAATATTATATATATTTATTAACAGCCTCCCATTGATCTGTTGTTAACCCGACGAGAACCCACCACCCAAAAGTTATCATGAATACATTATAACGATAAACCAAACGGTAAAAACCCAACGGTATATAACCCGGGATATAATATTGCAGGCAGAGAAAACGATACATAGACATTTTGTATATCACATTGAAAATGATTTGCGTGTAACAATATTACAAAGAGTGTTTTATGAAGGTCGGATATATAGACAATTAATAGAAGATCTTTGGATGAGAAAGCTTGGTACTAAAGTACCTTTTGGGTGTAATATAAAGTTGTAATGTTACTTTAGCTTTTTTTTAGCGAATTGTGGGGAGTTCGGGAAACGATATAACGTCATTCTCAGGGGGCAACCACAGTATAATGTCCAGTTCTCAATAATCCATGACAAACCCTTATCCTAAATCCTTGAGCAAAAAAAGATCACACCATCACTGGATCATACATTTCTTTGAAGACCATTAAATTATCCATGTTTTCATACCAAATAAAAGTATCAAAAAGCATTTTCTTTACAAAGTTTGCCACATTTCTTTAAGATTCTCTCTCTCAAAACAAGCCTAAAGTGCAATTTTACCAATATTTCAAATTTCCATCAGCATATCAGAGTCATTTTTGCACGCATCATGCTCTTGCGTATCAGGAAATGCTAAAGTTTACATACCTTAAGAAGTTATTCCAATTTGATGAGCCCGTGAAACAAATTCAACCAATTTTGCTCATTTTTGGAAGTTTTTGATAGTTTCGCATTTTTCTATTTATAGCCTCAACAAAACAACAAAGAAGGCATATTCCATGATATCAAAATAAACTTATACGTACTCAAAACGGATAAATACAGCACACATGCACTACATAATTATTATTAATACCAACCATGGACCTAAAAGATACTTAGTTGCTTTCTTTCTGATTCACACCATGGACATTTATGCGAAACTTAAGGACTGCCCCCTGAGCCATGACGCGACCTCATTGCGGGAAACGACGTTACGTTGGACAGGAAGCGTATACTTGGCGCCGAGTCATAACACGCAAAATGGACTTGACATAATTGCTTCGTGAAATCTTTACCTCTTGGAAAAGGTCAAGAGGCCAAAATATTGAGTAAAATAGTAACATTATGAAGTTTTAAAATGAAATCAGTTGATCAGTTTATATAAATAAACACAAAAGTTAAAGTTAAGAACTATATAAATATAATATATGTGTTGTTTTAAAATGAATATATGGTTTATTTTCATAGAGAAGGGATACAACTTACATTTTCCGAGTAATTTAGTACAAGTGAAATTATTTGAGCCTTCTCACTTGGGGAAATGAAGCCTATATTCACGAAACCCTATGACATATACTTTTATTATATACTCACAACACGGAAACTTATGCAGACAATACATTTTCGATGACGTCAACGACTCCGTATATATGATGAACTTTCTATATTTAACTAGCCATTACTTTCAAAATACTAGACAGATTTCAGTAAACGACTACTCCTTATCTTACTTAACTGAAGTGACATAACGTTCATACCACATTAATGAAAAAGCGCTTTTGAAAAAAACACAGAGAAAACGGGAAACTGAAATCTATCAATTAAAAACAAATAAAAATAATTATCTTAAAATACTTGACAAATTTCCAAAGATTCGTTTTCTGAGTTACACCATTTCCAAGATAATGATATGCATTTAATATTTATTTCCTGAAAAACATTTATTTTCAAAACAGTAGTACCGGAATTGAAAAAAACTGAATATAACCTGATATTGCCTACATGTGAATATAAACAATGACAATATATCAGGTTGAATTTAATCACAAAATCCACTACTTCACTGGAAAGTATATACTAAGTATTAATATTAACTAAGTTATACATTTATTTAAATTTAATTAAGATTTAAATAAATGCATGAAAACATATTCAAATACATCAATAAACCAAAACTAAAAACGCATATACTGTCAGTACATGTATTTGTATATATATATATATCTAATTAAATATTATTTATATATATATTCATTTTGGAATTTGTATTTAAAAAAAATGTATTTAAATAAATACACAAATAAATAAATAATAAATACATAATAAATAGATATGTGAGTCAGTAGAGCGTCTCATGCACTTATAAGCCACCTGCTTGTATGAAAACTTCTGTCAAAATGCCAGCTGTGTTTACCGGTATTTAATAATTCTCTGTCTGATATCATTGAGCAATAAATATACTCACATGTTCTTCATTCGTGCCAATGTCCGAACATAGCCACTTACATGAACATATATGTCTGTACAGCCTTCGTCGTAAATATAAAACAAAGTATATCACATTCGCGTGCACGTGTTAGCTATTTTGAAAAGGGTTGCCGAAATGCCTATGGCAATCAATTAAAATGGTGCCCTAAACCTTAATCAAAGGTTGTTATAAAAGCGATAACACCAAATGGTGCGTTAAACCTTAGCCAATTGTTGTAATAAAAGTTATAACACTAATTCAAAGAAATAATCATGTGTGTGTGGGGGGGGGGAGGGGGGGTGATGGTGGTGGGGGTGGGGGTGGGTAGAGGGGTCGAGGACATATAAATGTATGTGCGTATACAAAGATAGAACTACAGGGATGGTCAAGATTTTGGAATGGTTAGACTCAACGATTTGAATGCGATATTAACGTCATGTAACTAACCCTAGATCTTTTGATAGATGTTTGAAGTGTATTATCTCGTAAATACGTTCTTCACCGAAAGTGTACCCAACACTCGACATATCATTCTTAAGATAATGTATAGTGTTATTTCTGATATATCTACTATTCAGTATATACACATTACACGCACATACATGTTAAATGTACATCCACGTTTAAACTTAACAGAGCGCGAGGACTTTCTGATAACCTGCAATACAACCAGATAAAGTTCAATGTCTAGACTTTATTTATTTACAAAAATACTGAATGCTTGATTAAAGCCGGGAACTGATTGCGAGATCCCCTACTTTTGTCGTACCCCGATGATAACACAGTATATATTTAAATTAATTTTTTCATTAAAACTTGTACAGACGAATTAATTAAAATAAAAGTATAGGTTTGTATAACTATCTGATGAAGTTTACTTATTATAATACAATTGAGAAGACATGTTATATACAAAATAAATTTGAATAAACATTATTTAATATTACTGTAACATCTTATACATTGTTAGTACAGTAAGTTAAACAAATACATTTTGTACAGTTCCAGACTTCCAAGCATCAAAGGACAGTACCTGGTTTGACTCCGCGATCGATTCAGTGAGTATACATTCCCTTGCAAAACTATCTCTGTATTTGTTCACCTTTGTTATGCCAATATATTTGTATTAATTGATGTTAATATATTTATGATAATTATTAGACCGGAGGAGGAACAACGTCTTGGTTGACTTTTGGTACAAAACATATTATTTATTTTATAAGCTGGTGGTCAGGCACATACAATTAGAGTCATACTCATGTGTTTCAATTTCATTTTAAATGTGCAAATATATTAATTACAATTCATATTCCATCCAATTGAATCAACCTTTATAAAAACGTCAGAAAGTAGGTCGTTGTATAAATAGAAATATTTATTGATATAAGTATGTGCACCACTTATATTATATATTCTGTGATGAATTATAGTCATTTCCCAGTTTGAGAAAATCTATAACATATCTCTTCCTCTACTGTGCTATCTCTTCTATTGTACAAGATAGCACAGTAGCCAGATTTTATGAACTACTTTCTTAGCAGGTTGAAGAACTGTTAAGAACTTCTGAATTTGAAGAAATGTGTTCCTGAAATACCTATGCAACCAAAAAATGCCCCCTGAACCCCAGCCATCATCGTCTACATGACTGTTTCAGGCTGTGTCTGTGCAGTAATATCGTGACGTCACACAGCGCGAGTGACTTCACGATATTGATGTATTACTCTAAGCTGTCGCAAAAGGAGTGACAAATGAAGGGAACACTTGTTTCAAAAGATGATTGGAGAGAAATTCATCACAGAATATATAATATATAGTTTAATTAACATTGTTGTCATGATACGGAATCACAACAACAATGTTAATTAAACTCTATTTAATACAAATGGAATCATTACGTGGTACAGAAATAATTCCATTAAGCGATGGGAAAGCGTATACTATCAGGATTGTATAACGGATATTTCGACTGAATAAAACATGTTTGAAAACAATCTTTACTGACCGATTGTCGCTACTTGGAGAAGGGGTTGGATGGGATATCAAAATGCCAGCTGTGTTTACCGGTATCTAATAATTCTCTGTCTGATATCATTGAGAAATAAATATATACACATGTTCTTCATTCGTGCCAAGCGCACTCGTTTCTATATCGCAGTAATCTTTCTCACTCGGGAATTATTTCCCGTATCACAACAACAATGTTAATTAAACTCTATTTAATACAAATGGAATCATTACGTGGTCCAGACTTAATTCCATTAAGCGATGGGAAAGCGTATACTAGCAGGATTGTATAACGGATATTTCGACTGAATGAAACATGTTTGAAAACAATCTTTACTGACCGATTTTGCTACTTGGAGAAGGGGTTGGATGGGATATGAACGTTAATACTCAGACCATGTAATGGATCCAATATGAAAGAAAATCGTTAATTATAGAAGTATTACAGAGTAATGGTTACAACAGTTATTGACAATATTGATACCTGTCTTTATATGTAGCAATACTGTAACAATGCATTGACATATCCCCCGGTTCAAATGGATGTTTACTTATTAATTTAGAGAAGGTAACATGGAGGATATCGCTAAGGCTGGAAGTTTGCACGAGTTTCTTGTCATGCTGCACAAAACGTTTGGTACCATCGCGTCATTCTGGTACGGATCAGCTTACACCGTCAGCATTGCAGATGTCAACATGTTCAAAGAAGAGATACACTATTCAGAAAGAAAACGTAAGTTTATCAACTAAATGGATATTTGTTAAATGTCTGCGAAAATTAATTTATTAAGTATAGATATTGTCTTAAGACATCTATGTCTGCCCTGATGTTACACGCAGACATATATATCTGCCATGATATTATTCTTAGGCATATATATAATATATCCTGATATTATCCTTAGACATCTATATGTGTTCCGATATTATTCTTAAACATATATTTCGGCCTTGATATTATCCTTAGGCATCTATATCGGCCCTGATTTTATCCTTAGACAGCTAAGTCGGCCCTCATATTATTCTTAGGCATCTATATTTGCCCCGATATTAAACTTAGACAGCTATATCGGCCATCATATTATTTTTAGGCATCTATATCGGCCCTGATATTATCCTTGGACCTCTATATCGGCCCTCATATTATTCTTAGGATAAAAATATCTGCCCTGATATAATCCTTAGACATCTATATCTGCCCTGATATTATTCTTAAGCATCTATGTATGCCACGATATTATCATTATACATCTATATCGGCCCTCATATTATTCTCAGGCATCTATATCTGCCACGATATTATCATTGAACATCTAAAAAAACGGTCCTCATATTATTCTTAGGCATCTATATAGGTCCTGATTGTATCCTTAGACAGCTATATCTGTCCGACATCAACAGTTTGAGGGCAAATATAAGTTGAGCGATGGGTTCATGCCCGATATGAAAAAAAAGCATATCTTAAACTTATAAGCATGTACTTGAATGTATTAATGATTTAGAGATTAAAATAGTCCACACCTTCACAATAGTCAAAATGTGCGAACGCATCATAAGTATGTGAAATGGTTAATTTTATCAATGAAATTTAAACTTACCTTACTATAATGTTAACTGAAAAGGTATCATTGTTACATGCCGTTTAACTGTACTAGTCATTTTTCAAGAAATTTACTCCGGACATCAAACGTAGGTTTTGTTTTATTTTATTTATTTTTTATGTTTTTATTTTTATTTTTATTTTTGTTGATGTTTATGAAAAAAAATTAATTTACTATTGCGCATACAAGACGATATCGTTTGTCGAATGATATAAACAAGATCGACGATATCCAGTCACAAAGGAGTATTTGTAGCGACCTGTATGTGTATGCCGTTTTGCTCTATATGCGAGCACACGACATGTAAACAAGTTATTCACTGCAACACAGAATAGGATGAACAGGAGGACAATTCGAAACTTGTTTCAAATACATGTTTGGTGGATGACATTAATGTTAGTACTTGTACATAGAATACAAGCAGTGTTAACCAACGAATTATCTATATATGATAACGAGAGTAATGAAACGCAGAATCTGCATATGTTTTAGCAAGTTTTCCTTAGGTTAGAATTAAGTTTAACCGTAAACTCACTGTAGCAGAGTTTGATTGTTATCTATATTGGAAGAGATTTTTCGAATTTATTCAAATATCAATAGCATTAATCCTTATATTGAAGTGTTAACAACAACATGTAACTAACATGTCAATATTTAAATGTGAAAACGCAATACCTTAAAACATTTTGTCAATACAAGGGATGTGTTTTCCTCTTGAGTTTCAGCAGTCAAAAAATTCGAAATGATCAATATTTGTTTAAAATATGTCTATTCTCGAAAGCCTTATATACATAGAATCCTAATTTCAGCACTTCGGTTTTTGTTTTCGCTATTTAATAACTGAACGAATTTCATGTAGTTCTTCTTTTCCTCAATAGTCATGATCATGATAGTATTGTTTTATTTATGATATTCGTAATTCTGTATACTTTTTACAGTGATATTCGTCTTTAGACACTGACATTGTTTGCAGTTCCTTATGGGCTTTCTCCAACGACCACACTCAACCTCTAGTCTATGAGAATAAAGTCTCAGACTTGTGGAAGCATAGCGTAATTTGGAATTGCTGAACATGTCTTGATATTGTTTATATGAAAGACTGCAATTGTTCTATAAAATAAAGCTCTCGTACGAGAGGTGCCCCACTTATATTTGAACACAATAAAAATGCTGTAAACTGACCCCGTAATATCATTTTACTGTAACAAATGTTCTATATGTGATCCATGACAATTGTATATGAGTATACAACGTTTTGGCCATGATTGCAAAGTCTTATTTATAGTTTGTTGGTCCAGATTTCGCAATTCCTTCTTTAATGCGATTTTAAGCCCCCTTAAGGAGTTTATTGTTTGCTTCTGTAGGCGACGTTTCAAGATTCCCCAAATACCAAAATCCATCGGGGCGGCATCAGGGGACTTAGGCATCCACTCTTCAGGTGTAATGAAGTTCACCTTTCTGTCCTTCAAGAATTGCAGGGTCTGTTTAGAGGTATGGCTGGCTGGTCCTGATGGAAAACCATAGCATTTGAACCTTCTGGAAAAAGTCTTGGAACATCTTTGTTCAGAAATGGCTTCAGGACGTTGTTAATATAGTACTTACTATTAACTTTTGTGCCTCTCTCGATAATTCGAATTTCAGTTTTGCCTCTGGACGACACTCCAGCCCAAGCCATGAAACCGCGGGCAAACGCATCACGCTTAACAAACTTAAACTTGTCACTGCATTGTTCACCTTTTCGGATGTAACAAACCCGTCTGCGACCATAGCTACCACCAAAATAAAACATTGCCTCGTCAGAGGTGACAAAGTTCTTCCATCTTCCTGCACGTAACTTCAGATACAGCTTCCAAGATCTGGCGCGGCTTTTCTTAATCTGTGCCATGTTCAGCTGGTGTACTTTGCACTTTTTTCGCAGTCTGGCTTCCAAAGTTTTGGTAATAATGCGAAAAACAGTTCCCTTAGAGATGCCTAACTTAGATGCCATCTCTCTATGTGTTGGTGGATTGACTTTCGAAATCATGCGTGCGATTTTTCGAACGACGTCAGGGGTGGCAACTGTAGGACGTTTTCCAAACTTTGGCACAGGTTCACCAGAATTGGACATTTTGCGTTGTAATCCAACATTATCACGAATATTCTTTATAGAGCCCAAAGAAATCGTTTGTCCCATAGATTTTAATGCCTTTTGAATACTTCTGTAGGAATGTTTAGTCCTCAAAAGCCCAAGAACTATACCCTCTACTTTATCACATATTTTACGGCGTACCATCTTGATATAAAGTGACCGAAATACATGTATATTACAGTATTGGTAATATACTAGCCCATGCAATGCAAACATTTTGGAAATCTCGTGCAGTTTCGTGACAGTCATGATATCTATAGTGTTCAAATATAAGTGGGGCGCCTCTCGTAGAATCAATTAATTGGGGATTTCAATTTTGAATAAATACCTTTTTGAGACGTTGTTTGAAAACAGTCAGAAACATTTCCCAATCTTCAGCTCCTTTAGATAGCCATATTTCATAAATTCCCAGTTTGGTTCTAATTTGCGAAACCCAGATTATTTTATTTAGCTGTCTTTCATCCTCATTTCTTAACATATCATAAACTATATTTATGTATTTCGTATTGCCAGTTGCACATATTTTTATTCATTATTTTGTAATTATATAATACCTTTTGTCTATGTAATTTAGTCTTCCGGTTTCACCGGATATGAAACTGTTTTATGTTGTTAATTTAACCCCAAGATACGTTTACAAAAACCTAAATGTGTCCTTTCTCCTTAATTGAATCCCCATACCTCGGCCGAATAGTTATAATAATATTTATAAATCGAATGTGTGCTTAGGGGATAAATCGCTAAATTTCTTTAGATATTTATTTAATCGGAATATAGCTTTTAAAGATTGTCCGGCGAACATCAATTTCATTGAAAGCACCCACTGAAGTAGACAAAACACCGAGGTATTTAACCTTTTATAGCTTATTTACTATATATTTTATATAAAAATAGTATGAAAGAGGAAATTCAAAATCAGTTTTGTCTCGTGGTTTATTATTTCAGTTTCCTTTATCGAGCTATTTTTACCTTTACTTGGGATGCAGAGTCTGAGTAATATGAACGGTGAGGAAGCTAGCCGCAGACGTAAACATTACGGGGGATCATTTTCGCATTCGGCCATGGAAAAATATTTCCAAGTCTTTCAACAGGTAATACATGTTTTCCATAAAACTAATTTATGCATCATTATTTAAACACGTGTTCAATACTCCAAGACATCAATCTATATCTTGTTCACATTAACAATTATTATATAAATGTAAGAAAACGTTTACTTTAAATAATGTCATATAAAGAGTGTTTAGTTTTAAGTTTGCAATCATAACAAAGACATATTTAAAAACATTTAAAAAAAAAATAAAAAAATAAACTTCATCGGATTCCTTTGATTCGCTTGTACCAACATTCTCATGCATACTACGTGGTAAATAGGTGGGACACCAACTACTTTAGCAAACTTGATGTATTTGAAATACGTTGCCGCGTACATTTACTGGAATTGAAAGAAGCCGACCTTTATTTACCTCAGGATTGCAGATGTATATCTTTGATTTTGTTATGTCTTTATTCTTTTACATTGGTGTTTTTAGGTTCCATGTTCACCGTCATATGCATACCATCTTCGGCATGGTTTATATTTTCGTACTAATGATATTTTAGATATTGAGTTCTGCTCAACTCGGGGCTAGAGGCTTCGATTGGTAATAAGCATTTACCAATGCCGTTCATGAACGTTTCTATCAAACCGAGACTGCATACTTTTATGTTCATCGTGTTCGGCGATCTTCAATTCCCATACTCTTTTTAAATATCACAATATATTTGCATATGCAGAGTGGCGGCGGTAAAACATTTCCCCGTATTGGCAATCAGAACAATTATTCATTCCGATCTTGGGAGATCGCTGAGCCCGATATTTATATACGGTCTTAAATTCGTTTTTATTACTTTATATTATCTATGATCGCTATCTCTAATGTAATAGGTACACAACGATGGATTTGGAGTCAGTAAAACCGAGTCTGCTTCTCTATTATATTTGCTGCGTTCGTTGCTTATAAATGATCTCTGTTTGCAGTATGTATTCATAGCATGTATACCGTCCTGTTATAAAGGGATGATGATTAAGATTATCTCACTTGTATCACAGTTATCTTTCCACGCTTAGATGGGACTGTGCCTCAAGCAACGTCTTGTGGGGTATATATTCCTCAACTTATTCGTTTTGATAGATCTACTTTAATAATCGTAACGTGTGTATAATAAAAAGGTTGCTCAAGCAAGGCTACCGCTACCTTCTTTTAAAATATAAAAATAATTTAAGAACTCTTAAATTAAGACGGGTTAAAACTGTTTTTGCCACTGACAGTTCAAATGCAATATCCCTAGTGTCAGCAGCCCTTTTAAACCCTTTTATAATTGTGATTTCTCATACTCTGCCTTCAGTTAAAGTATAACTATTGTTTTATATGTGTTTGTGGTTGACTGTATTCCTTGAATGCTGCATTTCCTTTTCGATATATATACCAACGTTTGCTTAAACTTATTCATATATTATACATACAAGTACTAAATAGAATAAACATACCAACTACATTGTTGGAACATCCAAACGTATATAGCACGAATACATACCTATCCTAATACATACTTATCTTAAAACATGCCTATCTTAATTAGTTTATTTGATATATTGAATGTGCTCTTATTGTACACTAAACATAACGTGCATTCAGATGTGCTTAATTAAATACGTTATTAAGTGTTTTATCGTTGGCATATTATACTGCTAGTTTGTTAAAGCACAATACAAAATCAAAAGAAACGCAGTAGACGCAATTGCAGTCGAAGACAACCTGCCGGAGTTGAAACATGAGAGGTAAACTTAGAATTCACATACGTGATGGCAATGTGGACGTCATAAATTAAAATATGAATTAAAATATAAATTCAATATGATGTAAGTGCTTTGTTCATCACGATGCAGATGCTCAAGAAAACGCATGCATTAGGTCTATAACCTGGTACGCATTGACTCTCAACAGGTAGCAGATGAAACCGTTAGTCAATTGGCCACCATTCCAAATGGGGAGCACATTTGCATTAATGGTTACATGGTGACGTATGCGCTGAAGTCAGTCATCTTTGCCCTATTTGGAGAAAAGATCAGCGAGGACAACTTCAAATCGTTAGTTAAAATAGACGAGGTGATATTTTACCTATTTTACTTTGTGTAAATGAGATGTGTCCTTTGTAAATAATAATAGTAAACATTTCAATGCCTCAACTAACCTTATTAACATTACACGTAATGTCGGGTAAGAAAGCTCAGTTTTATTCAGAACTTTTATTCTATAAATACAATTAAATTTGTATCACAACTTCCACTATTGCATAACCCTGCATTCAAAAAAAAAACACGAACTGTATTTTCAAACAAATCAACATTTCGTTAAGGGATTTAATTTGACCAGTAATGTTTAAATATCGTGTCAGTATCGATCTCTCATATTACATTGAATTAAATTATAATTATATTTCTTTCGAAACAGATTCAAAACGTATCATTTGTGTAAAAAAACTTTACTTTGTTTTCATTTTGTTATAGTTTGTCCTTAGTTGGGGTCGAACCAGCTACTCTTGAGACACAATGCTTTACGTTAATTATCTTGGAGATGTTATACGTATTATCACTACACATGTTATCATACACATTATCTCTACGCATGTTAAGATTTCATACACATTAGCTCTACACATGTTAAGATGTTATACACGTTATCTCTACATCTGTTCATGTATGTAATGATCTTAGAGTTGTCATACACGCTATTTCCACACCTGTTTAGGCATGCAATGATTTTAGAGCTGTCATATACATTATCCCTACACAAGTTTAGCGGCAATACACATTATCTCTATACACGTTTAGGTATGAACTGATCTTCGAGTTATCTACACATGTTCAGCTGTCATACACGTTATCTCTACGCATGTTTAACTGTCATACATATTATCTCTACACATGTTTAGCTGTCATAAGCATTATCTCTACACATGTTCAGGTATAAAGTGCTCTTAGAGCTGTCATACACATCATTATATTTACACATGTTAAGGTTTCAAACACTTTATCTCTACACATGTTTAGATGTCATACACATTATCGCTATACATGGTTACGTATGAAATGATCTTAGAACTGTCATACACATAATGTTGACAAATGTTTACATAATTTTAGGTATGGAATGAATTACAGCTTAGACTGACAGTACCACCAACGGAAGCCAGAGATCAGATGCTTCTAGACGGTTAGTTAAAAGTAAATTAGAAAAAGGTTTATTGTGTTTGTCCTAAATCCCAAAAGGACGGTGACGATTGATGATTGTCTGCAATCTTGTCTTGTCGTGCCTTCAGTGGTTTGTTCTCTTGTTGCTCTGGCTACTGCCAAGTCATTGAGTAGTGGCATTCTATTTATTTTTGTATTTATATATACACGAGCATCTTCGTGTTTTACTTATATAACCTATTAATGCTGCCTTGTTGGTTAGAGAATAATTCATGGCGGGATTTCTTTATTTACACTGTCCCGTTATTGGGATGACAGTAGGATAAGTGTGAGGTTTGGTGCACCCTAGAACTTGGTTTAAACCCCCAGCGGCCTTTTGTGAAACTGACCGTTCCAAGGCAGTAGCCCTATTGTCAAACTCTTTGTGTTTATGATGTCTTATTTGGCCTTTTATTCATCTTTATAGTTGTTTCTTGTTTCAGTGTGTCTTTGTGGGTGAATGTCGTCCTAGAATTCTACTTTTCCTGTTCGATTTGTATATCTATTTTGATTGAATCGACTGTTCATGAACATATCATACGGGGTTAGATTTTAAACATAAGTTTTCCTTTCTCCTCCCAACCGGTTCCATCTTGTGACTATTTCTTCTTGTCGAAAACAATTATTGCCATTCTATGACAAATTATGTCTCTTCGTCTTGGAATCGATAAGTTATATAAGCGTATACAATAATTAAAGCGGATCCATTACCGATGTAGGTGATTAAATGGAATCTATCACAGTCTTTCTTAAGTGTTTTAATCAGAAATAAACGGCAGACGATGCAGTAAGTATTAGTTTGTGTATCCAATACCACAATACCATTAGGCGGGATAGTGTATTTATAACCATTAAGCGGGATAGTGGATTTTCTGACCATTAGGCGGGATAGTGGATGTATTACCATTAGGCAGGACAATGGAGTTTTACCATTAGGCGGGATAGTGGGGTTATTAACATTAGACGCGATAAAGTAGTTATTACTATTAGGCGGGATAGTGGGGTTATTAACATTAGGCGGTATGATGTAGTTATTACCATTAGGCGGGATAGTGGGGTTATTAACATTAGTCGCGATAAAGTAGTTATTACTATTAGGCGGAATAGTGGAGTTATTACCACTAGGCGGGATAGTGCAGTTATTACAATAAGGCAGGATAGTATAGTTATTACTATTAGGCGGGATAGTGGTTATTACCATTAGGCTGGATAGAGGAGTTATTACCATTAGGTGGTAATAGTGGAGGTAACCGATGCATGTATTTAATTATTTTCTTATATACATCTCTATTAAGTCCCAGAATACGTATGAACCAAGATGTAGATCAGTATTTAATGCTTTTTTATAAATCTTGAAACCGGACAGTGTAAGTTGGTGCTTCGTGGTTGTGGTGCATGTAGTTGACGTGGACTGAATGAGCAATGATGTTCGCAGTTTTAAAACGGAAACTATAAAGTATCTTTCTCAGTTCACATTAAGAAACATGTCTTTATTTTATAATAATGTATTGAAAAATATGCTTTATTTTATTAGATTATTGGGAGGAAAACGAACACAGATATACAACTAAATGTTATATTTACTTATAAACAGACCTAAAAAAGCTTAAAGAAGTTATTAGGGAAATAGTGAAAGACCGACAAAGCAACCCACCCAAGCACGGGGAGCTTCTTTTCTTGGATCGTTTGATAGACTACAGTACTACAGATTCCGTCCTATTCGACGAATCAATGCAGTTCATAGCAGCCAGCTTACATACGTCTTCTGCAAGTAAGTTAATGTATACTTGCCATGCCTTATTATACTGTACACTTACCGTGCCTTATAATGTACACTTACCGTGCCTTATACTGTACACGTACCGTGCCTTATACTGTACACTTATCGTGCCTTATAATGAACAATTACCGTGCATTATAATGTACACATACCGCGCCTTATAATGTACACTTACCTTGCCTTATAATGTACTTTTACCGTGCCTTATAATGTACACTTACAGTGCCACACTGTACACTTACCATGTCTTATACTGTACACTTACCTCGCCTTATAATGTACACTTACCGTGCCTTATACTGTACACTTACCGTGCCTTATACTGCACATTTACTGTGCTTGTAATGTACACTTACCGTGCCTAATAATGTAATGTTCCTTCTTCTTTGAATCTGGGCAATAAATACTGAAAAGTGGATCCCTTGGAAGCAACAAACACAAGTCGGGGCGACTTTTTACGGCCGCCACACAGCACTAAACAAACGCTAGTGTGAATGTCAATAGAAAGTGGATTCCTTGGAAGCAACAAACACAAACAAGAGATAAAAATAGCAGATTCGGTTTTCTTGAGTCTGTTCATGAGGGATAATATTAGGAGCAACACAGCTCCGGCCTGCTATCACCGGCTAAAGCGATATTCTACTTTAAAGCCACAACGAATGGGCTTGATGATCCCAAAGGACTAGTCAGTAATAACACTACCGATTTATAGTCCTGGCGACTTTTTACAGCCGCCACACAGCAATAAACAAACGTTATTGTGAATGTCAATACATACTGAAAAATGGATCCCTTGGAGCAACAAACACAAACAAGAGATAAAAGTAGCAGATTCGGTTTTATTGAGTCTGTTCATGAGTAGTAATGTACGTGCAGCACCGCTCATGCCTCCTAGCACCGGCTTAAGCGATATTCAACTTTAAAGCCACAAAGAATGGGCTTGATGGTAAGTTATAACACTACTGATTTGTAGTAGGGGCCCTTTTACTTGGTACATTGGAGAAAATACAGAATCATATGAAGCGAGCCGTGTAAGCCCTGATCATCCTGCGAGTGTGTCACAAGCCCGTCATTGTATCAGTGCTTGGCTTGCTACGGGTTACGGTGGTATTCATTCTAGTCAAGCAGTTTTATATTCATACATACACCAACGCAACACATAATCTTCTTTATGGTTATTGTCTGGGTTATTCTCACCAGGTGAGTTTATTTTGTCTATGTACTAAGTATGATCCGTGTGTTCAGCTGTATGTATAATTGTTTCATGTTGTGTTTGTTGCTTCCTAAAAATCTGCCTTTTCAGTATTTATTAACATTCACACTGTCGTTCGTTTCGTCCAGAGTGGCAGCTGTAAATAGTCTCCCCATGCTACCAATTATTTGTACTGATCATTTGAGCACACCTTATGTGGCTTTTAAATACAAAGTTGCGTAAGCTGGTACTAGGTGTCGTTACAAATGTTGCATGTTTACATTACATTTAATAAACATACTCAGTACAACCCAGTATGCTCCTTTTTTCTGATGGTGGTCTTTGCTTCCAAAGGTTCTACTTTTTCTGGATTTAGTATCATAATACCCCCAATGTAATAGCTGACGAATAAACACAAGAATACACACTGCCAAGAAGTAAATCGTTTTTGTATTATATTCTTTATATTGTGATGCATGTTTATTTGTTCATTTTGATCGAAATCATAAACACAGTATACGATATTATTGATAAAAATATGGGTTAGATTTACAAGAAAGAAATCTTTAAAACAGATGTACACGTCCATCAATTAATGCGAGCTATTGTCTTAACAATATAATGGTGATTTATTTTCATATGTAAGCACAAACATGGTGTTTGTATTATTTGGCTGTAAATGAAGACATTCAGGACAGAGTCCACACCGAAATTATGGATGTTATTGGTGATGATGTTATGACCTTTGCGAACATTGCTCAACTCACGTAAGATATACAATTACATGTTTCTTTCGGCATTATCTTTATTGAATATAAATTAAATGTTACTATAAATCAAGGAAAAAGGCGAATTAATTATATAATATATAGAAACACATCATAGACCAGTTGCCTAGGTAACAGAGATAAATACGCAACACCGAACTCAATGAAAAGTTGTGCAAAAAACAAATGATGACAACATGTCACATGTAACTTTATTTGTGCATCGCTTAAACCCGCAACATTATTTATAGTAAATATTTGTAGGAGGGAGGGGCCTATCAAATTACCACTGCACACAGCCTGTATGTCAACTAAAATAGCTGATGTAAACATGTTCCTACACACGCTAAAGCAGACGACTGTATAGTAATAACAAAGTTTATAAACTAACATGCATTTGACGTATAACTTTCTAATCCACTTTTTCCAGATTTCGTCTTTGAAACTGTTTGTTGTTGTTTTTTTAACTGGAACAGTATAAGTCCTTTCTGGATCTCTGTTATAGCTGACAATCCTTTCTGATGTGAACCTCTATTAACATTTTCATTCCAATCTAATAATGCTAGGTTTATTCTCATTTTGTAAGTTGAAGTACTTTAATGATATCCGTTTGTCCACATATTGTAATAGGGCATTATTGAAGAATTCTACATAATGTATATCTATACAAAATTTATATTTGACTATTTAAAGAACATTCATTTTGAAACTTTTCCTATACAGTTATATCCACACAAATTCAAGATTTGGCGCCTTTCGAAGGTTGACAACCTGCAATTAATTTAGATTAAAATGTTAGAGCCTATTCTGTCTGGAATGTTAAAACAATACTCATCCCAGGCTTGGTTTCATTGATAAGGTGCCTTGACATAGTCAGGTACTGATAAAGTTGCCTATTTGTGTTTCTGCAATTTTTCTGGAAACGAACGCATCTGCTACAGAGAAAAGTGGGAAAAAAAGATACATAATAATCATGACAAAAGGACAAATGGGAATTACAAAAGGATGTTTCAATTTTAATGGATGGGATAATCGAATGTGAAGATACATATTTTCTTAATTGATGGAAACCAAGAATAAGACCTAATATACCATTACTTAAATACTTCAAATTCTGAGTTGAGAATGTAATTATATTTTAAAAGATATCTTATATAAATTAAATATGCTGAATTAATTAACATTTTACAGTCAAATAATAAATTGTGATGCTTTACATTGTCTGGTTTTTGATGATAATACAGAGCAGAAGCCGTCTGCTGCAGAACGGTTGTTGATAAACACAGCCACGCTGGAAATGTTTACATTCTGTATTAGCAAGGGTCATAACCTCATAGGCTCCTCCGGGAAAATTGAACTTGTTTGAATGACAGTTGATTTAAATTATTTGTTGAACAATATACTTTGCAAATAATTGTTTAAAAATAATTACAAGAATTGATTTAACATGTTTAAATGTGTATTTGTGCAATTTGTCATAATTTATTTTACAGTAGTTTATTTAACATTTTGAAAAAGGGACCACAGATGTGAAACATGCATACTTTATATAGAAAGCTACTCCAGTGCCATCTTCCGTCTTTTATATGGCAGTTGGGGGTTTAATTAAGCAATGTCATGCGTACACTAAGCTAACACATGGTGTAATTAGATTACGCACATCACTATAAATAGTAAGAGTAACGAAACATTGTTTTATAGATATACTGAACTAATAGTATTCCCTGTAACTTTAAAGCTTTGAACTTTTCACTTATTTACATTCCGACTGAACGAAACATAATTAAAACTTTGTGATTAATGATTGTAAAATTACTGCATTTTCAGGTATTTTCGACAGGTACTGAATGAAACACTACGCTACAGCAGGATTGTCCCTTTTGCACTGCGATTCCACGACAGCAGGACAGAACTTGGAGGATATATACTCCCGCCTGGTGTAATTAATAATATATTATAGTATATCATGTCTTTATTAATCAAATACAGATCCAGTTGCGTTCAAGTACCCCAAAAAATGCATTCCGTTTGCGTTTCGTTCGCGTTGCGCTTGCATTCCGTTTGCATTTCATTTTTTAAATGCATTTGTTTTAAAATACAAATAATTTGCTTTCTTGGATGGATTCAGCGTTTATAAACTCAACTATGCCTTCATTTAAATGCACGAAACGAACGCAACATAATGTGTACATTTAAATTCACAAACGGAGAAAATGCATTTGCGTTCTTCCGTTCAGCGTTTACCAATCGTAACATCTCTGAAGATTAAATCACACATGACATCTAGCCCTGCGATTTTTATCACGAATCGGCGACTTATGTTTATGTGATCATATTCAAGAATGGGTATTTTTGTTGATATTATTTGGTTGTTCACATGATGATTTTTTTTTCTTACGGGTTTATATAAGTTAGTTTCATCAAAAATGTAATAAACATAACACTATATACCGGCTGTTTTTATCAACATTATTTTAGTTTTATATTGAATTTAAATTTTGTGCTACACAATAAATAAAGTGTTTCCCATTTTGAATCAGTAAAAATTAAAGTAAATGTGTACTCGTGCTTCAACGGTTCTAAAACATGTAAAACGCCAATTACACAGTGTAATTCTTTATATTAACATATTGAAAAACGTTCTTCGTTTAAATCGAAATTTTAAATAACAACTCCAAAAGATAATACTGGAAGTTATCCAAAATAGCGAAATGCATTTGCGTTCGCTCTGTTCGATTCGTTCGTTTTAAGCGTTAGGCATTTTAAAAAATGCATTCATCGTTCGTTTTTTAAAACGATAATCGCTGAAAACGAACGCAACGAACGAAATGAACGCAAATGCATTTTTAAAATATAGATCGTACAACGTTTATTCTGCGTTTGTTCTGCGTTTATTCTGCGTTCATTTCCGTTCGTTCAATTTTCGTTCTATGTTCGTTCTGCATTTATTTGGGGTACCTGAACGCAACTGGGTATGTACTAAGAAAATAATGTCAATATCAGCTGTTTATAATGCAGATACACAATGCACTAGATATTCTTCGTATGCGAGTGTGTTCATTTAGTTTACTGTTTCAAAGCATGTGATGATGTGATGGATGTATAAAGGTTAACTGTGAGGTAAACTGTGTACACTGCGTATTTAAACATCATGTATATGTATTGTATTCGTTCTCGTTTACAGACCTCCGTTATTCAAGCTATCGGTGTTACAAACATGGATGAAAATATCTGGCCAGATCCAAATAAGTAAGATATATTATAGCTCACGACTTCCTAGTACTCGCAATAGCATATTTTTCTTTCATAAGTGTTTTATAGCGTTCAACAGTCAAAGTTAAAGTAACACCTTACTTCGCTCTAGTAATCAGGTTTAGCCCATCACATTTCTTATAAGATAAGGAAATACATAGGTAATAACTACAGTAAAACAAACACATAGTATAAGTTCGGCTAATGTAGCACAATTCACACTTATTATTAGTTCATTTTTATATATAGGTTCGATCCAGATAGATTCAGTCTCGAAAATAGAAAGGGCAGACCCAATCTGGCGTTCGTTCCATTTGGCTTCGCTGGAGGGCGTCAATGCCCAGGAAGCAGTTTCTTTCTCACGGAAGCATCTGTGCTTATGGCAACGCTGTTAAAAGCATACAAGATCGAATTGGTAGAAGGTCAAGACATTCGGCCGTTTTATGGACTTGTTACCTATCCTAGTGATGTTTGGCTCCAACTGTCAAAACGATAACAGTCTATATATGCTCAGGTTGTTTAGAAAGTACAGTGAGTGTACATGAAATCATCTAAACCCTGCAGTACAGCTGAGTTAATATCGTTATATTCCGACATCATTGGTAGTGTACCTTAAATTCGTTATGGCAATGCGTATGATTTAATCGAAAAATAATTGTAAGATGATATTATTGAAATAATGCTGACTTGGTACAGATCATGATCTGGTACAGTTTGCACTTGACCATTTTCACACCATCGTATGTGTCCGAAATATTCCGACTAAATGTGTAGTGTGGTCTACACAAGGTGTTCAACTTATAACGTAACACTTTTGTTTAAGATGTTGTTTTTCAACGGAAGTGATTATCATAAAAAATGCGTGATTTAATTATGCGAAACTCTCGTTTAAAACGTATACATTTAAAAATAGTCTCCAATTTCACGCGGTTTGCTGTAAATTGCATTTTGAATTAGCATGATTAAGTGCATACTATTTTCCAATTGTAAACCTATATGTTTCTATCGCCGTAGAGTTTTACATTAAACCAAATAATCACACTAAATGCCTGTCATGCTTGTTTCAAACTGTGTTTGCATTTTAAATGTGACCGTATGTTTTATTTTAAGACAAACATATAAATGTTGAATTAAAAGTTCGAATTCATCGCAATATTAAGAAATTAAAAAATGATTGAACAGTTTGATCGTGTGTTAACGATGATTTTATAAATTAACCAAAATTAGCATTAATTACATACCATATAAAGATATTTTGGGTAAATATCTGTATTTGTGTCATTATTTGCAAATGTGTGTGTTTTGCCCCTAAATCTTAAGTTAAATATTTTTACTTTCTTTTCTTATAAGAAAGTAATGAAACTTATTTTTTATAGAGGAGGAAATCATAAGAAAGCCTGCAGCTGATGTTTCAAACTAAAAGTTTTGATAAACTTAATAATTGTTAAAGTCGACTTTCATGTTAATTTTCGTTGAAATATTGAAACCGACAAAAAGCGAAAAAATGCATATGCCTCATTTTTACGTTAAAAAATGGAAAAATCAGACTAAACGACAATTTACAAGCATTTTTGTTACATAGTATTGCAGTTTTTTTTATAATTGAAGCAAAATACAAAATTTGGAATCACATAATAGTTCATGTCATAATGTTTTATATCGAAGGAATCATTAGATTTGAAAGATGTGACGTTCTTATGTTACGCGTAACATAGGCTTAAGTTACGCATAACATAACTAACCAATGAAACGATGTTATTGTGTAACGCGTAACATAGGCTTAAGTTACGCATAACTTAACTTCGTTTACGCGTAACGGTGGATCTTATGACCCTGGCTGCAAGAACGTCATCATGTACGCTACATTAACTGTAGTTACGCGTAACCTAAGCTCATGTTACGCGTAACCTAAGCTCATGTTACGCGTAAAATAAGCCCATGTTACGAGTAACATAAGAACATGCTTGCATTGATTAGTTATGTTATGCTTAACATAATTTGGTAACGCATAACATCTTAAGCGTTATGCCCCTGATGGCTAACCATATACGCGTAACTTAACTTTTAATGCATAACCTAGGATATTATGACCCTGGCAGCCAGAACGGCATCATTTACGCTACATTAACTGTAGTTACGCGTAAACTAAGCCCATGTTACGCGTAACTTAAGCCTATGTTATGCATAAAATAAGAAAATAATTTCATTGGTTAGTTACGTTACGCGTAACATAATTTGGATACGCGTTACATCTAAAGTGTTATGACCCTGATGGCTAACCATAGTTATCAACGTTGAAACAACGATCATTCAATGCTGTCCAATCACACACTATGAGATCGTACAGTTTCGTGGAATCGGAAGTCCTTTTACTGTACAATGGACATCAGGTAGTTCCTTCCAAAGGAAAAGAGCCACGAAGGTATGTATTTATTTATTATTTTATTGCTAAGTATTCAGATAAATAAGAAACATTCCATACAACATTGATATCGGATTGTGTTTGACACATCGCCGTGTAAATTAGAAGCTTAGTTGTGTTAAAAACAAATGACTCGTTTTTAGAAAAGTCACTTCAGCGGGTGTCCGTTTCATCGTTAATTGCAGTTAAAATACATGCATTTCTTATGAATTTAACAGTTTGAATATAACAACCTTAATCAGTACACAATTTAGGGATTTGTCCACCTAACGAGCATATGTTACATTTGTTTTGTTCTATATGTATGTATGTTAAATAAGTTTAAAGACCACCACTGTACAAATACGTACTGTACTGTTAGTCAGCTAAACAACTTTTTTTGTTGTCTGTACGGTTATTTCCCGATTTTTGTGCTTGTCAGTTAACAAGTCTAACTTCAATAAAACGCTTCAGAATAAAAAACTATATGTAGACTGATTTCATTAACAAGTGATTGCTTTATCTAAAAGTTTGCAGATAAAAACGTGTTTGCGTGAATGTAGCAACATTCGCTACCACGTTAAAAGTAAGTTTATTTTCTAACAGAATTCTAGTAGATGCATTTTACGTGACGTGAGTTGCAAGTCGTATTCCAATAATTCGATAAACTAGGTTTATGTTTTTTTTGGCTTTAGCAATAAAATTAAAGTCGATCTACTGTGTGAACTGTATTTTTTGACAAATGTTTTTGTTTTTTGTTTGTTTGTTCTTTCCAAGAAACAATATATAAGCAATATTTTTTAGTGGAAACGCCTTGTCCGTAACTAGTCTATTACACTTGTATTTCTCAGTTTCGTCTACTGTTTTAAGGTTATGTAACACTTTAGGCAAAAGAGTACATATTCCTTATCATCACTTTCAATGATAAACAAATTAAACATATTGATAAATAAATCGTTATGATCCTCTTCTTGAAAATCAACATCGTCATCAACATTGTTATTAACTGTAGGCCCTACAAGTTTGCTTCATCCCATTGAATATTAGTGTTGTCGTTGTCGACATCTTGTCATAAGGTTTTATAAATTGGTGTCGATGTTGTAAACCGAACTATTTTAGAAGGTGGGTTGTAAACAGGAGACTTGGTCTCAACAGAAGATTCAGTTTCTTATTTAGAACTTCGTATTGTTTCTCGCACTTTATCACAGTAGATAAATGCGCCATCACTTCTGGCGATCTCAGGTGTAACTGTAAAATGTTTGGACTGCCATATTGCCTGTTTTGGTTTGCCCGAAAGATACACTAGCTTTTGTATTTGCAACCCATTCTTGGGATGTGTTATTATGCTGTGGTCAATGATATCGGTAAACTTTTAGGCACGTGAATAGGCAGTATACACATTTAAACTGGTTTTGGTTCATGTTTTCTGAGATCTGAAAAATAAGAATAAGAATTTTACAAAATGTTATGTCTATAAATCCAAAGCGAGTATTGGATCTACTGATAGGGCACAGTGTTCCATTTAAACCTTAATCCAATTTTGTATTCGGATTCTGATACCATTTTTAAAGTTACAGAACAATTAACCGAATGTCAGTCATGTAACAAGATGGATGTGACTTAAAATCGTTAATTGTTGTGTAATCTTGAAAAAGGTGGGTGAATCCCACTGAAACGTTGAATCAAATTTTACAAGAACTTATTTTCTTTTAAAAAGAACTTATTAAAAGAAAATATATATGATTGTTCATTCTCGTACCGCCTAGTTATGTAATTTAATTGATATCTTTGGGTCATGGTGCATGCTTTTTGCTTTGATTCTAACCCCATTTATGGAATGGCAATGATTTAAACAAAAACGTGATCATTTATTCCCATTAACACCAAAACAGGCACCAAACATGAATAATCATATTACAAAAAGTAAGGACTTTTTTTACCACTGGTTTCGGTAAGCGGTATATTTGTTATTAATCTTTAAAAAGAGATGGTATTTTTTAAAGGTGGTAACGCATTTTCAAAGCATGTTGCTATAGGGCAAGGGTTGTCATTTAAGATGATATTCATTGAATTGTCATTTAAGATGATATTCATTGAAAATAATAGCATACTTAATTTTATACCAGGCGTCTCCGTGGCTGAGTGGTTCACGACGTTGCGTTGTAAACCTCCTTGCCTCTCACCGCTGAGGGTTCGAATACCACTGGGACCTCAATTTGTAAGTGAGGAAGCTTCGATGCTTACTTCTTTATTTTATTATCAAAATCGGGAAATACATTAAAACACAGGAAGCAATTCTTACTGAAACAAAAACACATTATAAAACCCTGTATGAAGCTAATGAAACAATAAATACAAATGTAAATAATTTTCTTCAAAACTGTTACATATTAAAACTAAGTGAAAATATAGAACCATCACTAGAAGGATCTCACAATTATATAGGCATGCTTAATTCATTAAAAAGAGTGTCCGGTAACACAAGAAAATGTAAATCTGGATGCGCAGTTGAATTAAAAAATAGGAATATACAAATATTGGTTATTTTCGTAAGGAAAACAAATTATGCTTAACAAAACTAATCCAAAATTAAAGGAGAATAGCATACCCCCAGTTGCATATTTCCTTCTTTGCGCAATGTGACGTCATCAGGTTCACTATATTGTGAATGATGAGAAAATTGATTTTAATTGATGGCTACGATAAATAACATACCTTTACTGTGATTATTACATCCAAGTATGGATAAACATCGTGTGCTAAACAAACACAAACAACCTCAACGAACAACTCAACACAAGGTAATACTTGGTTACTTCATAATCATTATCATTCATTAAATAGTCAGTTCATTTGATACATATTTTATTCTGACAAATATATCTGTGGCAAGGCCCATGGCCCATACAGTTTGTAAATAACATCCAACATATGGTTCGACATCTCACTCGCAGTTATATACTGCTACATATGCATTTGTATTCCTAAATATTTAAATAACATACAACATATGGTTGACATCTCACTCGCATATATATATAAAGCTACATATGCCATTATATTACTCGGTATGTAAATAGCATACAACATATGATTCGATATCTCAATCGCAGTTATATACAGCTACATATGCATTTATATTCATCAATATCTGAATAACATGCAACATATGGTTCGACATCTCACTGGCAGTTATATACAGCTACATATGCTGATTCCTCAATATGCGAATAACATGAAAAATATGGTTCGACATCGCACTCGCAGATATATACAGCTTCATATGCAATTTTATTCCTCAGTATGTAAATAATATGCAACATGCGACTCGTCATTTCACTTGAAGTTATATACCGCTACATATGCATTTATGTTCATCAATATGTGAATAAAATGCAACACATGGTTCGACATCTCACTGGCAGTTATATACAGCTAAATGTTCATTTATTCCTCAATATGTAAATAGCATGTATCATCTGGCTAAACATGTCACTCGCAGTTATATCAGCTAAATATGCGTTTATATTCCTCAGTATGTAAATATGATGCAACATGTGGTTCGACATCTCACTCGCAGTTATATACAGGTGTATATTCCACAGTATATACAGCAATATATGCATATACATGTATATTCTTCAGTATGTAAATAACATGCAACATGTGGTTAAACATATCACTCGCCGCGATATACAGCTGCTAGTGCATTGATGTTCCTCCATATGTAATGTAACCTGAGGTTCGACATCTCACTCGCGTTTATGTACAGCTACATACGCATTTATATTCCGCAGTATGTAAATAACATTCAACGTGTGGTTCGACATGTCACTCGCATTTATATACAGCTACATATGCATTTATAGTCATCAGTATGTAAATAACATGCAACATGTGGTTCGACAGATCATCGCAGTTATATGCCGCTGTGTATGCATTTATATTCCTCCATTTGTAATGTAACGTGAGGTTCGACATCTCACTCGCGTTTATGTACAGCTACATTTTACGCGTTTATATTCCTCAGTATGTAAATAACATGCGTGTGGTTCGACATCATACTCAATATGTCAATAACATGTATCGTATGGCTAAACATCTCACTCGCAATTATATACAGCTACATATGCCAATATATTCATCAGTCTGTAAATAGCATGCAACATCTCATTCGCAGTTTTATACAGCTCTGTATGCATTTATAGTATTCAATATGTAAATAACAGGCAACATGTGGTTCGATATCTCACTCGCCATTATATATAGATACATATGTATGTACATTCCTCAGTATGTAAATAGCATGCAACATGTGGTTCGATATCTCACTCGCATTTATATACAGCTACATATGCATTTATATTCCTGAGTATGTAAATAACATGCAACATGTGGTTCGATATCTCACTCGCAGTTATAGTCTAATAATATTTTATTTCAGATATGTTACAAACATCAATTCAACATCACAATATTCATAAAAACATATGCAAATGGATTGAACTACAAGTTATTACAACATTAGTTACAGTTCTCTCCATACTCGCCATATGAATTTTTGTGCAGTCATATTCAGCTACATATGCTTTTATATTCCTCAGTATGTAACTAACATGCCACATATGGTTGGACATTTCACTCGCAGCTATATAAAGCTGCATATGTATTTTCCTTCCTCAATATGTGCCTAACTTTGAATATGTGGTTCGACATCTCACTCGCAGTTATATACAGCTACATATATATTCCTCAGTATGTAAATAACATGCGTGTGGTTCGACATCTCGCTCGCATTGATATATACCTACGTATGCATTTATCTTCCTCAGTATGTAAATAACATGCAATAGGTTGTTAGACATCTCACTCGTAGTTATATATAGCTACATATGCATTTATATTCCTCCATATGTAATATAACATGTGGTTCGACATCTCACTCGCATTTATATACAGCTATATATGCGGTTATAGTCCTCAGTAAGTAAATAACATACAACGTATGGTTCGTCGACATCTCACTTTCAGTCATGTACAGCTATATTTGCATTTATATTCCTCAATATGTTAATAACATGCAACATGTGGTTCGACATCTCACTTGTAGTTATATACAGGTACATTTGCATTTATATTCCTCAATATGTTCATAACAGGCAACATGTGTTTCGACATCTCACTCGCAGTTATCATGGTTATATACAGCTGCATGTGCGTTTATATTCCTCAATATGTAAATAGCATGCAGCATATGGTGATATTTCTCAGAGAGAACTTATTATTGTACATGTGGGTACTGATAATGCGGCCAATCATGACAAATTTGATCATATCATCAATGACTATACATCATTGGTGGCTACTATTAGGAAATTAAATCCAAATATTCAAATTATACTATCTGCTATTTTAACAAGACCTATGGATTACTCTATCACACACCCTTTCGTCAGAAAAGTAAATGACTTCTTAGAAAAGATCTTGAGCAAGGATTTAAATTTTAAACTTGTAACATCCTATAAACCGTTTTTCTATTCAGGAAAAGTTAAGGTGAAAGAGGGTTACATCTTAACAATGAAGGAACAAACAGACTTGGCTTCTTTTTTCTAAGAGTCATTTCAACTCTTCCAAAATAGAAAAAAAAGTCACAAGTTTTAATCAGTGTAAAAGGGACACGTTTTAATCAGTGTAATACAGAAAGTGTATACCACTTTAAAACTTACTGAATGCTTTGAATTGTGTAATTACAGATGAGGCATAAAGATTTATGGTAAGCGCAGTTAAATCGCTTTGTGTGTGCCTTAATGTGTTGTGAAGTTTTCCTTTCTATAAATGCATGCAGCGGCTTTATTGTTTAAATCTGTTTTTAATTTTATTTGTTTGTCTTTTGTTATTGTTTTATAGATGTGGTATTGTCCCGACTGCTTTGTTTTTGGAAGGTTATTTGGCGAATAGTATATTTATATATAATTATTACTTACATTCAATATTCATTGTCCCATTTAAAATAAATTATGATACAAAATAAATAATAGATTATTTTAGTTGAATTGTTTTTTTTTTCATTTTGTGCCGAACAAAATTATTGAACATACATGTATATATTTAATGAGAGACGATAATTGGGAAAAGTTTAATTACTATTATTAAACTGAATAATTACGATCGATTGGTTAATACACTCCGACCTTTACACATGTACGTTTGGAAAAGGGAGTAAATAATTGAAGAAATCTCATTGGTCAATAAACATAAGTACAATATACATGATATATAAGAAAAAAAAATTGGCGCTTTTTTCACTTTAGAAATTTCATCGACAGGGACAAGATTATTTTTTCCCCACCCATCCGCTCAGAAATCGTAGTCGTAATTATGTTGAAGGTTTTGTTACCTTGATAGAACTTGTCTTTGAATTGTTTTGTTAACAACCACTGGTAAAATATCGATTGGATTGTGTGAACAATTAAACAATTAGAACCGCGTGGTTAATATATTCTATTGGTATAAGAATCGATTGAGTAATTAACAAGCACACACTTATTATTAAAAAATTAAGACCGGCAAACGAACAACCGAAAATTGTCGTTTGTTTTGTTTTCTTCACGGTTTTAAAGTCGGCTATTTAGTCTTTTTATCAAGTATTTCAAATTTGCTCGTTCACATCAGGGCCCTAAATGTCAATTTTCGTCCCAGTTTTACCTCAAGTGAAACGAAGCGCACCCTAAAAGTATGTAATATTACATAACATCTTGTCATAAAATTTGGTGACCCATGTACAAACTAATTTACAATAAACACACGCACACATAGCAGGATATTGTACAATACCCCATGGTGCAAGATCGAGTCCTGCTGATCCCTCATAACAAATTCAAGAATAAGAAGTATAGGTCGCCATTTTTCCGACAAAAACTCTGAAAATGGTAAGTTGAAAAAAATTACTTTCTTCTTAACATAAAAGTCGTAACCCATTTATAAATTGCCGCAAGCAATATTTCAATATGTCTTATTACTTGCAATCATCGACATGTACTATTACAGTGAACAAAATAAAAGTTTACTGCTGAAAAATAATGAACATGTTTGTCCAAGAGAATTATTTGTTTTTAATTGGCAAGTTAAAATACGTTTTATGATGAAACCAAAGTCATAACCCACTTAAAAACTGCAGCAAACACTATTTCAGTATGTCTTTTATTACTTGCAATCATCGACAGATACGATTAAAGTGTAAACAAAAGTTTACCCCTGTACCCCTGTACAAATATGAATATGAATATCCATCAGATTGTTGTTGTGTTTTTGTTTGTTTTTAAATTGCCAAGTTAAAAAACGTTTATTTTTGTTGAAACCTATGTCATAACCCACTTAAAAACGACCACAAACACTAGCTTAATAAATGTTTTATTACTTGCAATCATCGCTAGGTACTTTTAAAGTAAAAAAAAAATCCCCCATAAAAAATGACCATAATTATGCATGAGCCTTTTTTTTTAAGAACAGGACATGCGCAGTGAAGCATTCTTATATGTTTCACTATCAATTACACTTTTCAAATAAACGTGATTTCATTTCATTGTCTTATACTTCTGATATTTCTGCACTACGTGCACACATGGTTATCTACATTGAATGCTTACGTGGAACAAGTTGAACGATTTTAAAATTTGAGACTTATCGTAAGACCTTTAATAAAACAGGGCCCAGCATTCGAAACATATGCTCAACCACTTTGAAAACATTGTATGAACCTACAACGGTTCAGCTATCAGCATCAAACTCTTAGCTGTACCTATTCTGACCTGTCCCTTGGTCAGCCTGTAGTTCGAACGTACGTTCTAAAACTCGTCTGACGAACCGCAGTACGTTCAACTACACTCACGGTACTCTGTCTTGTAGCTCAACCCTTCTTCTTTCAAGCACGGAATACTATTATCTAAAGTCTCTGATATATTAAGCCTGCTGTGCAGACCAAAACAAACATATACGCTTGTAGAATCCTACTAAACAAATTGCTTTCCGCTACACGCAATTAAGCTCCTTAGGGATTCCAGGCAGGTAGACAGAGAAAAATACCAACGATCTCTTATTGGAATTCTCTGGTTTATATATAAATCGAGTTTCTCGCGATATTCGATTCAAAGTGACATGGAGACGTGCAGACAACAACATTTACCTTAGTTTATAACCAAAGCCTTAATAACTTTCAAACTGCCTCTTAAATTATTCAAAACAAAACAACAGATTAATAAATATTATTTCGAGCATGCTTATTTCAACATCCGAATTAGTCCATCTTGTTTAAATACTTCTTTAATTCATATCAATGCATAACTATACAAAATATATATTCAGGAAATATATAAATAAATATGAGAAATCCCAGTAGCTTGTAAGATCTATTAAAAAGTAGTTTAAAAGGAAAACCGCCCGCAATATTCGTATCAAGACAAATAACGAGTACATTAAAATTGCACTTTGGTGACCTTTTACTCTGATCGTAGGAACAACGGTATTTTCGGATACAAAAATCCCTTTCTGCACACGATTGTATATCGAGTGTAGGACATAATCACCCACCGGACAAAATCCCCCTCGTATATTTTAAGAAAGGAGGACAAAACAAAATCCCTCCCAATAAAAAACATGGTAGAACAAAATCCCCACCCCGCTAAAAGTAAAAAACATGATCATGATAGGACAAAATCCCCCTTATTAAAACATAAGGTAGCACAAAATCCCCCCTGTGAAAAACAAGGTAGGACAAAATCCCCTCTATTAAAAACAAGGTAGGAAAATTAATTATCGATTAATTAATTAGTGAACTTATAATTTATGACTGATAGTTGCATGTGTGAAATGTGTTTAACTTATAATCAAACATATGTTAATTAGTAATTAGCATTAATTGGACTATTTTGACACAACATATATGTCTAGAGGGTTCAGATCTGTCCTAGGTGCCAACGGTATTATGAGGATGAGAAGAACACCACCCAGGTATGCACCACCCACACGGAATGTGTATGAGGCAACGATCAACGACAATCACAGATCAGACAACATCTGTGAGAGTGGGAACAATGCGTTTCGGCACCTGGTGGGACACAATTACACTAGTTTGTGGACTGTCATTGCATGTCTGCAGAACGACCAGACAATGGTAAATACGGAGATAGAGAGAAATCGGACAGGGCAGCCATCTGCAAAGCGATTAAGGAAATAAAGCGTGAACCTTCAAAAACGACTGAAGAAACTATGTACAGGGACGATGAGAAAGCACTGGCAGATTTCTTATACGAAATAGGGGAATGCATCCGCCTATAGACAATCAATCAATCTGTTTTATGCGAATGTACATCAGACCCCTAAACATAGACATGATACAAATGTGAAACACTTAATGCCGCCGGAGTGTTATCATTGTTATATGTTTGAATTGTGAAATGTGCCATTTCATTTATAAAAATAAACTGTAAATATTTGTTAGACTGGTCAATGGCTTAAAACTAAAAAAGTATATGCATGAACTGTACTTAATTAAATGTGCTTATTATATACAAAGGATAAATATTATTTTTTTTATCAACATATGTTATATGGATAGGTGAAAAATAATAAATTAATATGTGTGCTTTGCATGTGTGAATATACATTCTGTAAAAAAATAGTATGATAATTGACCTTTGGAAACGGCCGAGCACGACACATACGAAATATTGCAGTCTCGGTTTGATTGAGACTGTTCATGAGCGGTAGTGAAATATGCTAGCTACCGCTCACGCCCTCTAGCCCCGGGTTGAGCGGAACTCATAAAGTTAATTGGAAAATATGAAACATAAAGCATATTAAATTGGGAGAATACTTTATAATGTGTCATCTTGTGTGTTAATGCATCAATGTATTTGTATAAATTTGTATTGTATATATTGCGTCTATATTGTATGAATAGATGAAAAATAAAAATAAATGAATAAACGTGCGTGTGATATTTTCCTTTAAGTATTCCTTTAAGAGACATAATCAAATTAAATAATGAAAACTATGCGACCTTTAATTTATTGATCAATTCATAAGCCAAACTGTCATAATTGTCTATGATGTCAGATTTCAATTAAATAATTAAACTTGCTAAATTCCAAAGGAAACTGTAAAGCACAACTGTAAAATCATTATCACATCTAACTAAAAAATAGAAAGGGAGGATTATGTCCTACCTTGTATATTGGATGGGAAGGATTATGTCCTCCCCAAGCTTTTTATGAGGGGGATTATGTCCTACTCATATGTTTTCATGGAAGGGATTTTGTCCTCCTATCTTAAAATATATGGAAGAGATTAAGTCCGGGGTTTTTGTCCGTACACCTTGTATATCAGGTGCGGGTATATGAAATTTTGGTATACGTCTGCTTGATCTCAGAAAACCAACATTAAAAGGTTCCATTAAAGTCCTTCATATATAATTACAACAACAGAAAATAAAAAGATGCAATTTACTATGATTCATCCTTTCTACCCATATTCTTATGTTATGGTTATAATCATGGGTATGTTAGTAAACATGCGAGACATACTTTATTGATGCCATTGGTTTTGATTTTTATAATGTTGATTTCAATATTATGTATAATGTAACAATTCTCAATTCTCTTATCTTATTTAATAAAAAGGCATCAGTGTTCTCCGTTTGTCCCTTAAAAAGAGTTAATGGCATGTCTGCGTTTATTTGTTTGATCTAAGAAATATCAATACAATTTTGCAATCTTGCAATGCCCATTGTCATGTTCAATAGCACTTGTTTTACCTATTTCGATATCTTTTGTTGTCAAACGTTCTGGGTTTTTTTAACGCGCTCCTTTCCATTTTCCACATAAAAACTCTCTTCCTCTCATCTGATATTTTGGTTTTAATAAGTAGATCAATAACACCAATGATAAAAGCCATTTGTTCTGCCTAAACATAGTACACACACTTGTATTTTATAAAGAACTCCAGTTGAGATGTATAGTTACATATTTCAGTAACAAATACATATTTTACAAAATATTAGGACATATATAGGACATGTAGGTAACATAACATATTCATATATAATGCATATAGGCAATATTGAGCAAAATTGGATTGTACCCAGCCTAACTTGGCTTACTAGTCACCATCTTATAATTGCATTACATAGATAAAGCAATATTTAAATTGATATCTGATATAAGAAAAGGTTTATGCATATTTATAAAAATATAATAATATGAGGAGGATCATGATGTCATACCCGGAGTTTTGTAAACTCAGTAAGAAACATATTTAAATAATGTGAAAACGAAAACAATGAAGTAATTTAAAAATTAAAAATATAGTATTGTGTACGAGTGCTTATATTTCACCTAATCTCATGAATTATTTCTATTTCTTAAAGGGAGTACATCAGGGTTTTTCTAGAAATATCTTGAATTATAAAAATGTTCCAATTCATGATAAAACACTTATATCCATCAAAATATGATGTTCGAACCATATTGTTAAGATTTAAATTTCGAATACACCATATAGCTAGGACAGAATCGGGCATACACTGCTGAAATTAACCCTGGTGCGTAACCTAGGATAGCACGTATTACTGTACAGAATGAATTTCCTTGTAACTAAGGGGTCATTTTTAGGATCATTTATTATGTTTAGGCGCTTTAAAATAGAAGATATCATTATTTGTCAATTTTAAGTCGGACCCTTAGACCCCTTTGAAAAGCCTGATGTACTCCCTTTAAAGCGTATTGGATAAAGTGTCCAGTAGTAGTACTTAGTAATATTCTTTACCAGTTATATGTTCAAACAATTATATATTGCTGTATTATTTTACTAATGAAATGTTACTGGACACTGCCAATGTATAATGCATTAAATGTATATTTTTCCAAGAATTGTTTTTGATAGATCTATTTTAACACAAACTGTATGTTGCAAGGGGTTGACGTGATCCAAAGAATAAACACAAACATGTATGATTAATATGTTTTAATATATGTTGAGAACATAAATAGAAAGATCGAATTTAGTTCCTTCGTAATAACACGGTTTAATGAAGCAATTTAAATGATGAAATATAAGCGGCTTTAACAATTTACATTTCAAAAAATAAGTTTAAATACAAATCAATATTTGACCAGGAGATCACACTAAATATACATATAGTAAATTAAAGGCGATTGAGCAATCAAACGACTAGGAGAAATGCTACTTTAAAACTGGACAAACAAGCTCCTTACTCAAATAGCAATAAATAAATAATATGTGATACATGTTGAAATCGAAGCAATAACAGAGTGACTCTATAGATGTGCACTGTATTATAAGGGGAATAACTGCCCGGTAGTAGTTATGGAACCTTGCTAACATACAGTAGTATTATTACACTACTACAACTACTACTAATAATCATGATAATAATAGTTGTACAACTAAAGAGGTATGCCTCCGCCGTGTATGAAGTATCCTACTCCGACATTCATTACGTAATTGTCACTGTTGTAAGGGTAGTCCCAACAGAAGATGTATGCCTCCGCCGAGTATGGAGTATTATACGTCGACATTCATTACGTAATTGTCATTTTTTAGGGGTAATCCCAACAAAAGATGTATGCCTCCGCCGTGTATAGAGTATCCTACTCCGACATTCAGTACGTAATTGTCACTGTTATAGGGGTAACCCAACAAAAGACGCAAACCTTCGCCGTGTATGGAGTACCCTACTCCGACATTCATTACGTAATTGCCACTGTTGAAAGGATAATCCCAACAAAAGATGTATGCCTCCGCCGTGTATGGAGAATCCTACTCTGACATTCATTGCCACTGTTGTAGGGGTGATCTCAAAAACATATGTATGCCTCCGACGTGTATGGAGTATCCTACTCTGACATTCATTACGTAATTGCCACTGTTGTTGGGGTAGTCACAGCATAAGGTGTATTCCTCCGCCGTGTATGAGTATCCTACTCTGACATTCATTACGTAACTGTCCCTGTTGCAAGGGTTATTTCAACAAAATATATATTCCTCCACCGTGTATTGAGTATCCTACTCCAACATTCATTACGTAATTGTCACTGTTGTAGGGGTAATTCCAACAAAACACGTATGCCTTCGCCTTGTATGGAGTATTTTACTCCGACATTCATTACGTAATTGTCACTGTTGTAGGGGTTATCCCAACAAAAGATGTATGTCAGTGCCGTGTATTGAATGTCCTACTTCGACATTCATTACGTAATTGCCACTGTTGTAGGGGTAATCCTAATAAATGATGTATGCCTTCACAGTGTACATTCAGTGCGTAATTCTCACTGTTTTATGGGTAATCCCAACAAAAGATGTTAACCTCCGCCGTCTATAGAGTATCCTACTCCGATTTTTATGACGTAATTGTCACTGTTGAAATGGTAATCTCATCAAACGATGTATGCCTCCGCCGTGTATGTAGTATTATTCTTCAACATTCATTACGTAAATGTCACTGTTGTATGTGTAATCTTAACAAAATATGTATGTCCTCACCGTGTATGGAGTATCTTACACCGACTTTCATTACGTATTTTTCACTGTTGTAGGGTTAATCCCTACAAAAGATGTATGCCTCCGCCATGTATGCAGTATCCTACACCGACATTCATTACGTTATTGTCACTGTTATAGAGGTAATCTCAACAAAAGATATATGCCACCGCCGTGTCTGGAGTATCATACACCGACATTCATTACGTAATTGTCACTGTTGAGGGGTAATTCCAACAAAAGATGTATGCCGCCGCCGTGTATGGTATATCCTACTCTGACATTCATTACGTAACTGTCACTGTTGCAGGGTTATGTCAACAAAATATGTATTCCTCCGGCGTGTACGGAGTATTATACTTCGACATTCATTACGTAATTGCCACTTTTGTTGGGAGTAATTCCAACAAAAAAATGTATGCCTCCGCCGTGTATGGAGTATTCTACTCCGACATTCATTACGTAATTGTCACTGTTGTAGGGGTAATCCTAACAAACTATTTATGCCTTCTCCGTGTATGGAGTATTATACTTCGACATTCATTACGTAATTGTCACTATTGTAGGGGTAATCCCAACAAAAGATGTACGCCTCCGCCGTGTATATTGTATTAAACTACGACATTCATTACATAATTGCCACTGTTGTAGGGGTTATCCCAACAAAATATGTGTGCCTCCGCCGTGTATGGATTATCCTTCTCCGACATTCATCACGTAATTTTCGCTGTTGTAGGGATAATCTTATCAAAATATGAATGCTCCGCCGTGTATGGAGAATCCTACTTCGACATTCATTACCTAATTTTCACCGTTTTAGCGGTAATATCAACAAAACATGTATGCCACCTCCGTGTATGGCGTATTATACTTCTATATTCATAACGTAATTGTTACTGTTTTAGTTATCCAACAACATATGTATGCCTCCACCATTTATGAAATATCCTACTTTGACAGTCATTACGTAATTGTAACTGTTGTAAGGAAGATCCCAACAAAAGATGTATGCCTTCGCCGTGTATAGAGTATCCTACTCCGACATTCATTACGTAATTGTCACTGTTGTAGGGGTAGTCCCAAAAAAAGAGTTATGCCTCCGCCGTGTATAAAGTATACTACTCCGACGATCACTACGTAATTGTCACTGTTGTAGGGGTAATCTTAGCAAAATATGTATGCCTCCGCCTTGTATGGAGTATTATACTCCGATATTCGTTGCGTAATTGGCACTGTTATACGGATAATCTCAACAAAATATGTATGCCTCGTCATGTATGGAGTATTCTACTCCGACATTCATTACGTAATTGTCGCTGTTATAGGGGTAATCTCAACAAAATATGTATGACTCCGCCGTGTATGAAGTATCCTACTCCGACATTCATTATGTAGTTGTCACTGTTGAAAGGGTAATCCCAACAACAGATTGATGCCTCCGCCGTGTATGGAGTATTATACTTCGACATTCATTACGTAATTGACACTGTTGTAGATGTAATGCCAGCAAAAGATGTATGCCTCCGCCGTGTATGGAGTATTATGCTTTAGTTTAGTGTAAACCTATTTATGTTACATCGATTGTAACGAAAGCTCTATGAACTTATTTGAGTCACTATCGATGTCTTCCTGGGTAGAACCAGTTCTAAGCAAATGCAGATAAAATGTCTTTCTCAGGGACACAACGCATATGGTAATGGCGGGGATCGAACGCACAACGTTTTGATCATGGGACCAACGCTCTACCACTAGACCACAGCGCTCCACCAATTATACTTTGACATTCATTACGTAATTTCACTGTTGTAGGGGTTATCCAACAAATGATGTATGCCGCCGCCATGCATTGTCAATTAGTGTATATTTCCTGCCTTAATTGTGATGCAAATTCAGAGTTTCGGTGACGTTTCATAGAATAATGTATTGGGAACATTTCGTATGCTTTATTTGAGTTATTCAATAAGTAACTTTGACCAAGCTATAAACGTGAAAATGTGAATGGGGTGAAGCAGTCCACAGCTTGTCCGAGCATACGCCAATTACTCTTTCGGATCACCTCTAGTCCCTATAATGTAATTTTCTAATAAATTATGTTTATACTGGGTTAAACTAAGTTGAGCAATAAGACCTGCACACATGTGGAGGTGTGTCGTTTTATTGATTACTGACTGGCCAAATTATTTTAATGCATTGATAAGAGCGTTATGCATAAGGTTTGTTTTTTATTTGTATTTTATAATAATAACTTTGAATTTGTTATGCCCCTGAAAGAAGAGGGCATATATTAATCGCACCGTCTATTCGTCCGTCTGTTAGTTAGTTCGTCAGATCGTTCATCATGTCTCACCTAAGCCATACCTTCAAATATGCTAAAGGGATGTTCTTGAAACTGTAAATAACTATTAAATGCAATGAGAAAATGTGACGCGCACTTAAATCTGGTCCATACCTCAGAGGTCAAGGTCACATTTAAAAGTCATATGTCAAATAAAGTAACATTTGTGTACGTTGAAAGTTGGTGTTTTTGTATAGGTTTGTGTTTCACGATAAATCATATGAAAAGCCAACGCAAATATTGTGTTGCTGCTGATGTTGCTTTAGATTTTTATTAAATGGACATAGAATGACCTGCTTATTGGTGTTTGGATTTGATAATATAAATGAATTGGCATTTTGAGGGTTTGAATTACAATTCATAATTGGTTTTCCATGTTTGAAGAAATTAGTTTGCAGTATTTTCCGAACTAATTGCAATATCCGCAAACAATCTGACAGGGATATTGCATATGTTGGGATAAATAAACAGGTTTGGACCGATGATAAATAAACAGTATGGGACTGTAATAAATCGTAGTTTTCGCAAACACGCACAATTACCAAAATTGTATATACTGCATAAACATACTTTTAGCGTTTTCAATAAACAGTTATATTCCAATCAAAATGTAGTCATCGTTTCATTTCATTTGCCTGAATTATTGTAGCACATATGCTTTTTATTTCACATTTCATTGTACATGGCGTTTCCAGTTTGTATTTATAGCCTATAATGTGGCGATAATGGTGTACATGTAAACCGTCGTCTTTGCATCCAGTAATGTATATTGTTAAGGGATTATTATCACATTTGATAGGATGATTTTCATGATGTGAAAATGAGATGCGAAGTCGAACAGGAAGTGTAAAAATACGCTGCAATCCAATACGACGCATTAAAAAACATTCTATATATTGCTGAAAAGGGGATCACTTGGGAGCTACAAACACAAACAAGAGAGAACAGTAGTAGACTCAATGTTCTTGAGCCTGTTCATGAGAGGAAATATAAGATGCAGCACCTATATCTCCGGAAACACGGATTAACGGTATTCTAACTCAAAGTCACAAAGATAGGGCTTGCTGATCCCAAAGGATCAGTAATTAATAACACTACTGATTTGCACTCAAACTTAAGACAGTGGTATTGCCATGTAACAGTCATATATGAAGAAAAAACGTTGTGGTTTAAACGGGTTCGATGATGCACCAAACTTTACTCTTACACTATTGTCATCCCAATATAACGAGGGACAGCGTAAATAAAGGATTTGACGCCAGCCAGTCTATACCCTGTAACACACTAGGAGCGCGATATTTATTTATGCGCGAAAGAACGAGGGCATATTTCCCAATACAAATCTAATAAAAATGTTATTGCATTTGCATTTTTATAATAAAATAATAAAATAGGTTGTCCAATTTAATTTTCACCAAAAGCATTTATTTTAAACAAACATATTGTCGTTACATCATGGGAATTTTCACATTAAAAGCAACATTGTTTACATCACATGACATAATTTCTTTGACATGAACAGAAAAAATTTTCAATCACGAACGAGTATACATTACAGACCCAGTATGACTTTACTTCTACACGTCAATCAGGATTTAGGTACATGTCATCATAGTTTCCCCCAACAGTTCCAGTCATCATACAATAAACAAGACCTCGATCTGAGGGTGTCTCGCCCATTGCGGCAAACCGCATATAAAATTAGTGCTTAAATGATGTCCACCAAAGACAACACTTCATATGACCAAGTATCAAGCAAATAAAGCGAAGTAATCATAAGAAGTTCAGTTACTGAGGTAAAGTGGTTTAACCAGGGTGTAGTTGTGGGAAAATAAAGCAAAATATGACCTTGACCTTCTTATTTTTTGTCGTTCAGCGATGTCCACCAATGCCAACAATACATTATGACCAAAGATCAAAGACATAAAGTCAGGCAATCATAAAGTTAACTGAGGTTAAGTTACCTAACCAAGGTTGTTACCTAACTAGGGTTAAGGTTGGGGGAAATAACGCAAAATATGAACTTGACCTTGGTATTTTTTGTCATCCAACGATGTCTACCATTGTCAACTAGAGCTGTCACCTTTTGAGGGCGACAAATATACACCCACTACCAGTGATATGGGATTTTCATGATCAGGTAATGTGGCCTTGACCTTTGACGTACTCATCCCAAAACCAGTATGTGACATCTTTTCATCACAGGCAGTCCACCTATTAAGTTTTATGAGATTTGCTTCAGGAGGAGAGGAGTTATGTAGAGGACAAGATGTTTCATTATCTGGTCCTGGTGAACTTGACCTTTGACCTACTGACATCAAAATCAATAGTGGCCATTCTCTCACCACAGAAGAACTGTTCGTCTATGAAGTTGCATGAGCTTTGCTTTTGGGGAAGAGGAGTTATGGAGCGGACAAGGTTTTTCAATAGGGGATATATTTTCATATATTTTCATCACAGGCAGTCCACCTATTAAGTTTCATGAGATTTGCTTCAGGGGGAGAAGAGTTATGGAGAGGACAATATTTTTCATTATCTGGTCCCGGTGACCTTGACCTTTGACCTACTGACATCACAATCAATAGTGGTCATCCTATCAGTTGCATGATCTTTGCTTCATGGGAAGAGGAGTTATAGAGCGGACAAGATTTTTCATTATCGGATGCCGGTGACCTAGACCTTTGACCTACTGAATCAAAATCAGAAGTGGTCGTAATCTAACCACAGGCAGTTAAGCTATGAAGCTTCATGATATTCGCTTTTGGGGGAGAGGAGTTATTGAGTGGACAATGTTTTTCATTATCGGGTACCTGTGACCTTGGCCTTTGATGTACTGACCTCAAAATCAATAGGTGTCGTCCTCTCATCAAAAGCAGTTCACCTATACAGTTTCACGAGATTTGCTTCAGGGGGGTAGGAGTTGTGGAACGGACAGGATTTCGGGTAACGTTGGCCTTGACGTTGGCCTTGACATTTAGCCTACTGACCTCAAAATCAATAGGGTTGTTCCCTCACCACATGTAGTTCACCTGTGAAGTTTCATGAGATTTGCCTCAGGGGGCAAGAAGTTATGAAACAGACAATCTGTTTCCATTATCGGGTGTTGGTGACCTTGACCTTTGACCTACTGACCCACCACAACCAGTTCACCTATATGGGTAGAAGAGTTATGGTGCGGACATGATTTTTCATTATCTGGTCCCTATGACCTTGACCTTTGTCAAACTAACCTCAAAATCAATAGGGGTCCTTCTCTCACCATAGGCAGTTAATCTATGAAGTTTCATGGGATTTGCTTCAAGGCGAGCGGAGTTATGGTTCCGAAAGATTTTCATTATGAGGTCCCGGTAACCTTGACTTTTGATTTACTGAACTCAAAATCAATAAGGTCATCCTCTCACCACAGGAAGTTCACTTAGGAAGTGTCATGAAATTTGCTTCAGGGGGAGAGTAGTTATGGAATGGACAAGGTATTTCATTATTAGGTCATGGTTACCTTGACCTTTGACCTACTGATCTCAAAATCAATATGGGTCATCCTCTCATCACAGGCACTCCAAGCATAAAGTTTTTATGAGATTTGCTTCAGTGGGAGTGGAGTTATGTAGCGGACAATGTTGCGTCTACAGACAGACAGACTGACAGACGGACAGGGTGAAACCAGTATATCCCACAAACTTCGTTTAAAATATCATCCAATAGAATGCGGTGTTCTTAAAGGCTTCCATGAAGTTTGGGTATCTGTTGAAAGACTCAGTAACTGTTTTATAACAAACTAAAAGTAGTTGAAATGGTAACTTAAAGGTAGGATTCACTTCAATCAGTCAACCGAAAACACGCATTCAAAATGAAACAAAAGCAATAACAAAGTATTAAAACGAACAATAGAAGCCAATTAAGCAACACCACAAACATAAAAGGGTTTACAATAGAGGTACCGCCTTGGAAAAAAGGCCGCTTGGGTTTTAAACCAGGTTGCAGGTTCTAGGGTGCACCAAACCTAACTCTAGCCCTATTAGTCCCAATTAAATGGGGCAGTGTACATAAAGAATCTCCGCAGGCTATAGCCTTTAATAAACTAGGCAGCATTAATAGACAATAATTAAAACGCAAAGCTGATCATACATTTATGAATAAAAACGTCTAGAAAGCCATACAGTACGACTCAGAGCAATAAGAGAATAAACCGGTAAGGGAATGACAAGATAAGACGAAAAAGAAGACAATCATTAAACGAGACCATCTTTATTAGGATTTATGTAGACGTCATCATAGAGTCCACCATATGTCTGGTCATGGCACATTCAAAGAGAAAAAAAAGCATTCAAATAAATTTGCCGCAAGAGTTACACATTTAAACCAACGATTAACTTACAAATAGTATTTATAAAAATACATTACCTATGAGTTTTCATACGCTGTATTACAATACTGTTAACGTGGTATGTGACGGTAGTAGAGTCAAACGTGTGGCGATACTTGTAGGATAGCCACTAAAATTAACAATACAGTTTGTTTTATCCAGTTCATAGTCGGGGATCTGTTTTGTCTTTCCAAATTTAAATGAGTATATCGAAGCAAAAAGGAATAACATTAATATGCAATAACTACTAGAATTGTGATTCCTTTCACATACACTGACATATTATCTTGAATTATTTAACGGTTTGTTTTGTAAGTGGCTTTTACAATGTTATCTTTACTAAATAATTTGCATTTGGGAATACCTTTTTCTGCGTAATCATCGTTCTGTCGCATACAACTCGATTCCCATTGTACATTACGCATTGTATTTTATAACAAACTGGCGCATCATTACTCAGTTGTATTTCGCATTCACTATGCACTAGTTCAATAACTAAAGGTTAAAACAAATATAAAATGATGTTCTGACGTGGTTATTTCTGTTTCATAATAAATAATTCAATTCAGATCTTATACCAAAGATCCGCTCGCCGTCACTCATGAATGCATGATAGATGTTTTCCCCTGAATCTTCGCGTGCAGAGAGAAAGGAGCTCCCACTTTAGAAGTAAACCTCAATATAACACGTAGGCTCGGTACTAGTTGTACAATGGCATTTATAGTGATGAGAAACGTGTTGTGTAGTTGCATTGTAACAATGTTTCTACGAAATAGTCATGCCTTCAGTTCTGAACAATTCAAAATCACGCATTTCAAAAAGTGTTCTTCAACAGAGACGATGTTTCGACTTCTTTACGGGAAGTCGTTGAGCGAGTGTGTTTCTGAATGTGGTATACGATCAAAATGTAACGCTATTAACTACAGAAAACGACGTCTTCAATGTGAACTGCTAGAAACGGGTAATTCGACTACATTCGTACCAAATTCGGGTCAAACTGGACCATGTGTTTATATTCATCGGAGAAATATGTCCTTACACGCCGTAAGTACTAGTGTATCAATAGTTGAGTGTTGCATGTTAGCAAGCTACTATTTTAGTGTTCACCTTATATTAATAAATTAAACCACAGTGCATATATATATGGGTTAACTATAATGGACTATTCAGATGAACGTTTGGCAGACGCTCACATGTGGTCTGACTAATTGTTTTTTAAATTATACTACAAAATGCTTTATCCAAACATTATCCAGTTGTTCAGTTTATAACATAATGTAAAGGTGTCGATTAAAAGTATAGTTTTATTCGTGTGTTCTTAAAATATAAGTGATTAAATGTACTTCATTTCCTGGTCCCGCCTTAATTATATCAAGCGATGGGAAAGCTTTTATTAGCAGGATTTTATAACGGATATTTCGACAATGAAACTTGATTAAATTAAAAACAAACACTGAAAAAATGAACCTGTTTAAATATACCTATTTAAATTAAGTGTTTTAATTTTACAATATGCAAACGTTTTAAGCCGAAATTAAGGTTTTATTTCATACCCCCAACCAACCCCGTTTTCGCGTCTTGGAGTAAGGAATGGATGGGGTATGAAAGTTAATACTCGGATCAGGTGTCTGTAAAATGAATTATGAGTTGGTAACTATTAATTCGGCGCTCCATTTTTTGGGTTGACCTGACTAGTTAAAACCGTTTAGATTGTGCCTATATAGTTTGGATTCTCAAACTATATAAGTTATATAATTTACATATTTCGTCGTCAGTAGGTTTAGAAACGGTGTACTTATGTTGTAAAATGTGGCAATCGTTGGCGGGATAACTAATTTAAATACAGTAGCACACCACAGCAGCTCCAATCAGTGTATTGTCGCATAGGAAGAGTGTTACAAGTGCATTTAACTGGCTCTCGTGATCCGCAGGGTTAGATATTTGTTTATTTTTCAAACTTGTGCCTGGAAAAATAGACGACTCTGCTATTTTGTTATTATAGCATGAGTATTGTTTATATAGGGGTTGGGGGCTTTGATAAAAAATACTGTTTAGCGATATACATACATTTTGATCGCATTATATGTATAGCTGATAGCAAAACATCGAATAGCTTAATATGTGTGACTTGTATGTGTGACTTGTATATTATTTAAACTATTTAATCACATTACTTTAAAAGCGTAAGCTTTCGGTCAAATAATACAATTTGGTAATAAAATGGCATCCAAATTCAAGCCCTTTAAACTATCAACTGGTAAATCATTCAGAATTTACTGTTTCGAAGAAAAAAATCGATAATATTTTTGGCAATGTTTTATATTGTTCCATTTGTTTAATGACGACGAAGCTCGGACGTTTCACAAACAAACTGACAATTAAAAAGAAAAGATGTTCTAGTTCAGTAGTTCAGTTATCATTAACGTGCGTGGTTTTTATATGCTGAGCAAAATAAATTTTAGCACATAAAATGCATGTAATTTCCATAGATGAGATACAAAACCGTGTATGTTCGAGGTCAATGATAAAGTGCCAGAGATGTGACCAATAACTGTATCGCGATACATAATACATATTTTGTGCAATTGCATTGATAAATTAATTTCAATAGACTTTGCCGATTTACTGGTGCACTTTGATGTGTACTTTGATGCAGACGACATAACATGATACAATGTTGGTTGTGCTTGTGAATGAGAAACATTACGCATGGCAGTTCCTATGTTGACAGTGTCTATTTATGTTATGAATTTGTATTCAACGTCAGGTCATGTCTTCGCAAGTGAGTTACCAAATGAGTTGTGCTGCAGGAGCACTTGACCGTAACATTGTATATTTTACAAACTGCAACATTGCTGACTACTGTAGCATCCTTTTAAATTTGTTTATGCCCAAAGTGATCGTAGACACCCGATTTTGTTCTTTTGTTTTCACCATTTCTCAATCACTTAAATCTGCCATGCTCGTCTGAGTGCGTGGTACCCAGAACTACATATGTGCACATTACGATAATCGAACACCAGATATTATTGGAAGTGTGATGGTACCAACTTCCCAATATGTTTATTTACGATTGTATTACAAACACGGGAACCATTAGAAGTTAACAATAGATCATAGTCGCAGATTACGATAGTCGCAGATAGTCGCAGAATACGATTTACTTTCATAATCAAAACATTTTGTATGCTATAAAATATCACGGTCCATAATATTTTGAGGTCCGCATTACAATACATCGATAAACCGATAATACCGCGCAGCACTACCAATAAAAATCATATGTTAACAGAATTTCTAAATCTTCAAACAATTACATCAATGTTCATATGTTAAAGCTTGGTTCCTAAACTTGTTAGTACAGTATATACCAGTCTATATTTCTTGTTGACGTTGTTGACGTTATTGACGTCACTGTTTTGGCGCAAATTTTATGTTTTTTCTGTATAATTTCAAGCTTGTGTGTATATAATAAATATACAATATTGTTGGTTTGTTATGACTATAGGATTTATTTTCATCTCGAAGTGAGGAAAGTTTTCTCACGTCTAGATGAAAATAAATCCTACATTCACTCCAAACAAACAAATATCCTCTATTTATCGACCTGATATGGTAAAACAATTATTTTATTTCCATGGAGTGGAACTCCTTTTTTCGCAATATGGTCCATGTCATGTGCATAACGTTTAAATGTGCAACCTCTGTATCTCACCATCTATTCGCGATGCATTGACCAAACTGCATCAGTGTGTACTTCTTTTCGACATGTAAAATATCAGTGTGTGGGCCCGACATGCAGGCCGTGACCATATAATTGTTTATAAATGTTTATTTCAAACATACCTCCGATATATCTACCTGTAGATTTAGATTTGTGTAAATTCAACCTATGTTTGAACCAAAGGACATAGTTCACACAAACTTTTAACAATGACTTCTTTGCAGTTTGATTAAGGTCTGTCTAGCCTTCTTAATAAGAAGAGTTTTGAAAGTGGTTTCTAGTATTAACGTAACGGTTGTTCTCTTGAATAACTGATCGACCTTCTTTGTACGAGCTTAAAGTTTAATGATTTAATGATTTAAAATCATTTAGGTAACTCTAATAATAAATAATCTGTTTGGTCGGGAAATACAAATTAAAAAATGTATCAAAAGTATGATTTAAAAATACCTCTATACAGATGTCTACATCTACATATTTTTTTACTTTACAGTGTACTTTTATTTACACTGTTTTGTCAATTTGGGCGTTGATGACAGGATAATAGCGAGGTTGTGTACACATAAAATCGATCTAGTCTAACCTATAGGCCTTATTGCCTACTGACCCTTCCAAGTCGGTAACCCTGTCTTCACTATTCTTTGTGTTACGTGTTGACCTTTTCATTGACACTTTCAATATGCTCATATTTCGGTTTATGGTACAGTGAGGGCCTACGGTGCCTTTGTATTTGATTTTTCTTTGGTTTCTATAGGACCATTTTTCTCATTTGTTTGTTCCTGAAAATGTTTAAACAGACTGCAATCGAGTTTTATGGGTTTCCTACCATAACAAGATCACGCCAAAGATGCCTTTGGCATGAATTGTTTTGTTAACAAATCTGTTTAACTCGTATCCTTATTAATAAAAGATGAGGTTTGTACTCTAAATGAACCTAAATATCGCTATTATCGTTTAAAATAAACTACCTCCTGGAGTATATATTAAAAGGTTAAACAAATGTCAAAAGTGTTTTGTATATCCGACAGCAAGGTCATGTTATCTTTAATCAAATGCAATACGTAATTATTTTAGTCAGAGAGTTGTGGAAATAACTGCACGATTGGCGAAGTATGTAACACAGACTCGGGAACATGCTTCATACAAGGTAATGTCCTGTCTATAGTGACCATAAAGTGTGAAATTGCTTTCTTCTTTGTGGATTCTTAATAGTATGTACATCATCAAGCGAAATACAGAACACATGTCTATTGACAGTTTGAAACATGATATTTACATATGAGTTATACTAGTCCTACCAATAGCTGCCTGCTATCACTGACTGACATACGCCCATTCAGGCTTTAAATGCCTTTTTTGACGTTAATGAAGCAATTGAGTTGGCATCTGGTTCCAGTTTCGTATTGCACGTTGGACGAAAGAGTAACTATTTGTCTCGTTTGTTTGTATGGTGTTTTACGTCATTTTCAACACATGAAATGTTATATATGACGGTCAATTTATTTTATGGAGGAAGCAGACCACTCACATTTTTCCCTGGGTAGAGCCAGTACTCTACATCTCCCTCCATACGTATGAATCGACACTTCCGTCTCATTCAGGCTTCTTTCCTAGAAAAGACGTTACATCTCTGGTTTTGTCGACGTTCTGCTAAATGTCATCCGGTTTGCGTTGTGTTTTGTACAACATTGTGAGCATGGTGTTCTTTCAGAATGCCACCCACTCTCGCTTGCGAACGGTACTACATTGGGCAATATGTATAACGTTGGAGCCCGAATAAAGACCATGTGCAATGAAGGTTTCGTAGAAGTTGGCAAAAACATGTATACAATGTGTAACGCATCTGGACACTGGGACCCTACAATTCGTTGTATTGAAGGTATTGTAGCAATAATTGTTATAAATCGTAGATAGATTTCAACACGGAATTGTTTAAACGAATCCTTCAGCTTGAGGCATGTGTATTGTAACAAAAAGATTATTTAACCGCTGGTATCGATAATAGGAAAGTAGTTCTTTTCACGAACGAGCGGATGCGAGTGTGTAAATCATATACATTCTTGATGACCTCTGAAACCAAGGGAAACATGAAAAAAGGTTCAGTTATGTGCTTTGTCGGAACCGATTTTCGGTGCATTATTTTGGGCATTTTACTTTCAAGACTGTTTGCACACTCATTGTTTTGTGTTCTTTTTTTTCTTTCTTGCTTTCACAGAGTATATTAGATTTAAGCGTACATTTTGTGAATTTAATTAATACTTCTTTGATGTGTGTGCGTGCGTAAGATACACAGTTTTAGTTTGAAGTGTATTAGACTATTGGACATATTATCATGTATTTTGTTCACACGACATGCAGTGTTTGAAAGTAATACATGTTCAGGAATTAGTTGATCGCTTCCCATTTACCACGCACTGATAAAGTAGTCAATTTGTAGAAATTAGTTGATCGCATGGATGAGAGCATTTTAACATTGAATTTTGCATTACTTAAATGGCAAATACTTTATACGGGCATTTTAATGGTAATTTCATTCACAAATAGTAGACAGACAGGAAACTTATAATATAACAATATAGAAGAAATACTGAAAGGGGATCCTTTGGAAGCAACAAATTAAAGGGCATTAGCATATAGTGTTCATGAATTACATTCAAGTTTCTTTGTAATACGTTTCACTGTTACATATGTGATACTGTACTGATGACCTAAACTAAATCTGGATAGAATAGCTCACCAGGTCAAAGGTAAACGATAGGTGTTAAAACCAATAACCACCTATGTCTCAGTCACGGTTAACATTGTTAACAAGAACATGTGTAAGGCCTTTCGATTTACTTTTCCAAAATAAATACCACTCCAAACTTGGAGACAGGTTGCGAAATGGTTGCCATAAAAAACAAATACGATGACGTCATTGACATAAAATTTGAAAAATGTACGTAGACTCGTAATGTTTAGCAATATTGTAGAACCTTTAAGTTTAGCTGCCATCATAAATGGCATCACAGTGACAATGACAAAAGATTTAAATCGCCTCTTCTTAAAAACAACTTTTTTCGTTTTAATGAAACTTTTGTCGAAAAATGTTCTAAATATCTTATTGCTGTGAATGACAGCTTGAGGTGTGACGGAATTCAATATGGCCACCAGTGAGAACCTAAGTAAAACTTTCCTCACTCTAATCTTCGTAAAGATTTCCAGTTTGTTTATGATGAAACTTTGCAAACGAATTTGTCTATCAGTAGCATAACTCAACCTTATATATTTAGTGTGGGGCGCAACGTAGTTCCGATGTTACGGTTTTGCAAAATACCTTCCTCATATTGTGAAGATCGTGACCTAGTGTATCAAGAACATCATGATGGTCATTACGGCATAACGTGATGGCGTTAGATACGTCAGAGGCTTAAAGATGAAGGGCCACCCTTTTTGTAGTATTATCAATTAACAAATTAACTCTTAAACATCATATAAACATTTCTTGATAGTCCCGGAGAGAAACATATATTTAAATCCGCTACTAAGTTGTATGTAAAATTAAGTATTATTTGCATGACGTAGATACCACTTTTACCACTGCGTGACTGCACGGGGAAATGAGGTAAATCTGAATTGTATAGCTGCACAACTATTGCCAGATAATTGATAAATACATTTACCTGTGGATTAATTTACCTGTTCAAAGTTTTCTACGTCATCAAATAAAATCTCATTCTCGCTTTTCACAGATATTGCACTTTGTGAATTGTTGTGTATTGATTTAGATTTAAATAAACATAAACATGTTCATGAAACAAAACATGGCCGGAGAACTTTAAAACCTCAGAAACTTAAAGAAATGTTTATCTTCAACAAGTGGACTAATCCCACCAACAAATATATGTCAATGGAAGCATAAGCAAGCATAATCAAGCATAAGGAAGTACCTGTCTAATTTTTTTCAGTGAACTGTATATTACATGAAACATGAGCATAGAAAAGAAAAGGTACATAGTAATAAATTCGTTATTTTGAGAATAAAAAGTTTATTCATTGTTTGTAAACATCGCTTGTGCCGCATTATTTACATTTATTTTGCTCACGTGAAAATGGCACAATATGTTATAATTACTGTATGTATTATTGTACCACATGACTATCCCGTACAAATGAGCCAACACGAGCATAACAATGACTGGCCCTATCAGTACCAGGAAACAACACGGGCCTGCACGAGCATAACAATGACAGTGGTCCATCAGTACCAGAAAAAACACGGGCCTACACGAGCATGACAATGACAGTGCATATCAGTACCCGGACACAACACGGGCCTCCATGCGCATGACAATGACAGTGGCCTACCAATATCCGGAAACAACACGGGCCTATACAATAATTACAATGCCAGTGGCCATATCAGTATTCGGAAACAACACGCCAACAGGAGTATGTCAACGTTAGAGGCCCGATTAGTACGCAGAAACAACACGGTCAACAAGAGCAAGACAATGTTAGTGGGCCTATAAGTATCCGGAAACAACGAACGCATGACAATGACAGTGACCCTATCCGTACCCGGAAACAACACGAGCTAATGAGAGCGTGACAATGACAGTGGCCCTACCGATACCTGGAAACAACACGGGCTAACGATAGCGTGACACTGACAGTGACCATACCCGTACCCGGAAACAACACGGGCTAACCAGAGCGTGACAATGGCAGTGGTCAACCTGTACCCGGAAACAACAAAGGCCTATATAATAATTACAGTGACGGAGGACCTATCAATACCCTGAAACAACACGCCAACAAAAGCATAATTATGTCAACGTTAGAGGTCCGATCAGTACTCAGAAACAACACGGTCAACAAGAGCATGACCATGTTAGTGGCCCTAAAAATACCCAGAAACAACACAGGCAAACAAGAGCAGTCATGACAATGACAGTGACCCTACCAGTACCGGAAACAACACCGGCTGACGAGAGCGTTACAATGACAGTAGTCTATGAGTACCCGGAAACAACACGGGCTGACGAGAGCGTGACAATGACAGTGGTCTATGAGTACCCGGAAACAACACGGGCTGACGAGAGCGTGACAATGACAATGATCAATGAGTACGCGGAAACAACCCGGGCTGACGAGAGCGTGGCAATGCCAGTGGTCTATGAGTACCCTGAAAAAACACGGGCTGACGAGAGCGTGACAATGACAGTGGTCTATGAGTACCCGGAAACAACACGGGCTGACAAGAGCGTGACAAATGTCTATGAGTATCCGGAAACAACACTGGCTGACGAGAGCGTGACAATGACAGTTGTCTACGAGTACCCGGAAACAACACGGGCTGACGAGAGCGTGACAATGACAGTGTTCTATGAGTATCCGGAAACAATACGGGCTGACGAGAGCGTGACAATGACAGTGGTCTGTGAGTACCCGGAAACAACACGGGCTGACGAGAGCGTGACAATGACAGTGGTCAATGAGTACACGGAAACAACAAGGCTGACGAGAGCGTGACAATGACAGTGGTCAATGAGTACTCGGAAACAACACGAGCTGACGAGAGCATTACAATAACTGTGATTGTAGCAATACAAATAATGCGACACTTTAAACCAAACCAATTTTTAAACGTTAATTTCTTTCATTTTATGAAGTAAGATTTCAAATATGAACGTCTGCGTGAACTTAGCGTATGATCAACCATGCAAATATTTGGTACTACATTTTTAGCTGTGTATAAACACGGTGATTCTGTCCTCATTTACACAGTTAATACTCTAGTGCATTACGATAAATAAGTCATCGCTAGTTCACACCCTTAGAAGGCAATCTGACAAACCAATGTCCCATCAGCTATTCTGTTAGATGTAACTCTGATTGGAAATTATTCTGTTTATTCCTTATCTTTTTAGAGATTATCATTTGCAGATGATTGGAACATGTAATACATGAACAAACACAGGAATAAAATACGAAGGAAGATATCAATATTTAAGTTTAAAATCAATATAATTTTAGTAGTTTATTTCCGACGAGAATATCTATCTTTATCAGCACACCTATCGACAACAGAACATCAGAACAATTATAATTTAATTCGTAAACTCAAACAATTATAAAATATTTATATTTTAGATTATTCAACGGACTCAACTCCTGTATCTTATTATTTCAATATTAATAGTATTTAAGATTGAATGACTAATAAACTAAACAAGACAATATGGATGTGAATTGCGTTTGCAGCAAGTAATTTTAATCAACTCAATATACATGGCAAATCAGTAGACCATGGACTCTGCAGGTGGTGGTAAGGACTGGTTCCTGTAAATGCTCTATTGAAGCAGATATACACAGATGTTCCATATATTGGCACTAGTAACCACGAATCACGTTCTTGTACACAAATGTATGTGTCGTAGAAATGCGCTGTTATAGTCGTCAGGTACACAGCATTTACAATAGATAGAGATGGTCCTTACAAGCCAATATCTGAAACAGACTGAAAAGATCTCCAGATTTCATGTAAACATATTATTATCAATAACATATGGAAAATATAGAGGATCTTAAACGAGTTCCCATTTCATATAAGATTTATGAAACGAGTTATGAATTATTTTAATTTTAACGAGCATTTTGGCTAGTTAAAATTAAAAATAATTCATAACGAGTTTCATAAATCTTATATGGAATGGGCACGAGTTTAAGATCATTTTTATCACATATCATTGCAATCAAATTAGTAAAAATTAATTTAGATGGACATAGAACCGCCACGAAGTCAGACACACTTTAGCGCCAAAACGGCATAAAATATGTGACGTCGTAACGTCGCGTTTTACACACAACGTTGCGTATAAAAGAGTTCGTGTTTTACGTCTTTACAAAATAGCACTTTACGCCAACTTTTTAACAAACCAACAACAATGTTTTGTATAACGTGCATTATTTGTATAAGCTGTCACAAATAATAAGTTTATGACTCAGATCTGGGTACATTTGTAATAAATAAAATAGTTTCAGTTAATAAACTTGCGTAGTGTTACAGGTTTAACTCAACCAATGAAAATCGTTCCAGGTTGTATTACACGTGTGTCATACAATAGAATATTAAATGGGTGTTCGACACTGCTAAAAAGGGACGTTATGTGATAAATATTTATATAACATTCATATCAATCTTTTTTGGAAGGTCGGGTGGGGCTCACTATTGTACTTTTCCAATTCGGTGTTATTGTATAAGGATGTGTCTTGCTTGCAAACCAAACCTCGAATGACTTATTAAAATGACCACTTCACTGCGTGGTCATTTACTGCCAAATGCATTTCAACGAAATGCATGATTATCACAATAATCCTCAACTGAACTCTTGTATAATTAGCTACCACGTGATACATATGATCACGTGATAATTCTAACTACTTACGATGACGTCTGCTTTCAGACCTTCCTTTGAACTTAACAAATGTAAAGTTATCTATAATTACTTTTAAATTATTTAAAGTTTACTAGAAAGGCTTGAATAGCTAATCATCAGAGGATGATATTGTATTCTTTTGTACCTGAAACAACGGGTTCACTTAATATGGTATGTTTTCTTCTTTCTCCTCTTATTGTCATTTGTTATAGCACGTCAACATTTTATCCTAAGATACATCATTGTCTGGAAAAGTGACCTATACATTTTGACCTGATGACGTCATCCAAGATGGCAACCAGTGACGAATGTAGATGAATATTGTTATCACTATATCACCTAAATTTAGGATTGGATCTGACTAAAAAGTTCACAAAGCTTAGAGGTCAGGAAGTAGTTGTGCAGGAGCATCATAATCTATGGCGTCACACGTCATCAAATATGATGGCCGCCAGTGAGGTCAAAAAGTCATAACATTTCATGTTTTCTGTGATAGTTTCGCTTTAAAAATAAAAATCATTTGAAAAACCGATAGTGTAAACGGTTGCCAAGGAAACAAAAATATGAAGCAAAACACGTAACATGTTGGCAGACTTGCAGAACTTATCAGTTTAAATACGAATGACATTTGATCGTTATGTATATAAATGACGTCCAAGTGATGTCTTAAACGGCAGAAGCTTATACATCAGTTTAGAAAGCCCGTTTGATCAGCTTCCGCTTCTTTTTCTCACGCATTATGCCATCTCACATCCGTAGCCGAGGGGTAAACGACGTTGCATTGTAAAACGTCTCGCCTCTCACCGCTGCGGGTTCGAATCCCACTGGGAGTTCAACTTGACAGTAGGGTAAGTGTGAGGTTTGGTGCACCTTAGAACCGGCTTAAACCCCCCTAGTGGCCTTTGTTGCCACTGACCGTTCAAAGGCGGTAGCCCTATTGTCAACCCTTTTGTGTTTGTGATGTCGTTTGCATTTTTTTTACTTTTGCTTTCTCGTTTGTCTGTTTGCGTGTTTGTTTTTGTGTTTTGTGGTTGACTGTCGTCCTTGAATGCTGCTTTCCCTGTCCGATAGCTTTCTTTGTAGCGAAAACAAGGATATTAGTGGCTGTGCAGGTTAAAATAAAAGAGGATGTCAATGCAGCCAGCCCTGACTTAAATCCGAGGATCGAGTCATCACTGTCTAGATGTGATGGCAGGGAATTTCAAGTGCAATTGTTCGAGAAAAATATAAATATTTATAATGCTAAGCTGTGGTGATGGGTTTTTGATAAGATAGATGATGATTGTGTCTGTTGTTTGTAATATATGGTGTTAAAAGGACACATGGCAATCTTGAGTTTTATTCAAACATTAAAATTTGCTCCTCGATTTACTTATCCTACGTCATTTTGACTTTAAAACTGCTTGCATATAATTAAATAAAAAATTGAGATTTCAATTTTCTTCACTATTTCACCAAATTTTTAAATATATTATTGATGCATTATAATAAAAAGTCAGTAATTTGTAAAAATAATTTGCTTTGAACTATTCTAACAATTACTATTAATGATTGAACAAATGCAAGTGAAGAGAAAAACTAACGGGACGCCGTGAGTTTTTAAAAAATCAAGATTGCCGTGTGTCCCTTTAAGTTCTGAGCCGGGAGCAACCCGGTTGTAAACTATTTTGTAGAAAAGAAAAAGGCGGTTGTTGTGTCTTCAATGTTCCAGAGTCCAATTTCAAGTTAGATAATAGATTGGTAACTGTATCCAGAGTCTTGTAATAGTTGTTACGTACACATCTCGCTGCTCTCCGTTGTATGAATTGAATTGAATGTTGTTTAACGGCTCATCAACACAGTATAGGTTATTTAGAGCCGCCCCAGAGAGAGGGGAAGGATACATAGGAATCCGGGAACCTGCCCTACTCTTATTATCGAATAGATTCCTATGGTTCTTTAACGTGCTCGGAGGATAGACCGATACACGGGACCGCCCGGTTTACGTCCCCATCCGACGGACGAGGCTAAGGTAAAGTGTCTTGCCCAAGAACACACCGACGGAACTCAGTGGCACCACGGAGGATTGAACCCGGGGCCTCCGGTTACAAATCCGCCGCGCTACCGACTGCGCCACGCCAGCCCCTACACGTTGTACCCTTTCAGTTGTTTATATGTCTTTGAGATGATATGGACCCCCATAACGAAGAACTGTATTCGAATGTTGATCTAACCATGGAGCGGTAAACTGCTTGATAATTTTCAGATCTTGTAGAATGTAAATTGCGTTTTAGGAACCCAAGCATTGACTTGCTTTAATTGTATGCTGCCTTGCTGGTTAGAGAATAGTTCATGGCGGGGATTTCTTTATTTACACTGTCCCGTTTAATTGGGATGACAGTAAGTGTGAGGTTTGGTGCACCCTAGAACCTGACTTAAACCCCCAGCGACCTTTTTGCCACTGACCGTTCCAAGGCGGTAGCCCTACTGTCAACCTTTTTTGTGTTTGTGACGTCATATGCCTTTATTATTAGTATTGCCATTCTTGTTTGTCTTTTTGCGTGTTTTGGGGTTTACTGCGTTCTGTGAAAGCTGCATTTCCTGTTCGATTTTTATACTTAATTTTGATTTACTGTTGAATGTGGCTGATAATGTAGTGTGTAGGGAGTGTTGATAGTCTTTCATGATCTTGTTAGATGCATGCTGTGACACTAGTCAGTGTTAAAATACACCTTCCAACTGTGCTGCCAGTGGGCTAGAATGTCTAGGTCTTTCTCTAGTAGTGCAGCATCAAAGGGGGAGCTAATTTCTCAGTATATCACGCATAATCGTACGTTGGATCTTACAGCTGCTGGGAAGTCATTTAAACATAGCAGAAATAAAAGAGGTCGTTAAACGGATTCCTGGAGGACTCCTTATTCCACAGTGAGATACTTACTGGTTTCGATTGATCAGGAATGCCTCAATGGTTGGATGTGGTCCTTGAATGCTACAGTTCCTCTTCGACTTTTATATCTACGTTGCCGATTTGAATTGAATTGAATTGGGGTTTTAAGGCGCATCAACACATTACAGGTTATATGGCGCTTAACAGACATGAACATGCCAGGCTCATCTTCCATGTACATCGAGATAAAATATGGAAAATGGGCCTAGAACATTCTCACCTTGAACTGCAGAGTTGCTGCAAATCCTGTCGTAAAAACTCCATTTACGCTGGAGCCACGTTTATTGTTTTTCTGCCACTGCTCTTTTGATGTGAGCGAGATGGCACCTGAAACAATGCAGGGATCATGATGAAGACCTGTAATAAAAATGAACAAAAAATGATAAAATGAACATGAATTTGGGGGGATTCTACCCCTCTGCCTACCCCTCCAAAGGGATCTGCAGTGGCCCTATTCTTTACCCCGTGACCAAACGGGGCACCACACGGGGCACGTTGCCCATTTAGAAGACTCATATATACAAAAGCGTAATAAGGGCCAATTAATATTTATTTGAGATACGAAATTACTCATATCCAAGATCCGTAATGAAAATGTATTCAGTCATTTTTTTAAGTTATCGAGTACTACTTGTTTTGTGGCTTTGCATTTCTATACGTTATAATATTCATATATACATGATCATCTTAAAGTTTGTTAATTATGTTGCCTAGTAATGCTGCCTAGTTTGTTAGAGGATATAGCCTGGCGGAGATGGTGTTCCGTTTAACAGGAATAACAGAAGGGTAAGAGTGCAGTTTGGTGTACCCTGGAACCTTAAACTTCAATCGGCATCTTTGCGTCCAATGCGGTACACATATTGTCAAGCCTTTTTATTATTGTGGTCTCGTATCCTTTGCCTCTTTTGATCTTGTTAATTGTTGTTTGTTTTGAAAGGGTATTTTTGATTGACTGTCTTTTGCGAATGCTACTTTCCTTCTTCATTTTACTTTTGTTTCATCCCACGTATAATCCTACTTCTTGTTGACATGTTGACACAAAATATTGTTGTCCAACGAAGAATCAGTCTGCGTGTTAGTACCGATTAATTATATAAAAACATTGTTTATGAACGTGTTCATACACTGATGTAAGCCTGCAATCATGAGTGTGATTTCGGGGACCAGTAGACTATACTGCGTACCGGGTACCAATATACTTGGTCCTGTCAAAATAAGGTATTAGATTGACCTGAAAAATAAATTGGAAACCGAATACCGAAGGAGGGTTGGTAGACTAACATTGATGTTGGTATAAAAGCAGACGGGGTATAATTATACAGAGCGTACGAATACCACTGTTTTTATAAGTTACACATGATGTTTATAAACACGTACATTGAAATGGTAATCATTTTCATTTTTCAAGGTATCCGTTCTCAGCCCTGATTATGGATGTGACAGGAGTAAACGAAGTCAAAATACCTGACCCATTTTCACAATTCATAACTTTCACATCCTCTAATTAATTGCAATTGTCCGAGACGTTAAGATACTTTGAGGTGAATATAAAGGGGTTTACTTGTATTTTATCCTCAGACACTATAGGAAAATGTAAATATTAGACCATAATTTAAATGAAATATGTATACTTTGGTGTTTTAAAATCAGACAGCACCAAATAAATTACGTAGCTGTAAACAAAAAATAAAAGCTTTTAATATAATTATCACTACACATTAGTTTTATAAAGGGCTAAAGTGAGTTCAGCATCACCGATAAACACCGAGTTTACCCCCTACCAGAATGTGGAGGTGTTTTATTTTATTGATCACTGGTTGGTCAAATTAATTTGATGATAGCATGTAAATAAATTATGAATAATTAAATGAATGTTTGAATGTATTATCTTTTAATATTCATTATTGTGTTGTAAATAGAAGAATTTTCGGTTAATAGCTCACATGATCCAAAATAGAATGATAATAAAACACCAGTCGTACAATATTGAATAAACCTCATTACTGGCACGTGATCAATAATGCTTGCTTAAATAATAGTATTGGTTACCTCATGATGTCATTACCGTAATGAACTAAATGAATTGAAATGAATTGAATTGAATGTTGTTTAACGGCTCATCAACACAGTATAGGTTATTTAGAGCCGCCCCAGAGAGAGGGGAAGGATACAATAAAATATTTGATTTGATTTGATTTGCTTCCCTTCTTTTGTTTTCACAAGAAACCAAACATCAGATATCATGTAATTCTTTATCTGCTTTCAATACTGAACTATAAAGTCGATTTTAAATAAAAGAAGAAACAAAGGTTATTAAAAGCAGGAATTTACAAACAACTAAAGTAGGTGTCACGGACGGCTTCAGCCGGTAGAGTTACCGTACTATTCTTTTTGTACTATATGTGGCAACATGTTGTGGTGGTCGATGGTTCAATTCTGATTTGGGACACTGAAACACTGAAACAATATGTATATCTTAGATATATATATATATATTATTCACAAATAAATACTCTTGACCACACTGGTCAACGTGTAGATGGCGAATGCCCATCATTATATTATAAATACACAAATGGTGAACACATAGCATACATTGATGGAATGAAGGAATGAGTTGTAAAATACATGGTTATTAACTTATTCATAAGTATCTTTTAAACTAATACAATATTTCAGAGTACAAACTAAAACATAAATGTGACACTAACCTGAAACAATATGTATATCTTAGATATATATATATATATTATTCACAAATAAATACTCTTGACCACACTGGTCAACGTGTAGATGGCGAATGCAACGCACCGTTGCATTCATCAATCAACATTGCATAGTGTAGCCAAGGGTCACAGGTTAGTAATTGGTCTTAGTGAGTGTTAACGGTACTTTGATAATAAGGCTATTGGAAAAGCAGACTGATTTATGGTTTATATAAGGCATATTGGAAGTAATTTATGGGGTTTCAACATATTGATAAACACGTGCTGTTTCACATTTAGATTAAGGAATACAATGAAAACAACACCCATTATTTAGTTTTCTATTTTATTTGCGTAACCAAAACGATAACAATCTCGGTCCTACGACATAGGCGTGTTTTGTTTCTGTATTTTAGAGGGATTATGTTGTTGGGGTGGGAGGGGGCGTGGGGTGGAGGGGGTGTTAAGTCTTTTTCCAAAAGCGTCCACCTGTAAACTAAAATCACTTTTATATTAAGGTAGAACTTAAAAATCAACACGGATTATCTGTCATAATTATGGTATCATTACGTGGTCTCGCCTTAATTCCATTAAGCGATTGGAAAGCTTATATTCGCAGGATTTTATAACGGACAATTCGACACTAAAACACGTTTAAAAACATTTATACTGGAAACAATCTGATAACCTGTTTAAATTACCTATTGATTGTTTTAAGTTTACGATATGAAAACTTTTAAAGCCGAATTTAGGGGTTGGTTTCATACCCCAGCCAACCCCGTTTTCGCTTCTTGGAGAAGAGGTTGGATGGGGAATGGAAGTTAATACTCGGACCACGTAATATTTCTGATGAAACATAAACATCTAAGGATGATTTAAGAAACCATGAGCATTTACTAGTATTTAAGTGCATACCCATATTTAAGTCCATCCAACATGTCAGTATGTTTAAAGCTGTATGTTATTATATTACATCTTTTATTATTTATTTCAGAATGTTCATCCACTTTCCAAACCGCTGAAGGATACTTTCTACGTAGATTCAATAACCGTATCATTGCTAACTCTTCTATCGCAGCTTGCAAGGCGGCATGTGTAGCTGAAACTAGTTTCATCTGTCGCTCGGCGGAATTCTATCTACCATTAAGCAGGTGTGATTTGTCCGTGGATACAGCCCTGACCCAGCCGGCGGCGTACTTTCCAAATAACCGTTTCATTTTTTATCAAAGAGACTGTCCATAAAAGTATAATTACTGCAGATGACGATATATAACAATAAGGCCAAATAAACGTATGTGTGTTTCCTATAACATGCTAAATATAGGTTTGGTAGGTAATATTTTATTTTCTTAACATATTTGAATTTAAAAAGTTTTATTTTGTCTTTTTTCACTTTTAAGACCTAATAAACTAACTTAAATATGTATTTGTTGATATCCTGTACAGAACAGATAAAATTATTTAATTGTATTTATTTCTTTATTTCTTTATTTACTTACTTCTTTCTTTATTTCTTTATTTTTTATTTATTTATTTATTTGTCTATTTATTTATTTATTGATTGATTTATGTGTTTGTTTGCTCGCTCGCTCGCTCGCTCTTTCGTTCGTTCGTTCGTTCAGTTCGTTCGTTCGTTCGTTCGTTCGTTCGTTCGTTCGTTCGTTCGTTCGTTCGTTCGTTCATTTTATTTATTTATTTATTTTTATTTATTTATTTATTTATTTATTTATTTATTTATTTATTTGTTTGTTTGTTTGTTTGTTTGTTTGTTTGTTTGTTTTTTCATGTATTCATTTATTCATTTATTCATTTATTCATTTATTCATTTATTCATTTATTCATTTATTCATTTTCATCATTCATTCATTCCTTTTTTCTTTTTTTTGTATAACATGTTTAGGATTGGCCCTTAAAAACACGGTCGGTCGGGAAACTGGAAACATATAATTGTATTTGGCCTACCGTAGAAGTAGGTATAAAAGTCGAATGAACTTTCATAACGTTCTTGGTTGACTGAGAACAGAACACAGTCAACCAAAAACGTGATAAAATGTCATTAAAACTATGCATTAATCGCAGTTAAAGCAGGAAACTTTGTTCAAGGCACCATTAGACTATACATCGCAGAGGCACACGTTTTGTGCTGACAATTACGTAATGAAAGTCGGCTTATGGTGCAGAATAGGAACACCCTAAACCAAAATACCTGACATCTGAAATTGCATATAAGATGTAATTTGCTCTTTATTCTAACAACAAACGCCTAAATGCTGGACATTCCTGCAAAAAAGACAAGTCAAGATTACAGGCTTTATCATTCTAAACTGTTACTGTTTATATGGAAAATACTGTAAAATGGCTGATGGTGAACACATCTGACTCCCGATCTTACAAAACTAAAACGCCAAATAACTGTTAAAAAATGTATCCAGGTGTTCAGGTTACAAAATAATGTATATGTGCCGATTAGCAGTATAGTTATATTCACGGTTTCTTAAAGAGGCTCTACCTATATATTTTTGTCCACCAATTGATATAAACTTTACTTAATTATAAAGAGGACTATGAAAAAGGTAAATGGCAATAATTTCAACCCATGTAATATGCGTTTTGCAGGGGAAAAACAGGATTGAAAAGATCGGATTTTTGAAATTGTATTCGTAATTGTTTTAGACAAGCCGATTGCGGGGATTTTCCGATCTTATTCGTTTACAATCGGAACTGCTTCGTCGGATTGGCGAAGAGTTCCGATCGATTCGTTTACTGTCGGAACTGCCCCGAATAGTTTGTAATCGCATTGCGCATGTCCGAGAAAATCGTAAAAATCCTAGTTCTCCGGCAGGAATAAACGGCTGGGCAGCATTTTATTCAAGATATTGTTCTGATCATAATTAATAATTTACAGAACTGGAATACGAACCATGTTTCTTCTTAGAATACTCATAAAATAGCTTTGTATACATATAAGTGCAGTAATATTGAGTATTTATTATTTTACATTAAAAATCGCGTAGATATAGGTAGTGCCTCTTTAAAACATCCGTGATTTACATATCATTTTAGGGGTTTGGTGAAAAGACGTTATGTCGTTATTTCGTTCTGTCGTCTTTTCGCGGCGCAATAACGACAAGACGAAATGACAGAAATCAGCCACTAAAGTGTAACACATATCATCCTTATCTGTAGTTGAGGAGCTTGTTTGTCCGCCTTAATATTTAATAATTTAAATATGGTCATCGGTTTTGATTTTTCATTTAGAGACTAAGGATAAGTCCGAGTAACAGCCATTGCTTTCAGCTACTGAATATCTCAACATCTCGGAAATTTGAAGCAAAATGCAAAGATGATAATTGTTTGTTGTTGTTGTTGTTTACGTCATTTTGAACACGTTATGTCATATTTTACTGGGTAGAACCAGTACTGTAAGAATCGACAAATTCCCATTTACAAGTCGATCTGCCAGTGGTATTTGAACATGGAACGGTGAGAGGCCAGAAGGTTTACAACGCACTTAGTCGTTAACCCCTCTGCCACGGAGACGCTACGCAATGATGATAAAGTTATGAATACAATGTAATTTAGTAATATAATAAGAGATACGTTGCAAATGGTGTTTGATTGAAGCTGTAAACATGTTACTTTTTAATATTATTTTGTGGTACCACATATTTATATAATGTGATATCACAATTTTATGATAAAGCTGTGTTAGTATCATCCATCTACGGAGTTGTCGTTTCTTGCATCAACATTCACCTCTGTCAACGTCTGAGCAAATACCAAGAGGCTTGGAAAACGATGAAAATGAAAAATTCGTTGGTGGCAAAAAACAATAATTTCCGATTGCGATTTATACGAAATATTTATCTGAATAAAAAGAATATTTAATGTGATAAGTTATGGAATAAATGCGTTGAAGTCGTACTTTTATTGTTGTTTATTGATATATGTATTTGCGTAATAGATATTGTCTGGTTTCAGCGAGTTGGTTTATTTAAACACTGATAGACGAAGCCCATCGAGGTTTTTAAATAACCAACGAGCTGAGACAGACTCTATCTGTTCTGTAGTATGGTATACTTAGTGACCCTGTCCGTACTCTAAATTCCATTTATCGGAAGTTAGAGTACGGTAAAGCGCTGCCCTTTTGTTTATTCTGGTTTAAACACTTTAATTCTATGCATTCATCAAAGGCAATTGTAATGACCATATTACATATATACATATATGCGACGCACTGACTTCAGTCACCAAACTGTTACATGTAAAGTAAACACCAGTATGTGGTTTACAGCAGTTCTGCAACACGTGCATTCAACTAAGTTGGTCAGTTAAATAAATGATATTATATAAATAGTACCTAGTATGAAGTGTATTAACAACGGGCTCTTAAATTGCGGTCAGTATTTCATCATACTGGAGCAGCGTGTCCAGCAACCGTATTTATTGACGGGTGTTACCAATTGTGGTGACAGATGTAACCGTATGATTTATACCTCTGTTCTGGGTCTGATCAAAGCTCAACTGTATAGTTTGTGTCATGGAAGATTGAATGCCGGCCATATTTGTATGTAGGGAATAAAGTAGGAACCGTGTGGCAACCAAGACAGGTTCCCACGGCGGTTGCTGCGGGAGGATTAGTATAATATAGGCTTGCTCGCCGGTCCGTGCCAGTCTATACGCAAGAAAAGACAAGCTTGCATTACGGTCCTCTAGACTAAGGTTTGTCTTTTAGAATAAAGATCATTTAATTATATTAGAAATTAGGAATTGGAAGAAGTTTTACTTTTCTTTGATACTTTTTAGATTCACATACTGTTTAAATTTAATAGAGAACTGTTGGTTTACAAATACTTTCTAACAATTAAAATTTGTTGGGGAAAACGTGTTCTAATTATTTTACAAACCCCGACTTGAAGACATAAACACTTACTTTTGCTACCATATTTCACTACTGTTCATCTCAATCAAACCGAGACTGCAATATTTCGTATGTGTCGTGCTCGGCCGTTTCCAAAGGTCCATTATCATACTCTTTTTACTGCGGTAGAACAAAGTTTACACTTTGGTATATCACGCCGTCGCCGTCGTAAAAACATTCAAAATGCACACCAACATTACCAATAGTTTTATAGTTTAGCGGCTTGCACTATCCGCACTGTCGAAAAAGCTGATAGCTCTAAACCGCCTACCTAAAGTTAAAGTACTAATCAGAATATTGAAGTTTACCATCATACGTGCCTCCATCAGGGAGCGAACCCACGTGGGGCGGATGTACGTACCTCTAAAGACCAGATATTATCCACTGAATTACCGAGACTATCCACAATGTATGGGTTTGTTTATGTGGAGTAAAAAGTCAGTGATTGGTTGATTATAAGCGCACATTAATTATCTCTTACGTTACAATTAAAGCAACTAACCCTCCAACATAATTTCACCAATAAACCGTTTATCGATGTTTTCAGGTCATATAATAATATGTATTTGCCGATTAAAAGTATCATTTTATTATCGGGTTCCTAAAGTATCCGTGATTGAATATGCATAAAACAAAAAATTCGCTCCAGTTTTGCAACTTGGCCTAGCTGGTTATATTGTGTCTTTAGAGTTTGGATTCTCAAAATATACCTCGTCGTCATCAGTAGGCTTAGAAACAGTAAACATATGTTGTAAAATGTGGCTGTTGTTGGCGGGATAACTACTCTAAAGCAACGATTGTTCATACGTATACTATACTAAGATAGAGTAAGGCCAAAGCGCTGTATCTCTACCTCGTTTCTCCACAAACCTTGCAGATTGGTAGTTTGGGAAAGTCGCGTTAATGTCACAATGAAGGGTATTTTCTTCTCCTGGTATAGATAATTGGGATCCCAAAAGAGAAGCAGTTTATTGTTATAACGATTAAAGTATCGGAGAGTCCATCTCACAAATAACACCAGTCAAAACTGAACATCCATCATCATCAAATGTACCATCAATATCAGACCACAAACCTCCACAAAGGCTGATAGTGGGACTATCTAGTAGAATACTAGGCCAAAAGCCGTTTCCAACAGGCAGAGGGATGCCGACGGACGATACCCACTGGTTTACATCAGAAAAGTCGCTAGCATCGGCATTGGTAAGATCAATCCAGTAGAAACCCGAATAGTATACAATGGTATATATTAAAATTTAAAAAAATATATTTATTTTAAGAAGTCGGCATCAAATATGGAGTATTATTACACACCGCCAATTGCCGATTCCAAGAATCATACAGTTTCTTCATATTATCATCTTCAGTGGTGACTGTGAACCGGCTATTGGTACTTTGCGGAACGGAACGGAACCAACATTGAGGCTCCATACGGGGCATATCGTAATAAAAAATGATACTTTCTATCATTTTATTTAATATTTATATGATATACTGTTTGTTTTCATCAGCATTCGAGTTTAAATGCGATGTTTGAAAGCATTTCGCTCAAATTATGCGAAAAATAATTTGAATGTAACTATAATGACAACCATGTTTCGTTCCGTTCAACAAAATGCCAATTCCCCCAAGGGTATTGGTACTTTGAGAAACGGAACGGAACAAGGTTTTCATAGTTGTTAGATTCTAATCTATTCTCCGATAATGTGTGTGGTATTTATCTGGAAGCAGTTTCTTTGGTCGATACAACGTATGAAACTGATATATGCAAAAGTGCATAGTAATTTTTTTCGCACTTTTATTATATGAGTACTTCCAGATTTATCTCCACATTTTATATTGTTTAATGCATAAATGTGGTCACACAAATATTGAATGACACAATACATGTCCGTATTGCTGACTAGGTATATCAGGAGCATGTTGACAGCATCCAGACTTTGTACGCCTTCAACAGTTATTATCCAGCATGAACAAAAAATGATAAAATGAACATGAATTTGGTTCTATCCCTCTGCCTACTCCTCCAACAGGATCTGCAGTGGCCCTGTTCTTTGCCGCGGAACCAAACGGGGCCCCGGAATCACACGGGGCTGAAAAAAAATGCAATTTAAGATATAATTATCAGTGCATCTTCAGAACACAATTAAATACTGGATGCAAAAAGTAAAACTTTGCATGCATTATTACATTTTGCGTTGTAATCCACAATCATCTATGCAATCGTTCGCAACATTCCGGAAAACCCGGAAACACTCGAGCAACAAAGCAGCGGTTAAAACGCAAACTTACAGAAATCGAATCGCCTTATTCATGTCAAAGGTCAATTTCGCCCCAATCGTTACTACTCGCCGATTTCCGACAAGCTTTTGACATAGTATATCGGCGAGTAGTCCCCTACTCGGAACTACCCGTTGATTTCCGGCAAGCTTCGGATATAGTAGACTGGTGCCCAATCTAACTACTGGCAACGAACATTAGTGAGGTGTTAAGGACAATCGGGGACCAGTCTACGGAGATAGTATATCAGCGAGTAGTCTGGTACGCTTCCCCTAATGCCATCTCTACCGGCAAGCTTCGGAAATAGTATATAGGCGAAATCTAACTATTGGCGACGAACATTAGTGAGGTGTTAAGGACAATCGGGAACCAGTCTACGGAGATAGTATATGAGCGAGTAGTCTGATGCCCTTCCCCTACTGCGCTCGCTACTCAGCGAATGGTTCCAGACTAATAGTCGACGCGGTGTTCCTTTTGTCGTTTACCATGATTTTGGAAGACTTCGCTTCTTATCATTGGAGCTAATACTTACTGGGTCACGTAGTGCAATCTTCGTTCTCAAGAGAACGAAGAATGACCAGGCTGAAAGCTCGATTCGATGATTTTGCAACATTCTTGACCACATCATCATCTTAGCTTAAATGTTCAGTTAGCAGCAATTCCATATAGATATATCTATCAACAAATCGTATTTCCATATCCCCACAATAAAATACAGCCGCTGTTTTGGGGATTGATGTCGGTCTAAAGTGAACACTGATTTATCACCATTTACTTGTATCATGTCAGCATACAGCAGTACTGAAAGCAGTTTCGCTTCCAATAGTTACACATATATTTAGAACAATTATATTCTCGAGAAGATCATTGAATGACATAAAGATTGAATAACATTGCTGACACATGACAGCCTTGTTTTAAAGCAAAATTTACAGTGAAACAATCTGGTTTATAGTCTGAGCTATCAAGTATACGAACATTAAGTTTTTGTTCAACATTGATATTGACAAAGCAACCAACTCCATCAGATCCCTTCTTGGCTTTCAATGTAGAACAAAAGTTGAATGCAAGTTATTAAGGTTTTGTCCATACCACTTATATCCAAGCAACTTAATATATTTATTACCGATTAAGCGTGTTCGGCAATACCAGTGATGTCAAGATTACGTGTTTGTTGACATTTTGGATTTAGACAATGGTTGTCAGAACTATTATTATAATAAAAACGAGTTTTTTTATTACTTTCGATTTGCTCTGAAGATTATTTGAGTTTTGCGTTTCATTATCAAATTGTTAAGGCTAGTTAAAGCGCCTTCATGCCCGTTTTATGAAAGAAAGTACACAGGAACCAGGAAAAAAAATAACTTATTTCAACTGAGCGGGATATCAATAACTAGAATCAAAAGTTGTAGCGGCAATCATGTTTGCGATGTTGTACATAGTTAAATGTATACATGTAACACGTTTATACTTGTAAACATTTAGGCAAGTAAATGAGTTGGTATACTGTTGGAATGGTTCCGAAGATGCATTACTAATATGTAGTCTAATGCGTCTGCTCTTTAGCGAAGCGGAGTAGTCGTTGTTTGCATCCAAGGAAGTGATAATACGAATATTGACATACATTCAACAACACGGTATGTACAGGTGAACTATCTTTATACACAACCATAGATTTCTCAACTGTTAGTGCGTGTTATTTTGTTTTGTCTTTCTTTATTTCTTTCTTTTTTCTATTTTTTTTCGAGGCCCTGGGTTCAATCCTCCGTGGAGCCATTGAGTTTCGTCGTTGAGTTCTTGGGGAAGACACTTTCCCTTAGCCTCGTCCATCGTGTGGGGACGTAAACAGGGTAGTTCCGTGTATCGGTCTATCCTCCGAGCACGTTAAATAACCATAGGAATCTATTAGATAATAAGAGTAGGGCAAAGTTCCCGGATTCCTATATATCCTTCCCCTCTTTTTGGGGCGGCTCTAAATATCCTATACTGTGTTGATGGTCCGTTAAACAACATTCAATTCAGTTTCTTTTTTTTTCTTTTTTGAACTGACTGACCGCGTATTGGCATTGAGGGGTTACGCACAAATTAAGATCTACCATGTTAGAAACAGTGGGTGGGTACTATATTTTAGTTTGACATCTATGGAACATAATTCGCAACTTTTTTGGACAGTAGTTTGGATATTTTGTTCACGAGACTTTTGTAATGACAATAATTCAGTCTACGTAGCCTGAGACGAGTAGTTCAATCCTCCGTGGTGCCACTGAGTTCCGTCGGTGTGTTCTTGGGCAAGACATTTTCACTTAGCCCCGTCCGTCGGATGGGGACGTAAACCGGGCGGCCCCGTGTATCGGTCTATCCTCCGAGCACGTTAAAGAACCATAGGAATCTATTCGATAATAAAAGTAGGGCAGGTTCCCGGATTCCTATGTATCCTTCCCCTCTCTCTGGGGCGGCTCTAAATAACCTATACTGTGTGGATGAGCCGCTAAACAACATTCAATTCAACTGAGACGAGTATTTTATTATTTTTATATTAGCGATGTGTTTCCTCTTTTAATAGTATACAAATGTATAACATTCAACGTATACACGTTCATATTTTATTTACCAACGTTTCGGCATTTATACATTATATATAATTGGTGGGTTTATGTTTTTAAGTTTAAAGCTAATAGCATACACTAGAATACATTTTGTTTAATAGTAAGTTATTCAAAGGGATTTTTTGGGACCAGTGTAAAACGGGAAAAATGGGTAGGGTAGTAGGGTAGTAGGGTAGTTTTCTTTTTCTTGCTACTGGTTCCTAGAGTATTTATTTTTCTTAAAAAAATTAACACTGTAATTTCACTGTGTTTATCAACAAATCTTCACATGCGGAACTCTGAAATCATACGCCATCCAAAAATAATACGAGATAAACGCAGAGCGTCGAAAACCAGGGAGTGTATACACTGTTTCTCCCTGGAAAACACAAGCACCTCGAAAACTTATGACGGTGGGATAAGGCATAACATAAAACTAACATTTGTTGTTTCGTCATTTTAGGAGCGCTGTTGTCTAGTGGTAGAGCGTTGGACCCATGATCCAAAAGTTGTGGGTTTGATCCCCGTCATAACCATATGTGTTGTGTCCCTGAGCAAGACACTTATCTGCATTGCTTAGTACTGGTTTTACCCAGGAAGACAATCAAGAAGTACCTTAGAAGCTAATCGCTTACATACACTAAGTCATGAATAATAATTTGTTTTCGTCTCGAAGTGATTAATATAAAATGTGCTCACTTTTAGATGATATAATATCTGTTATTCAATCCAAAACAACAACTTGTTTTCGATATAGGCAGGGTCCTTATATAATTTTAAGGCAGTTATTTCCCTTGTCTATTATTTCTTCATTTACACTTTCCAAAAAAAGTGATAGGAGCTAAACAGGACTGTTGACATGCAATCAACGACACGGTATGTACATGTAATGTATCTTTAAATACAACTATTGGGTTTTCGACTTTAGTCCGTGTTTTTTTTTTTTTTTTTTTTTTTTTGCTGACTGACTGTATTGGTCTTAAGGGGTTGATAGCTTGGAAAAGTTACAATATGAGCCAGCTCGTATTGTGACGGATCTAACCCGATCTGTATCCATACTTCGCTGAATATCCGAAATATTATGGGTTTCACTTTCTGATAGAAGGAAAATGCAAAAACTTATTTCAGTTTATAATGTTAAAAATGGAACCGTTCCGAATTACTTTTCAAACATTTTCCCACAGCTAGTTGGAGATGCCAGCGCATGCAATCTCAGAAATAACGATAACTACGCCACTATTGCTAGGAGAACTGAAATACAATAAATCGTTTGTTCCTTCCTCTCTTAAACTATGGAATGACTTGCCAATAGAAATACGAAACTCTGAAAGTATCGCAATTTTTAAGAGAAAACTAATAACATCTGTATTTTTCAGTACAAAAGTGCCACCATAGTTACTTATGTGGACAACGATTATTTGCCGTTTTACATGCCAGAATGAGGAATATTTGTAGCAATCTCAATAACGCTTTATACCTTAACCATTTACGAGATTCACCGACTTGCGAGTGCGAATGTGAAACAGAAGATGCTGAACACTAATTTTTCCAATGTAACACACTTACAGCATATCGGCTTCATTTCAGTCTACTCGCCATTTACACCACACTCCTTTATGATCGTGAACAGATAACTGACAGGGAAAATAAATCCCTCTTCGAAGCAGTTAAAACATATATACGAGAAACACATATGTTTACAAAGGTGTCTTTTTCGACACTCTACACGCATACCATTGTAGTGTATGTTGTTGATGTAATATGAAAGCGTTCATGAATTTCGGACTGATTGGAACTTAAAGATTGGGAAACTCTCTCTCTCTCTCTCTCTCTCTCTCTCATATGTTGTGTTTAATATTCACCATTCTCTCTCTCAATGTAGTATTTACCATTGTAATTTATTTCACTGTTAACTGGGAAGGGTTTAAACTAGTATTGGTAGAACTTGTTACCCGACCCATTTGTCATTAAAATATTTCTATTGTATATATGTGGATATTATTCTGTCCGTAAAATATTGGCAATACAATATGTTTAAGTCATATATGGTAAATATGTGACACATATGTATTATTTACATATGTGGTACATATGTAAATAATATGATTTATATATGAAAGAAACATGCAAATAATAAGAAAGTAACATATATGTGGCACATGTCTCAACATGTTTCCTGTGTAGGCTGTGCCTTTTTCATATTATCGGTGAACTAAATCGCAGGAAATTGCATCTTTTGATTATTACCTTCTGTTATTATAATTATTTATGTTAATACTTACAATAACAGAAAGTAATAATCAAAAGATGTAATTTCCTGTGAATTAAATGTGGATGTTCAAATATACTATAATAAAAATGAACATGGTTTCCGGTTTCAATAGCTTTCTTGTGCACAAAGGGTCTTGTTGTGCACAAAGGGTCATTACGTGTGTATTTACAATCATGCGTCGAAGATGATCAAGACTACATAGGACTCAAGGTGTACCGGAAGTAAAACAAATCCCATTGAGTTCTGTACAATATTTTCCAAGCTTTCTAGTTGGCCATTTTTTTCAAAATGAAGTTCAAACTAAGATTCACTTACATATTCTAAGTCACGAGACCTTACCCTCCAGAAAACTGCTGAGAATAGTAGGGGTCATGTGGCATATAAGAAAATAATATTCTGATCTGTGTTGACACCGTGAACAAACTGCATTCATGCGGCACTTTTTAAATATGTTCTTCTTTCACTTTCAAGACGTTCAAGTTGATAAATAAAATCATCATACAACCATAAACAAGTCTATAAAATCATTTCAGCCAGAAAAACAGGCCTTAAATACTCAAAAATGCCTTTTATCACAAAAAAAAAGTTAGGGATTATATATTTGGGAATCCTTTCGACTACACCAGGCATGAATACCACACTACACCAGGCATGAATACCATGCAGTGATTTACTTACTGTATGCCTCAATGTGATTTGTTTTACTTCCGGTACACATACATATGACGTACTAGTCTTGATCATCTTCGACGTTTGATTGTAAATACAAACGTCTTGACCGTTTATGCAGAAAAAACTTTGAAACTGGAAGCACGTGACCGTATTTTTAAAAAAAATAAATTATTCAAGTATTTCTGACCATACGCATTTAGTTCGTCGATATATAATGAAGTTTTCCTCTTTGTTTATCTTTGTTTATTAATTGTATTGTCTTTCTGCCTTTCTGTATATCTTGGATAGCAGGTGTTACTGTCTCATAGAATCAGATACCTTATCAATGTATCGGCAAAAATCAAACTTTGTTCAGGAGGACTGTTCTAGACCACAGGCAGACGGCGCGTACCCTACCCCGCCCACACCCTACCCCCTCTACTACCCCCTCCCCCTCTACTACCACCTCCCCCTCTCTACTACCCCCTTCCCACCTGTTTCTCTACTACCCCCCTTAAATATGTTTTCAATAAACTGTTCTACTTGGTTTTCAATGAAAAAAAATACATACTCTCTATACCATATAAAGGTGTCTGACTCTTTAATAAAAACAGTTATAGACCTCGCTTAAAGCCTTGCTGTGCTTGTATTTTTGGTCACAGCATCGTCATTCCGATTCGAATCAATAGGGTACATATTATAACAAATAGCCACAACACTGATTTCTTCAATGTGTACTTTATATCGCATCAGCGAAACATTAAACACGTTTGAAAGTAGGTCGACTTCGATCTGACCTAAGCAATGCATTTTCTATGTACATGGTACGGTAGTGAGAAATATCTATCTGCGACGACTCTCGCATAAATATGCAACGTGATCGTTGAAAGAAAACCGTTTAACAACACTCACCGGTACGAAGAACTTCCAGGAGTAATTCAGTTATCGTTTCGATTCGCCATGTTGAAAATAAGTCACCCGGATTGGTCCAGTCTCATTTCCGGTCGCCTTGTACCCAGCTTCATATCGTAAGTATAAAGGTAACAAGGAAACCAGTAATTTAATTCAACATGGCGAGTCGTAACGGTAAACAAATGACCGTTTCTGAAAGAACTCGATTGCAGCGTCTGTGATTACTCCTGGAAGTTCTTCGTACCGGTGAGTGTTGTTAAACGGTTTTCTTTCAACGATCACGTTGCATATTTATGCGAGAGTCGTCGCAGATAGATATTTCCCACTACCGTACCATGTACATAGAAAATGCATTGCTTAGGTCAGATCGAAGTCGACCTACTTTCAAACGTGTTTAATGTTTCGCTGATGCGATATAAAGTACACATTGAAGAAATCAGTGTTGTGGCTATTTGTTATAATATGTACCCTATTGATTCGAATCGGAATGACGATGCTGTGACCAAAAATACAAGCACAGCAAGGCTTTAAGCGAGGTCTATAGCTGTTTTTATTAAAGAGTCAGACACCTTTATATGGTATTGAGAGTATGTATTTTTTTAATTTTTTTTCATTGAAAACCAAGTAGAACAGTTTATTGAAAACATATTTAAGGGGGGTAGTAGAGAAACAGGTGGGAAGGGGGTAGTAGAGAGGGGGAGGGGGTAGTAGAGGGGGAGGGGGTAGTAGAGGGGGTAGGGTACGCGCCGTCTGCCTGTGTTCTAGACGTGTGTCTGGAAAACAAGCAAGCGTCGCAATGATCTAGACTAATGACGTACTTATATACACTTTTAAGACAGTTATTTCCCTTTTAATAATTGCTCCATTTACACATACTACAAAGCGATAACAGAAATATTGACATACAATCAGCGACAAGGTATGTACATGTACCCTATCTTTAAACACAACCTTGGATTGGGTTCTCGATTTTTAGTACATTTTCTTTGTTTTTAGCTGACCGTGTATTGGTCGTGAGGGTTATGCATACATTAAAATCAACCATGTTAGAAACTACGTTTTAGTTTGACATCTTTGTAACATTATACATGTCCTATAGTACACATTTCGATTTTTAGTACATTTTCTTTGTTTTTAGCTGACCGTGTATTGGTCGTGAGGGTTATGCATACATTAAAATCAACCATGTTAGAAACTACGTTTTAGTTTGACATCTTTGTAACATTATACATGTCCTATAGTACACATTTGTATATTATTTACCTTTAAATATGTCACATGACGAGTAGTATGAAAACAAACATAGATGTAATACAAAATAATTGTTTCTTGTGCGTCTTAAAACTGATTGGCAAGCATTTCCGCGGCCGAGGTGTAAACGACTTTGCGTTTTAAACCTTCCGGCCTCTCACCGCTGCAGGTTCGAATCCCACTGGGAGCTCAACAGTGTCATTCTTACGGATGGTGTGAGGTAATAACTTTGCTAAGCTGTGTTAGCAAGCTTTTTACATCTATACTTAACCAGTTAACAGATTGAACAATTGTTTGGAGACAAACAATATACTAATGGAAAACCATGCTGGATTCAAACTATTGTATGCTAGACATTATCTTTACACTGATTTCGGTAACTGAAATAGTAAGAAAACTTAAAAAGAAGATTTGTTTGCATATTTATATACTTTTGTTTTCTGTTTGGAGAGTCGGACTGTGGAACAAACATAATATTAACGGTAAATTTATTAGACTTGTTTGAAATATATACTGACTCTGTGTTAGCAAGCTTTTTACATCTATACTTAACCAGTTAACAGATTGAACAATTGTTTGGAGACAAACAATATACTAATGGAAAACCATGCTGGATTTAAACTAGTGTATGCTAGACAATATCTTTACACTGATTTCGGTAACTGAAATACTAAGAAAACTTAAAAAGAAGATTTGTTTGCATATTTATATACTGTTGTTTTCTGTTTGGAGAGTCGGACTGTGGAACAAACATAATATTAACGGTAAATTTATTAGACTTGTTTAAAATATATACTGACTCTAACATATAATCATGTGTCTCTCAAAACAATGCAAATTCAGACGTTTTTAATCGTAAATGAGGGGTCCATCAAGGTGAAAACCTTTCACCGGTACTTATTCCTAAATTATTTAGACAGTTATCTGGAAGCCAAAGGCAGTTCTGGGGGTACAGTTTAATAATAAATGGATGACGATATCATAACGTAACACATATTTTTCTTTAATAAAATCATTTTACTCCCCTATGCCGATGACACATCTCAGAAGAGTCTTAGACCCACACAAACTTCAAGTCTGCTTGGATGACTTTATAGAATACTGTGACACTTGTAATTTGAACATTGATTTAAATAAAACAAAAGTAGTTATCTTCGGTTCAAGGGCTGATGGAAATTGCTCATTCAAAAAGGCAACACCCAGTTAGAAACGGTTAGCTCATACACATTTCTTGGTACTATCTTTTCTAAATCAGGGAGATTCCAGAATACAAGAAAGCATTTAGTCCGGAAAGCTAGGAAGACACTCCACTTATTGTATGCAATAATTAATAACAAATTACCACTAGATCTAATTTTAAAATTATTTGAAAATACTACTTTGCCAATATTATCATACTCATCAGAAATATGGGGCTATGAAGATACAACAATTCTAGAAAGAATTCATTGTTGCTTTTAAGGAAAGTTGTACAGCTTACGGGATACGTATACGAATCCCGTCGGAACCTTACGGGATAAGTATATGTCCCGTAAAGTTCCGAAGCCAAGCTCGATAGACCATAATCCGAACTGCTTTGTCAATGAGGAATAGCAGTGAGTTGTTTCCCCTGATAACTCTCCCCCAAAACAACAGGTCTAACCATTTGATTCACCTCTGTTTTTATTCTAACAAAAAAGGCATATTACGTGGTATTAACTTTCATACCCCAATGCCATCCAACCCCTTTCTCCAAGAAGCGTAAACGGGATTGGCTGGGGTATGAAATAAAACTTTAATTTTGGCTTAAAAAGCTTGCATATTGTAAAATGAAACAATTGAATAGGTAATTTGAAACACGTTATCACATTTTTTCAGTACAATTTTTTTTTAAACGTGTTTTATTGTCGAAATATCCGTCATAAAATTATGCTAATCAAAGCTTTCCATCGCTTAATTGAATTAACAACTGTTTGTTAAAATATAATCAACAAATTAATTTATATATACTAAAATGCAATGAAATATATTCACTTAGGCCAAGAAAAAAAACCTGTGTTTCCGGTGGCCCGACCGACCCTATTTTTAAGGGGCCGACCCTAAAACTGTTTATGAAAAAGAAATTAAAAAAAAAAAGATTAAAAAAAATAAATATGTTCTGAACAATGATTTATCACAATATATCGAGGTAAAATGACATCACAGAGAAACTTTCAGCTGTATCCTCAACTTGTATGGGGTTCATGAGATAAATACATGTAGAATCTCACAATATCTTGCTCCAAAAAAGAAAAAGAAAATGCCTACCTATCGACCCTATTTTTTTAGAGCATGCAATAGGAAACACGCCTATTTTTTGTTTGGCCTTACAGAAAGTACATATAATGGATCCAGTATTTCTTTAAAATCCAATATACGAATAAAATCCAAGTAATATTAGCTGAATTGTCAAGTGTCCCTTTAATCAAAGTTGGCAAGTGTCCCTTTAATCAAAGTGTCCCTTTAATCAAAGTTGGCAAGTGTCCCTTTAATCAAAGTTGGCAAGTGTCCCTTTAATCAAAGTTGGCAAGTGTCCCTTCAAGTCTTTCCTGGTGTATTAATTCATTATAGTCCAAATGTTCAAATAATCCAATAATTCAATATTAGATGAGCTCAATATTAAGATAACCAGTGGGCCATATTTTCTATTGTTCGTTCCAAGTTCGCGTGAGGTCGGAAACCCTGTCTTCATCACTCTTTTTGTTGTGTTTTGTCCTTTTCTTGTATAGTTAATTTGCTGTGTGTTGTACAGTGCGTATCTACGGTACTATTGCATTTGGGTGCTGTGATTTCTTTAAGGCCATGTTTCCTCATTTTAGAGTATGAGCCTATGATGAAGACATGCATTTGTAGGTGTTCACCTATACATGCTGGTGTAATGGAAGATGGCATTCGTGCGTATATGCTGAATTAAATCTTTACGTGTCTGTTACCGAGGTGTTGTTTTTTTTTCGAGAAGAAAGAGTTTTTCCTCAATTACCAGAATGTATACCCTGTTTTGTGCCGTTAACTGTCAAACATATCGTGTTGGAATGTGTAGACTTTGTGACTATGCGACAAAGGTACTACACAGTTAATACTAGGAAATAGTTATTTGATACTAACTACAAATACAAACTGATTTCTGTCACGGAGTAACTATACATTTTAGTCTTGTTTTAGTATACTTACTCCGTGACAGAAATCAGACTTTATAAATAATTTTAATATGTTCTTATCTATTTCTACTTGTTTACACACCCTTTGGCGGGCATTTGTTGATTTACAAATATACATAGTTTATATTACTACCATATCTTCCGTTATTTGTAAATAGTTTTATTTTTATAAATTTATTAACATTTTTAACTTTCCTCATTTTTTGCGCACAATATGACCTATTTATGTGTCGACGTGCCGTAAAACACCATTCATTCACTCATGTTGTCAGAGCTTTGGACATGCTTTGTTTTTCATATAGTTTTGATCGTCTAATAGTAGTTCAAATTCTATTGAATGTTGCTCTGATATCAGCACGTTATATGTTATTTAGGGCCACCCTTGAGGGTGGTGGACGGATACATAGTAATCCGGTAACCTGTCTCACTCTTACTAACGAATATATTTATTTTGTTATTTAACGTGCTCCGATGGTAGACAAAGAACTACCCGGTTTACGCGCCCATCCAACGGACGAGACAATAGGTAAGCGCCCAAGAACACACCGCCACTGCTTAGTGGCGCTGATGAGACTTAAACCCTGTTCTTCCTCTAGCAAGTTCACTGTGCTATCCACTTGGCGACGCCAACGTTCTTGCAAAAACTAGGTGCTAACGGTATATTTTTAACAAAACTAGGTCAGTTGTTACTCTTATTTGTTGACACCTTATTAGGCCGATTTACTTAGGCAATTACTACTATTTGATGTTGGCAACTAGTCACACACATGCAACGCAGGCAACTGTTTAAGCAACTAAAGGGAATGTAACTTGTTTTTCTGCTTTCAGGTGGTTGTAATAAAGAAGACAAATATCGACTGTTTGCTATACAAGAAAAGCATCATTGATACGAGGAAACAAGACGCCTTCCATGAGAATGTAAACATACGGTCGATTACGCTCCATACATTGTGGTGAATTGAAACTAAGGTCAACACTTCGCGCATACTATATGCTTTATTTGTGGGATTTAACTGACATTATGACAGCAACACAAACATGGACTCCGGTGTGTTACATCTGTATACGGCTATCAATACAGGTACTGAAGAGAAAGTGAACATAAATGAGCAAAAGCACTTTACTTGTACGTAGTTGCCTACTACAATAAAGAATGAAATCGTGTGTACGCCCATAATATGAAATGCCATGTTATAAATATGATATTGTACAGTGTTTGACGGCATTTTTAGCAAATTTGTTTATTTCGTGGTGGACGCAGACAGTATAAAGACAGTCCTGCTCAGAGTAATCTTGACAGTTCATATGTTGATGCCGTTTGTGTAAGAAAAGACAAAATTATACACACTGACAAAAGGATTTCAATTGTACAGAGAGCAACATGTCATACCAGAAGCCATTTACGTGCACATTATGTAACAAGGCATTCACACGACGATGCAGACTCAATAACCACATACGTACACACACTGGCGAGAGACCGTATACATGTACAGAATGCGATACATCATTCACATCAAGAGGAGATCTCAATAAACACATGATAATACATACTGGCAAGAATTCGTTTACATGTAAAGATTGTGACAAATCATTCAATCGTCGGGAAAATCTCAATCAGCACATGCTGATACACACAAGTTTAAAACCATTTACCTGTGCAGTATGTGACATGGCATTCACACAACGAGGAAATCTGACTAATCACATGCTTAAACACACTGGCGAAAAACCATTTACGTGTGCAGTATGTGATATGGCTTTCACACAGCGAGGATCTCTCAATAAGCACATGCATATACACACTGGCGAAAAACCATTTACGTGTACAGTATGTGACATGGCATTCACTCAACAAGGAAATCTCAATGTACATAAATTAATACACACTGGCGAGAAACCGTATACATGTACAGAATGTGACCAGTCATTCTCACACCAACGTCGTCTCAATAGTCACATGGTAATACACACTGGCGAGAAGTTGTTTAAATGTACAGAATGTGACAAGTCATTCTATCGTCGACAAAGTCTCAATAAGCACATGCGAACACACTCACTTGCTTAAAACTATTTACGTCATGTGTACAATATGTGACTTGGCATGCACACGAGGAAATCTTATAACACATATTCTAATACACACTGGCGAGAAGCCATATATGTGTAAAGCATGTGACAAACCATTCTCACAACTGTGATCTTTCAATCGACATCAGCTAATACACACTGGCAAGAAGCCGTTTACATGGACAGAATGTGAAAATCATTCACACAGATAAACACATGGTAACATACACTGGCGAGAAGCCGTTTAGGTGTACAGTATGTTGCATGGCATTCACAAATCGAGGACATCCTCAAAAGCACATCCTAATACACACTGGCAAGAAGCCGTATATATATATATATATATATATATATATATACATATACACAGCTACTCGCCCATAGCAAACGCCTTAGACCACTCAGCCACCTAGTCTACCTAAAAAGATTGATTTCGGAAACTTAATACTAAAGGCCTTACTCTTGAACGCATCGGATATCTTCGGGCGTATGTCAAATAATGACAACCATAGCGTATATTGACGTGATAGGGGATCCACATTACACGATTATGATTACTACATGAGTATATATATATAAACTATATAACAAGTCATTCACACAGACAGTCTCAATACACATGATTGTTCATACTGGCGATACAATATAGATGTGTCAGTTGTGGACATACTGGCGATACAAATAGATGTGTCGGGTATGTACATACTGGCGTTACAATTTAGATGTGTCGGGTGTGTACATACTGGTGATACAATATAGATGTGTCGGATGTGTACATACTGGCGATACCATATAGATGTGTCGGATGTGTACATACTGGCGATACAAATAGATGTGTCGGGTGTGTACATACTGGCATTACAATTTAGATGTGTCGGCTGTGTACATACTGGCGATACAATATAGATGTGTCGGGTGCATACATACTGGCGATACAAATAGATGTGTCGGGTGTGTACATACTGGCGTTACAATATAGATGTTTCGGGTGTGTACATACTGGCGATACAAATAGATGTGTCAGGTGTGTACATACTGGCATTACAATATAGATGAGTCAGGTGTGTACATACTGGCGTTACAATATATTATCGATCATACAAATGTAGCTGTATATAACTGCGAGTGAGATGCCCAACACTATGTGACATGTTACCTATTATCGATCAATGCAAATGTAGCTGTATATAACTGCGAGTGAGATGTCTAACCCTATGTGACATGTTACATATTATCGATCGATGCACATGTAGCTGTATATAACTATGAGTGAGATGCCCAACCCTGTGTGTCATGTTACATATTATGGATCAATGCACATGTAGCTGTTTATAACTGTGAGTGAGATGTCCAACCTTGTGTGACATGTTACATATTATGAATCAATGCAAATGTAGCTGTGTATAACTACGAGTGAGATGTCCATCCTTATGTGACATGTTAAATATTACAGATCAATGCAAATGTAGCTGTATACAACTGTGAGTGAAATGTCCAACCTTGTGTGACATGTTACATATTATGGATCAATGCAAATGTAGCTGTATATAACTGCAAGTGAGATGTCCAACCCTGTTTGACATGTTACATATTATGGATCAATGCACCTGTAGCTGTATATAACTGCCAGTGAGATGTCCAACCCTGTGTGACATGTTACATATTATGGATTAATGCAAATATAGCTTTATATATATCTGCGAGTGAGATATTTAACCCTGTGAGACATGTTAAATATTACGGATCAATGGAAATGTAGCTGTATATAACTGCGAGTGAGATGTCCAACCTTATGTGACATGTTACATATTATGGATCAATGCAAGTGTAGCTGTATATAACTGCGAGTGAGATGTTCATCCTTATGTGACATGTTACATATTATGGATCAATGCACATGTAGCTGTATATAATTGCGAGTATGATATCCAACTCTATGTGACAAGTTACATATTATGGATCATTACACCTGTAGCTGTATATAACTGCGAGTGAGATGTCCAACTCTGTGTGACATGTTACATATTATGGATCATTACACCTGTAGCTGTATATAACTGCCAGTGAGATGTCCAAACTGTGTGACATGTTACATATTATGGATCAGTACACATGTAACTGTATGTAACTGCGATTGGGATGCCCAACATTGTGTGACTATTACATATCATGGACCAATGCATCTGTAGCTGTATACAGCGGTGAGTGAAATGTCAAAGCGTGTGTGACATGTTACATATTATGGATCAATGCAAATGTAGCTGTATAGAACTGCGAGTGAGATGTTCAACTCTGTGTGACATGTTAGATATTATGGATCAATGCACCTTAGCTGTATATAACTGCGAGTGAGATGACCTACCCTATGTGACATGTTCCATATTATGGATCAATGCACCTGTAGCTGTATATAACTGCGAGTGAGATGGCCAACCCTGTGTGACATGTTACATATTATGGATCAATGCAAGTTGGCTGTATATAACTGCGAGTGAGATGTCCATCCTTATGTGACATGTTAAATATTATGGATCAATGCACATGTAGCTGAATATAACTGCGAGTATGATGTCCAACCCTGTGTGAAATGTTACATATTATGGATCAATGCAAGTGTAGCTGTATATAACTGCGAGTGAGATGTCCATCCTTATGTGACATGTTACATATTATGGATCAATGCAATTGTAGCTGTATATAACTGCGAGTGAGATGTTCATCCTTATGTGACATGTTACATATTATGGATCAATGCAATTGTAGCTGTATATAACTGCGAGTATGATGTCCAACCCTATGTGACATGTTACATATTATGGATCAATGCAACTGTAGCTGTATATAACTGCGAGTGAGATGTCCATCCTTATGTGACATGTTACATATTATGGATCAATGCACATGTAGCTGTATATATCTGCGAGTGAAATGTCCAACCCTGTGAGACATGTTAAATGTTACGGATCACTGCAAATGTAGCTGTATATAACTGCGAGGGAGATGTCGAACCCTGTGTGACATGTTACAAATTAGGGATCAATGCAAATGTAGCTGTATGTAACTGCGATTGGGATGCCCAACCCTGTGTGACATGTTATATATTATGGATCAATGCAAATGTAGCTGTATGTAACTGCGATTGGGATGTCCAAGCTTGTGTGACATGTTATATATTATGGATCACTGCACATGTAGCTGTATATAACTGCGAGTGAGATGTCCAACCCTATGTGACATGTTACATATTATGGATCAATGCCAGTGTAGCTGTATATAACTGCGAGTGAGATGTCCATCCTTATGTGACATGTTACATATTATGGATCAATGCACATGTAGCTGTATATATCTGCGAGTGAGATGTCCAACCCTGTAAGACATGTTAAATGTTACGGATCACTGCAAATGTAGCTGTATATAACTGCGAGGGAGATGTCGAACCCTGTGTGACATGTTACAAATTATTGATCAATGCAAATGTAGCTGTATGTAACTGCGATTGGGATGTCCAACCCTGTGTGACATGTTATATATTATGGATCAATGCAAATGTAGCTGTATGTAACTGCGATTGGGATGTTCAAGCTTGTGTGACATGTTATATATTATGGATCAATGCACATGTAGCTGTATATAACTGCGAGTGAGATGTCCAACCCTGTGTGACATGTTAAATATTACGGATCAATGCAAATGTAGCTGTATGTAACTGCGATTGGGATGTCCAAGCTTGTGTGACATGTTATATATTATGGATCAATGCACTTGTAGCTGTATATAACTGCGAGTGAAATGTCCAACCCTGTGTGACATGCTACATATTATGGATCAATGCGCATGTATGTCCAACCCTGTATGACATGTTACATATTATGGATCAATGCAAATGTAGCTGTATATAACTGCGAGTGAGATGGCCAACCCTGTGTGACATGTTACATATTATGGATCAATGCACATGTAGCTGTATATAACTGCGAGTGAGATGTCAAACCCTGTGTGACATGTAACGTATTATGGATCAATGCACATGTAGCTGTATATAACTGCGAGTGAGATGGTCCCCGTGTGGTTGCCGGGGTAGAATACAACCACTGCAAACACACCGTCACATGCAGAGGTGTAGGACCATCCCCCACCCCCCCCCCCCACCCCCCCACATTCATATTCATTTTGTCATTTTTTGTTCATGCTCATTAAAGGTCTTCATCATGACCCATGCATTGTTTCAGGTGTCATCTTGCTCACATCACTAAGAGCAGTGGCAGAAAAACAATAAACGTGGCTCCAGCGTAAATGGAGTTTTTACGATAGAATTTGCAGCAACTCTGCAGTTCAGGGTGAGAAGGTTCTAGGCCCATTTTCCATATTTTATCTCGATGTACATGGAAGATGAGCCTGGCATGTTCATGCCTGTTAGGCGCCATAAAACCTGTAATGTGTTGGTGCGCCTTAAAACCCCAATTCAATTCAATTGCGAGTGAGATGGCCAACCCTGTGTGACATTATGGATCAATGCACATGTAGCTGTATATAACTGCCAGTGAGATGTCAAACCCTGTGTGACATGTTACATATTATGGAGCAATGCAAATGTAGCTGTATATATCTGCGAGTGAGATGTCCAACCCTGTGAGACATGTTAAATATTACGGATCAATGCAAATGTAGCTTTATATAACTGCGAGTGAGATATCCAACCCTGTGTGACATGTTACATATTATGGATAAATGCACCTGTAGCTGTATATAACTGCGAGTGAGATGTCCAACTCTGTGAGACATGTTACATATTTTGGATCAATACACCTATAGCTGTATATAACTGCGAGTGAGATGTCCAACTCTGTGTGACATGTTACATATTATGGATCATTACACCTGTAGCTGTATATAACTGCCAGTGAATGTCCAAACTGTGTGACATGTTACATATTATGGATCAGTACACCTGTAGCTGTGTATAACTGCGAGTGAGATGTCCAAGCCTGTGTGACATGTTACATATTATGGATCAATACACCTGTAGCTGTATATAACTGCGAGTGAGATGCCCAACCCTAGGTGACATGTTTCATATTATGGATCAATGCACCTGTAGCTGTATATAACTGCGAGTGAGATGCCCAACCCTGTATGACATGTTACATATTATGGATCAATGCACCTGTAGCTGTATAGTTAGTTTAAACTTATTGATTTTACATCGATTGTAACGAAAGCTCTATGAACTTATTTGAATCACTCTCGATGTCTTCCTGGGTAGAACCAGTACTAAGCAATGCAGATAAAGTGTCTTGCTGCTGGACACAACGCATATGGCAATGACGGGAATCGAACCCACGACTTTTGGATCATGGGTCCAACGCTCTACCACTAGACCACAGCGCTCCACTGTATACTGTACAAAGCTATATAGAACTGCGAGTATGATGTCCAACCCTGTGTGACATGTTACATATTATGGATCAATGCACCTGTAGCTGTATATAACTGCGAGTGAGATGTCCAACCCTGTGTGACATGTTACATATTATGGATCAAAGCAAATAGAGCTGTATATAACTGCGAGTATGATGTCCAACCCTGTGTGACATGTTACATGTTATGGATCAATGCAAATGTAGCTGTATATAACTGCAAGTGAGATGTCCAACCCTATGTCCAACATATCTATACATATGAAGTGCTTTATAATCCTTAATGTTGGAACATGGACAATATCAACATCGTTTTTTTATTGTAAATATAGCTGTAAGGCGTTGAATACATTTTTCTTGTTCCGCTGCGTTCCATTAAATATAATTCTCTTGGGGATAGAAATATTTAGCAGAATGAAACCGAACAAAATAATTTCAACGAAGAGCACATCCTATATAGTTATTATTTATAGAGTGTAATAATTGCGATAACTATTAAAACATTATTGACATTAATTTTATTATCTCTTATGGAGGAGGTACAGGGAGTGTTATTCTCCCTCCCCCTCCCCCATTTCTCCCATCTCCATCCCTATCTCCCTTCTCCATTCCCCTATCTCCGTCCCCTTTTATCCCTTTTCCCTCAGAGTACTGATAAACAAGGGACGTAATCGATAAATCTATCGATCGCGGAGACAGAACATGTACGGCAGACATGATAAAGGTCGATAATAGGTCAAAATTCGTCACTTTAAGATCATTTATTATTCAATTAGGGATTTTGATACGATATAGACAGATTATTTTACCCAAAACGACTCTCAAACTATGATAATTCTTCATCATTGTTTTTACAAACGTGTTATTTTATAAAACTCCCACCCTTTCTCTCCCGAACCTCGTCCCCTTGTCTCCCGACCCCATCCCTTGTCTCCCTGCCCCGCCCCTTGTCCCCCGTACCCCCGGCCCCCTGTACGCCAACTATTTTATACAACCATATAATTGTTTCTTTTTCTGCCGTTCATTGTTCTACGACCGTAACAGAGAAAACCTTATTGTGCAATCTACACATACGCAATGCTTTATAATCCTATTAGTTGGGACGCCCTGAGACATGAACAGTTTTAAACAGAACAATACATATTCTTTATGTATGACTTAAACAAATGTTTCTCGACATATAAATACATATTGCATTTGTTAATATGTGACAGGTCAATGCAATTTTTAAACAATGAAAAAGTACAAATACACAAATCCTACATACTATACAACTCAAACAACTCATCCATTCACTCTGAGACCCAAAATGTCTCGCACATTCACTCTGGCGCACGTATTACCCTGTTATAATGATTTAACTATTCCTATTACTTTGTTTCCGTTTTAATATTATTATTTTTTTAAGTTTTAATAGTTTGCATGTTATGTCCAATGAGGATGAACATAAAAAAAATACTCATTTTATGTTGCAGTATTGCGAATAATAAATGCTTGCTTCCCTAACAAACCTAGGTAACCTAAACAGCTCTTGCTGGCTTGAAGATTACATCAGCTGAATAAATTTAAAAACACTTGGATGTCCGTAATAATATTGTTTAACATATAGCTTACGTAATTGTTCGTACAGAGGATAAATTAAAATATATATAAAAATGATATTCATCTTCTAAGTCGGTACTATTACACAATGTACAATATCTTTGATTTCTATCAGTTCTATTTTGTGAATATCTGCCAGTTTCAATTCTAAGTCTGGGAGCATAGTCTTAACCTCGACAAAGCAGCTCTTAATTTCAATGGCTAAATATCTAGATACACTTCATATGATAATCATATTGAGGTATTAAAATGTCTACAAACATAATACGATTATTTTCAACATCAGTATTCCAGTTTTGAACAAAAGAATTTATTAGTTTTTGTTTAATCAATAAATGAAAAGTGTTCATATCAATACAAGTTGGGTCGGTCCAAACATATTTATAGCCACTGTCAATTAGAATGTTTTTAATATTGCTGGCCCAATTCTTCGTTCCTCTTTCACAATCTCTCACAGCATCTTTATAAAAAGTTGCTATTAAAATGTTTTTTTTTAGTCGACCACCTTACTCCAATACTTTACTTTTACATACCGTAATATATACAATGGGTATCTACCCAGTTCTCCATAAATACCGGCATTACTAGTAGAAGTATTTACAAAATTTCAAATGTATTCTTTCGATCTCCTTTGACTTTGTAAAACCGCAAATTTCTGATCCATAGCTTAATATAGAACCAACGAACGCATCAAATAATTGACAAAATGTTTTAAGTTTAAAATTGTATTTGTTTACATGTGCAATTAATATATTCAAACACTTTATCTGCTAAAGTCTCTTGATTTAAATTAAATGAACCAGTAAAATTAAAAACAGTTCCGAGGTAGTTAAAATCGTTAACAACTTGTAAATTATTTCTGTTATAAACCCATGTCTCATTAATTAAAAGATGACCCCTTTTTCTAAAAACATAGCTTTTGTCTTTTCCGCATTAACCGCTAATCCCCATTTGTCGCAATATTCTTTCAACAAATGTAAACGTTCTTGTAACTCAGACGGTGATTTTCCAATCAAAACCATATTATATGCGAAAAGTAAAAGAAAGTTATATCATCTATTGTAAGTCCAGATATATTACTATCATGTAAGAAAAATTCCAGATCTTCTACAAAAAGAGAAAACATTATTGGAGAGATTACCTTAAAGCACATACCAGCATCATTTTATGTTGTAAATATAGCTTTATGCTGTTGAATATTTTTTCTTGTTCCGTTGCGCTTAATATAATTCTCCAGGGGGATAGCTATATTTAGTGTAACGGAACGGAACAAGATAATTTCAACAAAAAGCACAAACTATATAGTGATTATTATATATAATAATGATTATGATAATATCTACAAGTATTAATAGCATTTGTCAGTATTTGTTTTATTATATTTGTAACTTTTTACATGCATATTCATAATTTTCCAGTACAGAAATGTTGCGAATTATTTTCAGTAGGTGATGCAATGTGTGTTACTCGGACTATAATTTTCAAGATTTTGATTTTGAAAGACACATTTATTGAATCAATTTACATGAATGCGCAGGGAATGTGCAGAGTTTAAGAAGAATCACACTGTCGATACCGTAATTTTAACAGTAAACTTAAACCACCAGCGGCCTTTTTTGCCACTGACCGATCCAAGGCAGTAGCCATATTGTCAACCCTTTTGTGTTTGTGATGTCTTTTTGGCTTTTTATTCATCTTTAAATTTGTTCTTTGTTTCTGTGTGTGTTTGTGATTGAATGCTGCTTTTCCTGTTCGATTTTTATATCTATAATTGGTTAAACATCAAGGATAAAGACCGAGTTTATCACCTACCAGAATGTGTTGGTATGTCTTATTTCTGGCCACTGACTGGTCTTGCAACAGAGAATAACCTAATTACCGATCTACACATATGAAGTGCTTTATAAATGCTAATAGTTGTGACGCCCTGAAACATGGACAGTTTTGAAGCACATATTACCATCATTTTATATTGTAAATATAGCTTCATGCTGTTGAATATGTTTTTTCTAGTTCCATTCCGTTCCGCTGAATATAATTATCCAGTGGGATAGATATATTTAGCAGAACGGAATGGAACGAGCAGAAACTATACCAGGAACTGATGGCAGACAATTACGACTGTTGGCTAGATACGAGGAACTGGAAGCTGACTGTGGCGGACTAGCGACAGTTAGCTGCATGCCAGGAATTGGTGGCGGACTGTTACAAAAGTTGGCTAATCATCAGGAACTGTAGGCGGTATTTAGCGACAGAGGCTACATACCAGGAACTGGTGGCGGACTGTTGCGACAGTTGGCTATATACCAGGAACTGGTGGCGGATTGTAGCGACTGTTGGCTACACACCAGGAACTGTAGGCGGTATTTAGCGATAGAGGCTACACACCAGGAACTGATGGCGGACTATAGCGACAGTTAGCTACATACCACTAACTGGTGGCGGACTTTAGCGACATACACCAGGAACTGGTGGCGGACTGTAGCGACAGTTAGCTACACACCAGGAACTGGTGGCGGACTGTAGCGAAGTTGGCTATATACCAAGAACTGTCGATGTTCTGTAGCTGAAAGTTGGCAACATACCAGGAACTGTCGGCTGACTGTAGAGACAGTTGGCTATATACAAGGAACTGTTGGCGAAGCGATAGTTGGCTAAATAGACTTTGTCTCGCTTTTGTCTCAGCGGCTGGACAAACATTACAAACGATTGTCAAAATAAATCATTTCAGCGAATAGATAGATAGGAAGAACAAAGAAAGACATTTTAGAAGTTTGTTGTATTCTGCTACATGAAAAATGTGTAAAGAAAATACCTCGAGATTGACCTGTTCTCTTTAACAAACAATCAACTTCTATGACATAATATGAGTATACAATAATTGTGAAACGGCCTTAGTAGCTTATTAAGGAATTCGACAAGTAATGGATGTATGTAAAACTAATATTATATAGTAAGATGCATTTCCAACTTATATCGTCAGCGTATGTCGTCATGGTTAATTGCATGTTGATGGTAATGTACGTTGACGTCAATAAAAATGCACTCCCACAGTATCTTACTCGGGCAAGGTACTGTGAAAGTATGCTATTCTTCGGAGGGGATGTACAGCTCTGAATGCAGGGAGAGCAATACCATGTGCACGTTAAGTACTTCGCTGAACTTCTGTGTTAATTAGTGATACATAAAGCACGTAAAACCCTTCCTCGGAAACGAGGCTGACGTGATAATCAAAAGTGATTGTATGTAGTATCAGTATAAAGAAACAAAGACATTTATATCGTATCTCGACAGGGTAAAATCAGTTGCTGCTGTCTGATACATAACCTTGAACAATTCTGTAGAAGACTGCAGTGGTTTGCTTCTCGAACGTATTTTTGTTATGTTATGTTAATAAATTGATATAATACACTCCTCTTACCAATGTGGAATGCAATTTAAATGTGACCATTTGCCACTTACAACTACAACTTGTACAATATATGTTATGGCGAAAAATATCAATCAGGCCTGTTCAGGAGACTTCGTTTCCACTCGCCGGGCAGTCTGTCTGTCTCCTAAAATAGTTCATGTATTGGCGTATATATTACCTTTTGCAAGAACTTAAAGTAACCCAAATGTATATATGCCTTTGGTTCATTCTGTAACACACCAAAATGTGCATTGGATTGGTGCTTTGGTTACCAACGAGGCCATTCCGGCATCGGATTTCTTAAAAGAAATCGCTGGCAGGACATTACGTTGGTACATTTGATATCTACAATGCTTAGCTAAGAGTAAATCAGGCACAAGGCAAACTAGGCCTATGAGGGAAGTAATATATTAATATAGTAAATTAACTCAGTGCGGACTAAACCACTGTTGGACTCGGATGAATTGGTTAAGTTTGTAAATCAGGGGCATACGATCATGAATAGAGTTAAGCTGGCACGAATCGTCGAATATCTGTGACTAATTTGTCGCAGAGATCTTCACGTGTCTTAATACTCTGATATCAGGAAAAAGTGATCAGGATAATACAACGTGTTTACCTCTCCTCTCAGCACGGCTGATACGGCGAGTTCATGTCCTTTCTGAATAACTTATATTTGGTTGCAACGGTATGTTTCCGTTATTTTAATTTATTAACTAACTTATATAAGTAAATATGAGAGAGAGAGAGAGAGAGAGAGAGAGAGAGAAAATAAATACGTTTCAGAGTTTCAGATACACCCATCTATGACCTGAGACGCCATATCTGATTACAATTCGAGGGCTGATATGGGCAGAGGGTCTCATTTAGGGTGGGATATAAACTCTGTTTTGAGTCCCCTTTAACTGCTTCAAATACAACTTAATTTGATAAGGTGACTGACATGAACGTTATGTATACCGAGTATTATATATACCTACTGATTGTGAAATAATGAAATAATTGTAATTGTATACAGTATAAATATGTCTCTTTTTGTAGGTTTACCGAAATATTATGCGCATTAATACACCATATCTCGGTCGAAATGACGTCAGTATGATATATTTCATGACTGGAGTTACCCGGATGTGACCCAGATAACAAATATTCGTAAACATTGTAGTTATTCATAATATTGTGTCTAGTACTTTGAAAAATAGTATGGCAGCTGCTACAAATAAATACACAAGTCGATGAAAAGAATGTGTCAAGAAGTGCTCAGTTCTTACCAAGGTAAACAAATCAAATAGTTTAAAGGGACACACGGCACTCTTTGCAGTCATTTTGTCACAACTTCAACTTTGAGATCGACAATTATTGACATAAAACTACATTATCCTGCTATTAGGGTTGTGTTTTCTTTCCTCTTTGATAAAAAATACCATTTGTGGCATTCAAAACACATTAAAGCATGATTGTAATTGATGGTATTTCGATTGAATGTTTGTGAAAACAGCGGTGTCATAGTAGTTCGGATGGTACATCATTTCGGATATATATATATATCTTTTTTTTTTTTTTTTTTTAAATAATCAAATAAGAAAAACTGTCCTTTACAAATACATGTTGGTGGAAAATATATATATATATATATATGTATAGATACAGATATAAAGTATATTTCTATTCATTATTTAAGGTGTAAGGAGTTCCTGGAATCCTACTTGTAAATGCTTTCTAGTCTAGTCTCCTAATTCTTTAACTTGTAGAAAGTGGTGACAAAAAGGAAAATATAGCCACAGGAGGCCCTGATAGTCTAATAAAACCTGATTAAAAACTTGGCTCCGGTTTCACCAAGTCGGCTCTGATTATTATCGTTTGGCAAAAAGTGCTAGTACTCTCCTTTGCATCGGTTATAAATTACTATGTAATATTCTATTCTAATTTATTTGAAACGAAGTAGTAAATACGTCCACTGACAAGGAGCATAAAGTGGTAGCAAAAAGAAAAATGTAGTCAGGAGGTTCTGATTTTGATTACTACATATGTAACAAATGTGTGGTATAAAAGCGAATAAAGACTAATTTCCAATAAGAAAAAAATATTGGAACTTTGCATTTTAAATCGGGTCCTGTCCATTTTAAATCAGAGTCTGTCTATTTTCAGAAGCAACAAGCTCTGGGCCTGTCTCTTAATTGCCTGTGAGCACTGACATACATGTACACTCAAAAACCAAAACCGAAGAGGTTGCAAAAAATAATTCCGTCCCAAGCATTTTTCAGTACAAAAAAAATCTCATGTTCTAAGCATCAACATTTCATTTTAATACGCCACACCTGTACAATTTAACATAACCTTTAACCGCACCAGGAAGACAGACACTGTTCAATCTTGGCGACTCTCAGGACCTTCAGTCCTTTTTTTTAAATTATATTTATCATATACTTCATTAATGACTTTCTCGAACTTTCATCTACAGCTCACTCGCGGCATTGTTTTCCCGTGTGAAACAACTACTGTTATTAGTAGATGATTTACTAGTGTGTAAATGGTACTAAACATTTTCACCCGTAACTTCATTGATTTCTAATTGTCTATTTTAGAAAATGAATGGTCGTATGTGCGGATTCCATCCTAGAATACAAATTGTATAGCCCTGCATGAATATGTCGCAAAAGATACGATTGAAGCATGGTAACATATGAAACCTAGACCAAACCAAGTCATACGAAAATCATACATGTGACAAATCGTATCAGTCGTAACTATTCTAACTTCCGTATCTCTGCAGAAAAAAGTCGATGTGATACAAAGCTGTCTTGACCCAAATCCGAACAAACAGGTTCTTTACCTAATACGGTTTGATTTGTGTTACGGATGTGACGTCATCAAAATAAGTTTGTTGTTATTTTGAAAAAGATATATATAAAAAATGAGATAAATACGGATTGCAATGGGATAGGAAGAGATCTAAAGAAGAATTAGTTGGGGAAAAGGTGTCTCATATGGCATTGACTGTGTCTGGGAAGTTTACAGGTAATATTCGTGTACTTTATTTGATTAAGACCGAAGTAGACAACGGAATATAAGAATAACAGCATTTGAATAGAAGAGAACAGAAGAAACCATAGACCGACATTTATTTTTTATGCCGTTACTTGCGGTAGAGAAGAAGGTATTTACACTAGTTGGCCCCAAACAGGTGAACAAGTTCTTGGGTATGTTTTAACTTTATATATGTCTTTTGTTTGTTTTGCCTTTAATCTTGTAATAGATACAATAGCATAATAAAATGTATTCTATTCTATTCTATTATTCTATTCCCTTTGTTACTCGGAAACTAAATCCTGATTGATATGGCTAGCTACGTTAATGTCGAATGGTATATTCATATCGGCAAGTATGTGATGCATATATATATATAAACTTAATTCATGCTAACCATGAATTTAGTTACCTCCCTTAGTATAAATTCCGCCATTTGCAAGTAGAGATTGATGATTGACGATTTGTTTGATCACATCAAATTATATATTCATACAATCAATAATGAGGTATGTACGGACGTATTAACTTACTTAACAATTACCAGAAGCTAAATATTTTATTAATGCAGTTGTATTTTACATTAAGGTCTCCCTATTAACAATTTACTCATGTACGTTCGAAGAGAGCCCCATAGGAATATTGATCGCATCGATATATAGCCTTTGGGGCTTTTTTCCATACATATGGGAAGAGGCACAGGCCTGTCCATTTTCGGGAATAAAACACGCAGATAGACAAAAGAACATTTCAAAATTAATGCTTTTTCTCAAATTCTGAGAGAATGATGTTTTCTGATTGGGAAAAAGCACTCAAGTTTTCAATTGGGAAGAGGCCTTTTACAGGTCTCTGTTACATAATTATAAGGTATACTCATAAGAGCTAATTAAGACGAGAAATGTACATGCACACTAACGTTGAAAGATCCATCCAATGGTCATCTTTAATCTAGATAACTGGCCTATTACCATAAATTGGTTAATTTGGTATTTTACTGTGTTGAACTTGTACGCACGCGGGTGGGGTATTGACTGTGAATACGAAATGTTTTCAATACGAAATGTTTTCAACACAGTGCCTGATACCCGGTCGCACCTGTATATTAAAAATAAGTTTTGGCCAATGAAATAGATTTTTACTTATCAATATTTAAGATAATCCATCCCCTCAAAGGATAGTTCTTCACTTTAAGCTATTATCAAAGGACATAATTCATTTCGGTAGTTTAATTAAATATTTTAATAAGATTGAAATAACCCAATGCATTACTTTTCGCCTTATGACACAAACTGCCACTCATATATTTATACAGGCACAAATGTTTATGAACATATAATTATCTTGTGATATTTCTTTTTAGGTGTTAATAAAGGATCACCAGAGATTCGTTTGTCAAGTTATTCAGGAGAAAACCAATACTTCGCCTGTCATACTCTATGAAGAGAAAAGGTGTATTCATATGTACATACGTCGTTACTGTGAGGGGCCATCTTAGTGTGATGTAACTGAAATACTGTGTTCGACTAGATTTAAAGAACTTGAATAGACAATGTTGTTATATGATTGTGTAAGTTATTCCTGAAAGAAACATTAATATGGCTACCCAAACAAGCGAGGAAACCTTTAAATGTCATGTGTGTGAGAAAGGATTTGCTACATCGTCCACTTTAGTAAAACATATGCTCATACATAATGGTAAGAAACCATTTGTATGTTTTGAATATGACATGTCGCCTGTAAGAAAAGGAGAACTCAATACTCGCATTGTGGTTCACACTGAACGTGTTAATGAGAGAAGATTTAAATGCCATGTGTGTGAGAAAGCGTACTTTACAGTTTCACATTTACATCGACATGAGTCAATACATACTGACGAGAAACCATTTAATTGTACAGAATGTGACAAGTCATTTACAGGCAGAGAGTATCTTAAGAAGCATATGCGAACGCACTCTGATGAGAAACCATCTAAATATCAATTGTACGAGAACAGGCTCACTACATCTTCGACCGTACGTCGTCATATGATGAGCCATACTGGCGAAAATCCGTTCAAATGTACAGAATGTGATACCTCTTTCATATGGAAATGGAACCTTGCTAGGCATATGGAGGTGCACACTGGCAAGAATAGATGTAAATGTCATGTATGTGGGAAAACATTTTCTACAGCATTGCATTTACAACGACATATGCCGACACATACTGGAGAGACACAGTTTAATTCACACGTAGGGAATCTCAACATGCATGTAGATTGTACTAGAGAGAAACGTTTCAAATGTAAAGAATGTGACAAAGGCTTTATGACATCATCAAATCTCACCCAACATATGCGAATACATACTGGAGAGAAAAGATTCATATGTCAAGTATGTAACAAAGGCTTTACCCAGTTATCAACTCTTAACCAACACACACGTATACATACCGGAGAGAAACGATTCATATGTCAAGTGTGTGACAAAAGCTTTACTATGTTACCAAATCTTAACCAACATATGCGTATACATACTGGAGAGAAACGATTCGTATGTCAAGTTTGTGACAAAGGCTTTATACAATTATCGACTCTTACCCAACATATGCGTATACATACTGGAGAGAAACCTTTTCAGTGTACGGAATGTGACAAGTCCTACCGACATCGAGCAAACCTGAATGCCCATATGTTAATACACACTGGTGGAAAGTCATTTACGTGTACAGTTTGTGGTCAGCCATTCACAGATCAAGGACGTCTCAATAAACATATGCTAACACACAGCAATCCGTTTACGTGTACATAATGTGACAAGTCATTCACGTGACCCAGTAGACATATTTCCATACATATTGGCGAGTTAGACATGCACATTGGCGAGAAGCCGTTTATGTCTACTGTGTGAGGAAAATCGTTCACAGATCATGGAACTCTTAATAAACACATGTGAATACACAAAGACGATATGCCAATTAATTGTACATATTGCGGTGTGGCCAAGAATTATGGAAAACAAAGACAACAGGGAAAGTGGCAAGAACAAATTCCCTGCAGGGAACAGTCAAGGAAGTTGAACGTAGTGAAAAAATCACGGGAAAAGTGAGGGAATTTTACTTCTGCACTGACTTTCACAAAACAAAAGTTAATGTTGAACCTGTAATAGTCCATTTCACCGGTACTTCGGAAATCTCCGTACAATGTTCGGAATTTCAGTCACATCACAGACATATTAATAAACATATAGGAAACTTCCTATCTTAACCAATGAAGTAACCAAAATATCACGTGGCACCTTAAATTTTCCTTCTATCTTCTCTCTCAATTATTCACTGATTTTGATGAGAATACATCCAAAAGATTTATAGTGAATAGCAAAATGGTATTATAATAAGAAATTATATAAAAACATGTGTAAAGTTTAAAATGTCATCATTTTTCGCTTTTCTCTTAAAATCCATGTTTTGACATAGTCAAAGTTTCCATCAAACTTCTTTTTTGCTCTCAATGTAAGAGAAAACAAAATACTATCATTGGAAAGAAAATTAAATTTGTGATGGTATTTGGCTTGAATGAAACTTGTATCTATAAAACTCTTCATGATATGTGTGTTTAAAGTTGGGAAATATTTTGTGAAATTTTCGAACTGTGCCACTTGAAATTTGCACAATTTTCATAGTGTCCAATCTATTTGTTATTAGGTCTTTTGGTCACATGGCGCAAAGTTACATGACTTCAAGAACTAATCAGATTCTGGTAGTCAAATAAGTATCAACAATCACACATTTAACAGTTTCAATGTTTATATACTGAGATAAAGTATGCGTATTCGTTTGCTACAACACCGCAGTCATTAATAATACTCTATACATAAACCATCTCGACTCATTCCTTGGAAACTAGATCGGATTTCAAGGCTACAAGAATCACATGAGAACACATGTTGAATTGTTCACATTGGAGCATGTGCGCGTAAGTTGGAACAGGTGTTACGATAGAAATATTCATTATTTCTGACCATCCTGTTTTTTAATTTTATCAACAAACACGCTTTAATTTTTGTTTTTCTACAGCACCGAACACATAAATAACATATATCTGTCATGCGTTTAAGTTATAGTGACATGTAATAACAGTTTTGTATTGTTTTTGATTCACATTGCTTTGTGCACCGTTAAAATGAATATATATAATGTGCCTACCAGCATTTGATTGGTCGACCTATTTGGCTACTCGGAGTAGCTCGTTATTATCCGTGATCGTTCGGCAAATGTCGGGGTGAAATGGGCTATTAGATCTCTTCAGGTAGAAAAAGGGAAACGTGTAATGATAGAAAATTGTTTTTTCATGAACGTGATTTTCATACTAGGTTGACATCAAAAATAAACATTTCAAATGATCATGATGATATTCATTTGCCTGAATGGTTTGTATATGAAATAAGAAACATTAAATAATGGGGGGAAATATATATATGCTCATATGTATGGTATTTAGTGGTGAAGGTATGGCTATAAGCCAAGGGGCGGATGAAGGCCCTATATTTTCTTGCGTTAATCAGAGAAACCCTATACTGGGTCAGGGAAACATCAAGGAAATATCAGGGAATTTTATTTTTAGATTCCTGTGGCCACCTTGGATTGTGACAATGCATTTGAAATTGCAGCAATACGGTACATATACTTGTACAGTTAACTGGAATCATTGACTACTGTGAACTCCAGACAGAATGTCAATACAATACAACTATTATTAATCCCAGTGTTTGCAAGTTACAAATGAAACACCCAGAACTCGACTTAAAAGGCAGGGAGGCAAAATGTGAATCATGTCCAATGCAATAACTGATCGGTCACACTATAATGTAAGATATGTTTGTATTTATTAACGGCGTACACTATTTTATATTGTGTATGTTATTTTAACCATTTAATGTCATAAACGAGTATAATTAATACTGATTACTGTCAGTATTGGAGAGCTCTCTGAATCACATGGGCATATTATATTTATTGTCAATTCATACTTATTATAAGGAGTTATGTCAGTTAAATTTCAGGGCCGGATTCAGAGGCCTTATTAATTGGGTATGAATTTGGTGTGGGGTGGGATGGGGTCGTACGGGGTGATACTGTAGAGGGGATGGGTATGAGAGGGTTGCTTCCTCCTTGTTTTAGTTTGCCGTCTTCTGTTCGGCTTCTTTTTTCACCGGAGCTTCGTTCTAAGCTAGTTGAGTCATTCCTTTTTGAACTATATACAAATGTGTCTTATCGTCTCCGTGGCCGAATGGCTAACGACGTTGCGTTGTAAAACTTCGTCTCTCACCGCTGCGGGTACGAATCTCACTGGGAGCTTGACTTGTAAGTGAGGCAGTATCTATTCATACGGATGACGGGAGGTGTACAGTACTGGTTCTACCCAGGAAAAGTGTGGTGCCTCCACCACAAAAAATCGACTGTCATATATAACCTTACATGTGTTGAAAATGACGTAAAACACTATACAAACAATTGAATTGAATTGAATTGGGGTTTTAAGGCGCACCAACACATCACAGGTTATATGGCGCCTAGCAGGCATGAACATGCCAGGCTCATCTTCCATGTACATCGAGATAAAATATGGAAAATGGGCCTAGAACCTTCTCACCCTGAACTGCAGAGTTGCTGCAAATTCTATCGTAAAAACTCCATTTACGCTGGAGCCACGTTTATTGTTTTTCTGCCACTGCTCTTAGTGATGTGAGCGAGATGGCACCTGAAACAATGCAGGGGTCATGATGAAGACCTTTAATGAGCATAAACAAAAAATGACAAAATGAATATGAATGGGGGGGGTCCTACCCCTCTGCATGTGACGGTGTGTTTGCAGTGGTTGTATTCTACCCCGGCAACCACACGGGGCCATACAAACAAACAAACAACAAACAAGACGCATTTGTCTTTGTTATATGGTAATTACAATTTCCATTTGATGTACTTAAACAATTATTGTGTATATACGCCCCACTCTTTTCCAGCTTTTTCCGAAGAACTTAAGCGATTCATACATTACTAAGCGATTCATACATTACTTGCCAGTCACACTGCAGACTTTGCACTCTTCATTCTCACCAGTGGCATTTCCCTCTATTGTTTTTTATTTATTAATCATTTCCATTATTGTCGCCCGTGCGGTTGCAGATCAAGAACGGGTTCACTCTTATTCCGGCAGATGTAAACTCCTACCGAATTAATATCCATATTGCATGTTTAATAAAGGCCTTCGTCATCAGAGGCTATAGTTGTATAGTTAGGAAGGAAGCAGTGTTCGCAGTTCCAGCGAAAACAAGAGTGCGGTACGGTTTTAGGCTCATTCTGCACGTTTTTTTTCCGATAATGGGTGGGTCATGATCGTTCATGCTGAAGCCATATTCATTTGTTTGTGTTGTTGCTCCATTTTTAGTATTGTCATGTTTACCACCATTGTTTGAATCATGGTGTTCAAATGTTTGATGATGGTTTTTAAAGTATACAACACTTTTTTCTATTCACTTTGTTTTTTCTCCAACGGTCCATTATTTACAATGCCAGTGATAAAGGAGATGCACTGTTTCTTAGTGGGATTAATATAAATTCCAAGTGAAATTAATGTGAATTCAAATTCAAAGATTGCACACATGTTCTTGTTCTTTTATTATACCAAATGACAGAGTTTGTCAATACTGTAATACAATCTATGTTGATGATGAAACTTTAATTTAATGTGATTTTTAGCTCAACTGATCAGAGATCAGCGGAGCTTATGCCGTGGTGCGGCGTCCGTCGTCCGTCTGTCCGTCTGTCCGTCTGTCTGTCTGTCCGTAAACTTTTATTTGTAGCGACTTCACAGCTGAAACTACTGGATGGATATTCATGAAACTTTACAGAAATGTTGCCCATAAAGTCTAGTTGATCCTAGCAAAAATTCATGTTGATGTGAAATCCAAGATGGCCGCCAAAGCTAAAAATAGAGTTTTAAAATACAAGTTTGTAGCGACTTCTTCTTGAAAACTATAAGTGATATTGATATGGGACTTTTTCTAAAATGATCAGCATGACATGATGTTGATCCTAGTCAAAAATCGTTTTGATTCAACGTTAAACATGGCTGCCAGCGGCCATCTTTGTTTACATAGAGTTATATAGTAAAAACTTGTAGCGACTTCTTCTCTGAAACTACTTGGCGGATTGTCATGAAACTTCACAGGAATGTTGCTCTTGATGTCTAATTGATCCTAGAAAAATTTCAGGTCGGCCGGAAATTCAAGATGGCCGTCACAGCTAAAAATAGATTTTTAAAATATAAGTTTGTAGCGACTACTTCTTGAAAACTATAAGTGATATTGATATGGGACTTTTTCTAAAATGATCAGCATTACATGATGTTGATCCTAGTCAAAAATCGTTTTGATTCAACATTAAACATGGCTGCCAGCGGCCATCTTTGTTTACATAGAGTTATATAGTAAAAACTTGTAGCGACTACTCCTCTGAAACTACTTGGCGGATTGTCATGAAACTTTACAGGAATGTTGCTCTTGATGTCTAATTGATCCTATCAAAATTTCAGGTCGGCCGGAAATTCAAGATGGCCGTCACAGCTAAAAATAGATTTTTAAAAATAAGTTTGTAGCGACTACTTCTTGAAAACTATAAGTGATATTGATATGGGACTTTTTCTAAAATGATCAGCATGACATGATGTAGATCCTTGTGGAAAAATATTTTGATTCGACGTTAAACATGGCTGCCAGTGGCCATCTTTGGTTACATAGAGTTATATAGTAAAAACTTGTAGCGACTACTCCTCTGAAACTACTTGACGGATGTTCATGAAACTTCACAGGAATGTTGCTCTTGATGTCTAGTTGATCCTAGAAAAATTTCAGGTCGGCCGGAAATTCAAGATGGCCGCCACAGCTAAAAATAGATTTAAAATAAAAAAGTTTGTAGCGACTACTTCTTCAAAACAATAAGAGATATTGATATGGGACTTTTTCTAAAATGATCAGTATGACATGATGTTGGTCCTTGTCGAAAATCGTTTTGATTTGACCTTAAACATGGCTGCTTTGTTTACATACAGTTATATAATGAAAACTTGTAGCGACTACTTCTTTGAAACTACTTGACGGATTTTCATGAAACTTCACAGGAATGTTGCTCTTAATGTCTTATTGATCTTAGCAAAATTTCAGGTCGGCCGGAAATTCAAGATGGCCGCCACGGTTAAAAATAGATTTTCAAAAAACAAGTCTGTAGCGACTACTTCCTGAAATCAAAATCAATCAGTAGAGCTTCAAGGTCATTGACCTCTTGTTATTGTTACATACGTTTTTTGCGTTTAATTCTGCATATAACCATTGTTTGTATACCCCCGAATTCCAAAAGTGAAGTTTGGGCTATATAGGGATCACGTTGCCCGTAACGTCGCGTAATCATTTTTGTCCCGTCCCGTCGCGTAACAGTTTTTATTACTAGCATTTCTCAAATAGTTTTGAATGGGTTGTTTCCAAACTTCGTGTACCATAAGAACTGATGACCTTATGGCCTTCTACATCACCCATGGTTGATTGCCTAATTTATTACAAAATTATGGCCCTTTGTTGGACTTTGACTACATAAGCGGGGGTATTCATCACCTTCAGTGACAGTTCTAGTTAGATTGTAATCCCAATTTTAAAAAAAGTTTTTAATGAACGCATTTTCCTTCCAATTGTGTATAGCCAATTGTCTTCATCATATGCTACGCAGAAGAAAACATACACATATGAACCGATTTCTTCAGCTATATTATTAATTTTATGATTATAGAGTCCGATGTATAACTGCTTACTTTGGTTTTCGTTTTAAACACAACATATGTGCAGTAAGAGTTAATCAGTCCACGACATATCTGATTTTATTATATTTATTTTTTCTCTCTTTTTATTGTAAATGTATTCGTTTTATTTTGCTTAAAGTGTTTAAATGAATGTCCGATAACACACGGAATCCCCAGTTTCGATACTGATTAACACCAACTCGAATGTACCTTTTGTTCTTGAAACTTGTGATAATGATTAAGTCAGTAATCTACTTCAAAGGAACACTTCCATAACTTTTGTCGTAGTGAATGTGTTGAAACATGTTTATAGTCAATTAATTCAGTGCTTTTTTCCTTCATAAATAGGGGCCGATATTAGGACCCTTCCCCTAGCAAATCATGGCTGGGAAAATTCCCTTAACATTAGTTCACCTCGCCCCACACCCGTAAAATTTCCATCACATTAATTCACCTCCCCCCCACCCCGCTAACTGTCTCAACAATAATATGTTTGGGATACATTTATAGAAGACCAGACAGTTATCTAAAATGTACCGCTTTTGCATATTTGCACACCAAAATCTTCAATTTCTGCCTAATACACTGTTCCCACTATATCTCGAAATCCCGTTAACTCGTAAATCACGCGATTTTGTCTTTTGAAGGGCCATTCCAAAAGTGAAAATTATGTGTAATTAATGTTGTCTCAGTGTCTAATAATCCCCTGTGGTTGCCGGGGTAGAATACAACCACTGCAAATCCCGCTAGAGGCAGAGGTGTAGGACCCCTCCCCCTTCCCACCCCCACCCAAATGCTCATTCAAGGTCTTCATCATAAAAACGCGTATGAAACCGCTGAAACGTGGCTTCATTTGCAGCAACTCTGCAGTTCTGCGGGTTAGAAGATTCTAGGCCCATTCTCCATATTTTATCTTGATTTAAATGGAGGATGAGCCTGGCATGTTCACTCCTGTTAGGCGCCATAATCTTTCATGTGTTGGTGCTCCGTAAAACCCAATTCAGTTCAAGTGTCTAATAAGTCGTGTGTGTATACGTCAATACAAACGTCAATAAAAACTTCGACACTGTGATGTATGTATATATGTAATTGTATATGTGACACTTAACTAAACAATAAAATTGTAATTGTAATAATTGCAAATATGTCTTTTTTTTCAATCTACTTTTAATAACAGATCTTTTAATCACAGATAATTGACGACAACTTTGTCAAAATGCTGTTGTTTAAAATTACCGCATGATAAATATGCCTCTCATGAAGACAGGACGTAGAATAATTATCATGTGCCGGTGACCTTAATGACCAGATCTGATATGATCTAACATTAACTGCTTACACTTCCTTAACTGTTACTATAAAACGCAATGGTACAATATGGATAACGTCTTTCTTTTTTTCTGATTCCGATTCAAACACGTGGAATTAAACTTTGGACTTTATTAATTACAATACACTGATAAATGCAAATTTGTTTGGCTGTGCACTGATAAATGCAAATTTGGTTGTTATGGCTCAGTTGCATATTCAATCTGGGTGGCGAAACCACGTGTCTTTTTGATCGGATTCACGGCGAAAGAAGTGTAAACAAAACGCTCAATTCAGGTAAGTGTTCGCTTCATAACTTTCCTAATATGTGCACATACACACCCTTCCCACCCCCACCCCTGATTCCTATTCAAAGACGTGGAATTAAACTTTGGACTTTATTAATTACATGTATTTTTTTTTTTTTAGTTATAGATAGCGTGATACTCAGGTTAGATATTCTTATATGATAATTATGTACGTATTACTATTACAATTATTAATTAACAGGCCCCGTGTGGTTCCCGGGCAAATAATAGGGCCACCACTACAGATCCAGTTAGATGGGTAGGCAGAGGGGTAGAACCCTCCCCTACCCCACCCACAAATTCATGTTCATTTTATAATTTTTGTTCATGCTCATTAAAGGTCTTCATTAAAGGCTCTTTCAACGCCGTAAACTTAATTTGATTTATCTAGTACTTTCTGATATTAGCCCTCCCAAATTCTTGGAAAAGAAATAACTTTCACAAACTGTCATTAGTTATAAATTTCCGAGATGTTGAGATATTCAGTAGGTGATATTAAAAGGGTTTATTCGGACTTTATCCTCAAGCTCTATATGAAAAATCAATATATTATACCATAACTTAAATTAAATGTATACATATTATGTTTTAAAAGCAGACGCCACTAAAAGAAGATACATAGATGTACACAAAAATATGGATAACATCATTCTTTTTTTCTGATTCCGATTCAAAGATGTGAATTAAACTTTGGACTTCATTTATTATTATTATATGTATTATTATTTTTTTAGTTATACATAGCGTGATACTCGGGTTAGATATTGTTATATAATACTTATATACGTATTACTATTACAATTATTAATTAAAAGGCCCCGTTTGGTTCCCATGCAAATAATAGGGCCACTGCAGATCCAGTTAGATGGGTAGGCAGAGGGGTAGAACCCTTCCCCCACCACCCCACCCCCAAATTCATGTTCATTTTATCATTTTTTGTTCATGCTCATTAAATGTCTTCATTATGACCCCTGCATTGTTTCAGGTGCCATCTCGCTCAAATCACCAGGGCAGTGGCAGAAAAACAATAATCATGGCTACAACAGAATTTGCAGCAACTCTTCAGTTCATGGTGAGAAGGTTCTAGGCCCAGTCTCCTTATTTTATCTCGATGTAAATGGAGGATGAGCCTGGCATGTTCATTTCTGTTGGGGCCATATAACCTTTCATGTTTTCGTGCGCCTTAAACCCCAGTTCAATTCAATTAACTGACATGAGACGATATGGAATAATTAATCAAATAAGAATACACATTTTTTTAACTTTTTTACTTAGTATACGCATTTTGTTCTTAAACTCGTAACAGCAGCGGTAATTCAGTGGCATTTTGTTAGCTATCTCTTATAATTCATTATTGAGTGACAATGCACTGATAACTGCAAATTTGTTTGGCTGTGCACTGATAAATGCAAATGTATTTGTTATGTTCAATTCAGGTAGTTCGCTTCATAACTTCTCCTGTCTCGAATTGTATTCAACTGAAGTGCACATACCCCTCCAAAGTGAACTCTTTCCTCCGCCGCAAACGGTAATTTATTTAATCTAGTACTTTCTGAGATAAGCCCTCCCAAAGTCTTGGAAAAGAAATATCTTTCACAACCTGTCATTAGTTACAAATTTCCGAGATGTTGAGATATTCAGTAGGTGAAAATAAAAGGGTTTACTCGGACTTTATCCTCAATCTCTATATGCAAAATCTATATATTAGACCATAATTTAAATTAATTGTATACATATTGGTGTTTTAAAAGTAGACACCACTAAATGAATATACATAGATGTACACAAAAAAGAAATCGTTTAATATAATTATCAGTACATATCACTTTTATAAAGGTCTAAAGTCAGTTGAGCTTCAACGATAAACACCGAGTTATCCTACCATATTTTGGAGGGGATTTATTTTATTGATCACCGATTGATCAAACGATTTTGATGATGTCATGTTAAAGTTATAAATATGACCGTGCATATTTTGGGAGGACTAATCTCAAAAACACTGAATGAACCAAATTGCTTTTTGCGGCGGAGTAAAGATTTGAACAAAATTAGTTAAATATTAAGGAAGTTACGGAGTAAATTGCAACCTGAATCGAGCGCTTTGTTTACGTGTTTTGCCGTGAAACCGATTAAAAAGTCTCGTGGTTTCGCCACCCTGTCAATGTTCATCAGCAATAGACTTGGTCATGTGATCAGTCGAATGGTATTGTCATGGCACGATTTGGTCTGGAAATCTCGTCAACTCGGCTGGTTTGTGTTGTATATAAATCATTAATATTAATTCATATGATGCTTAAACGGGCACAGGGCAATCTTGCATTTTGTATAAAGCATTAAAATTGCCATCTGAATTATTTATGAATCCCGTATCATTTTTTTAAAACTTTTTGCATATTATTAAATAAATGTGCGAGGAATTTTATTGTTCAGAGAGAAATATGCAAAAACAATTTGACGGGACGCTGCGAGTTTTTAAAAACAAAAATAGATTTTTGTGTATCCCTTTAAAGCTATACATGTACTAAGTTCTTGTTGTGGATTGACTTCAGTAACTTGTAATTAATTTTTAGCTTTATAATAGTGTTGATTGTGTTAAAGGATAAACAAAAAACATTGACAGCGTTTCTTGTCTGTGATATACAGTACTCCGTAAAACATCACTGTCTCAAAAACATAAATGCTGTTGACAATAATAATGTAATGTGCCTACTAAAAATATAGGATAATCCATTTTTCATGGGTTCTGCTCATTCACCGCATATGCAAATGTTGAAATGTGTCTCCGTCGAAATGGAGTGGCTACAATAGAATTTGCAGCAACTCTGCAGTTCTGCAGGTTTGTTTATCTAGATGTAAATATGTAAATGGAGGATGAGTATGACTGTTCATCCGTGTTTTGCGCCATATAACCTTTCTTGTGTTCGTGCGCCGTAAAACCCCAATTCAATTCAATTAAAATACCCTCGATTGAAAATGCGTAATTTAAAGTGAATTATGTGTTGGCAACGCTTAATTCAACGCTCCAGTTCTGGGGTTTGATCTGGCTAGTTAAAGCCGTTTACATTGTGCCTATGGAGTTTGGATTCTCAAAATATGTGTTATATATACTTCGCCGTCAGTAGCTTTAGAAACTTTGTACATATGGCTGTTGCTAGCTAGCTACAACTTTCATATTCAATGAGAAATGATGAATTCACCCAATTTTGCTTCCGACATGATTTTCACATCGGAAGTTGATAACGGAAAATGAAGCTAACCTTCGGGATACTCAAAGAAGGGGGAAAAACAACATAACACATTGAAAATGGATGGTTATATACCGGAATTTAAATATTAAACTACTGATGTGTCGGCCTCTCATAATGGCGGGATACTGTAGTATCCCTTTGTTTATATCATGTGATATTTTTCAAGCATTGGCATGTACAAATTGTACAAATTTCTTTTTTTTAAATTGTGTTTGGTAATACATGTAATGCGTGTATGAATACAACATTTTGGCATTTCAGTGTTTATGTTATTATTTCATACGGTCGAATAAAATAAACACTTTTGTTTCGTCGAACATGCCCAAAGAAATTCGTATACTATGTTTACGTGGCGTATTATCTTAATAATATTATAATATAGAAATGAAAAGAAGAACGACAATGTTATATGCTTTAACGTCAGTTAGTCTCCGTGAGTGACTGATAACAAGTAAGTATTTGAGTGACATGAACATATACACACTATACAGTATATTTTTAGATTAAGGGAAGTAACACAAGTAAACATTGTATAAATCAATAGTGAGAGTTGCGTCTCCTATATGTATAAAAGACTGTATTATTTTACTAAATATAATTATTTGCATGTAGAGAGAAGATCGTGACTTGCAAGTGGGTGTTTCCACTCTCGCCCCACCCATCCCATCCCCGATTACTGAATACTCTCTAATTTAGAGCTGAGTACTGAATACTACTTCATTTTAGATCCGATTACTGAATACTATTTAACATGGATAACCCGAGTACTGAATACTACTTTAACCCGGGCCGTGGGTACTGAATACTCTCTAAATTTGCCCTGAATACTGCGTATCAAAAGGGTAGGTGGCCTTTTGAAGTTGCTTGCTAAATTTTGCGATATAACAAACGTAAGTATTAGCGGAAGCGTGTGTATTTTTTTGTTTCTTTGGTTTTAGAAGAAAAGGTGACACTAGACACGTCACAAATGGCAATTGAGAATGTTGACATGATGTCGGTATCATTTGATCAGACTATAACAATACACACGTGTATGGTTAAAATGAAGCGAGGCATATGGCATCATAAACACAAATGGGCTGACAAAAGAGCTACCGCCTTGGAACGTCACTGGCAAAAAGGCCAACGCAACGTAAATTTTATTAAAATTGTCAAAATAATAACATTTACCATACCCTAAAACATGTTACTTTTCTTGAATTTAACGACACAAACAGGAACTACGGTACTATTTTTCAGTTTGCATTTGAACCAATAACAGAAAAGGATTGGTCCCACGCTGAAACTCCTCCAAAGTGAACTCTTTCCTCCGCCGCAAACGGTAATTTATTTAATTACAATTACATTTTCAATTAAAATACCCTCGATTGAATATGCGTAATTTCAAATGAATTATGTGTTGGCAACGCTTAATTCAACGCTCCAGTTCTGGGGTTTGATCTGGCTAGTTAAAGCCGTTTACATTGTGCCTATGGAGTTTGGATTCTCAAAATATGTGTTATATATACTTCGCCGTCAGTAGCTTCAGAGGTGCGTATAGTTTATAAATACAACAAGTCTACCGTTACCATAGACTACGAAAAAACCTTTGCAACGTTTTATTATCGTAACCATAATCTGCTTTTAAAATGAGAACTTTTCTGCGACAAGAACTATCACAAATTGACTTCACTGGTATACAACTTGTACATCAAATGAATTATACGGAGATGTTATGTATACATTACAGTACACAACATATCGAAAGGAAACTATAAAATAACGTTAACAGTTATGGCATAAAATATGATCAAAAAGTGAAATATGTTCATCTATAGATGCGTATGTAGATATAGACAGTGACGTATACTACCGAATTAAAGTCGTTATCAATGACAAAGCCACGCTATTCATGCAATGTATGTATGTTCGAATTTCCTTATGCTTCCTGAGTCTTGGGAGTGTATGTATTTACATATTGTTTGCGAGGTACGTATATTTCAACCAGCCACATGTATTTTAATGTCAAGTGTGCATGAAGATAAATGCTTACCACATCATCAAAATTAAACCAACGCAGACGTATACACACTGACGAGAAGCCTTTCAGTTGTAAAGAGTATGACATGTCATTCCCGAAGCCATTATGCAACAAGTCCTTAACACATCGAGGGAATTTCAGTGATCACATGCGTACACACACCGGCGAAAAACGTTTAGGTGTCGAGAATTACGCAAAAAGGAATTCTTAATAATCATATGTTAATACCCAGTGGCGAAAATCCATTTAAGTGTACTTTATGTGCCATGTCATTCACACTAAAAGTAGCTCTTAATAGACATATGATCATACACACTGGCGAGAAGCCTTATACATGTACAGAATGTGACAAATCCTTCACTCAACTAGGAAATCTCATTTGTCACATACTCATACACACTAGTGAGAAGCCGTTTCAGTGTACAATATGCGGCATGGCATTTTCGCGACAAGACATCCTCAATGCACACATGATAATACACTCTGTTGAGAAGCCGTTTACATGTACAGTATGTGACAAGTCCTTCACACAACGAGGCACTCGCAATAAGCACATGTTAATACACACTGGCGTGAAACTGTTTACATGTACAGTATGTAACAAGGCATTCACTGATCGAGTACATTTGTAAACACGAGTCACTTGCAAACACGAGTTATGAATAAACAGTTTCACACACAGATTAAAAATTAAAAAGGACTATCTGGAGCACTGCCTAGCACAGAGCTAGACCCCCGCTTTATAAAGTAGGTAGAGTACGTGGCATTATAACTCCATCCACGCGTTTCTGAAGATATCACGCAATGCCTGCATAAACAACTGACTTACACCTTATATACCACACATGCATGTATAAAACTCACCAAAGAAAATAATATAGTTTATATGTTTATGTTTTTCTCTCGAAATAGCTCGCACTCATCTGAAATCTAGTTCCATATTTCAAAGTTTATCAATTTTCTTCTGTGATGCACGTGTGGTATTCAAGGTTCAGTCATCTGGTGATTGTTAAAGCAGGCATTGGACGATGTCTTCAGAAACATTGCCGGAAATCAAGAAAGGAGTTGTGCCGTATTACTCTACCTATCTATTTATCTTTACTACCGTCTTTTGAGAATATATGCAGTGCCCCAGATAAGCTATCAGCACAATGTACGCAGTTTTTTTTTACGTATTTACATTTACAAATGCGTAAAAAAATATTGCATATTTCTTCTTCCCCTTAAATATACATTCAACTTTGCTTCTGTCTTTTTTTTTTTAAAAGGCATTAATTGTCAAACAGCCGACAAAAAGGCCACTTCTATTTTCTTGCCAGCGTCTACTTTAGTAAAATTCTGCACTTGTTTGTCATTCAGTACCTCAAACTTCAATAAGCACCCAACGTATGGCCGGGCGCACTCTGTTTTTCTAAGCTATTAAGGTGTACGCGAGTTCTCCATATTTATCGGCGATTTTTTAAGGAATTTTTGTAAGCATCAATTTTATTTTTAATGCGCGTAAAACAAATATGCGTAATTATATCCCCTCTGAAGGCTGGCATACTTTTACAGCGAAGGCTGGCTTTCACAGTACCTTCCTCAAGTAAGATACTGCGGGAGCGCGTTTGAAAATTCCGGGACGTGACCCCACCATCACTGGAAAGTATACCCGTGACCTCTGGAACTAGAGCCAAGTAATGCCTACCACTCGGCCACTGCAATTTATTATCAAATTGGTGCACCATAGTACTATGGTAGGTACAGAATATAAAAATATAGGAGCTATTAAGCTCACAGCTACAATTTATTAGGCTATGTATAACACATTACACTGGAGTTGCCCCACTCACCTGGCATTAATCGCTACACAGAGTTGTCTGTTCCTTACATCCTCACACAATGACATGATACAAAGACCCTGTTAGAGATTGTTTATCTGGAAGGAATGCATTAAAGTACAGATATAAATAAACATTAAAAACCAAACAGTCATCCTACCAATACAATTCACAGGACAGTTGCCATCTATTATTTCTGCACCGATCTCAGACAAATACCGCAATATGTTGTTGTTACATAGATTGCTTTACTGCACATGTTTTGTGATGACGCCGCATTGGCACTTACACTTACCCTACTAGTATATATTTTTACCATTTCTGATAATTTAATTATGTTTCTATAGTCATTGAATTAACACTATTTTTATTTTTATTTCATTTTACGTCATTTTCAACGAATTAACAATGAAGCAAGGACTGTATAAGATAATAAAGTCCTAACTGAAGTAAAGTCTTTGCACATTATCGAGAGAACTACTATAAAATAAAGTTTAAAAAACTGACTTTTAAGTGTAATTTCTAAGCATCACAACTTTTGATTTTTAATTTAACTGCTCGTGGCATTTCACTTTGTGGCGGGACATTAAAGGTTGCATATTTCAAATTAAATCAATTGCGCATAGGTGTGTGGCAGTAATTGAGTTTAGAGTTATACAGGTACACATTTTATACCCGTTCCAGTCCTTAGAAAAGGGTTTAAAAACATCCCGGAGCCAGTTTGTAACAGGTATATCGCAAATAATCGCTTGCCAGCTATGTGTCCTCGATAGATAATGCACTACTAGCACAGTAGTCAGTAGATACATTACAGTATTGTAGAGGTCCTGGGTTCGAGACGTGGTTAAGCTAGGCTCTAAGATGTGTTCACCACCAGTTATATTTGGGGGTTTATCAGAAACAATGGCAGTGATACCGCTGAGTTAATAAAAATTCAGCAACAAATTTCAGTCTGATACCATGATGGGGGTGTATGTGCAAATCAAAACAGACTTCAGTAGGTTACTGGTAAATGGCAAGGATCCTAGTAAATGATGAATAAAAAAGCCATTACCAAACGTTTCGAACGATAACATGATACAAATATAGCATGATAAGAGACAAGATTATGTTATCTTTCTTTTTTGGCAAGCATCATATGCAGCAATATTGAACATCAGATAGTAAAACAAGCAAATTTATAAGATTTTACTGCAGTAGCCCCACCCACCAAGTAAACATTTTGTGACCAACTCGGCAACTGACTGTCTCGCATAATTTCATCACACTTTATCTGGAAGTATTCTAAACATATAAATCAACATAAAAGAACGGTCGGTGTTACAGACATATTCAATCTTCCTACCATTGATCGTCCTATGCTGGTTTGTTACACCGGTCAGAGTCTGAGACTGCTAATCTGTACTCAAAACGTCATACGGTGAAGAATGCTTCACTGCTCATGTCGCTTGTTGTTGTAGCCTTATTTCCAAGTACTCTAACCTACGGTTTCTGGTAATATCATTCTATACATCATTTCATTGAATTAATAATAACGGAAAAACTGCAACGACCAGAATACTATTGAACACGTTTAGAAACATCGTTCTACATGGACTTCTCAGATCCAATTCTGTACTGAAATCCGAGCACCACAATTTGTGATTTTTAAAGGACCGACCATTTTGATTTCAGTGGAAGGGGGGGGGGGGGGGGGGGGGGGGGGGGGGGGGGGGGGGGGGATTTTCCTTTCAGCCGGAATATTTTGCTTCCATTTTTTTGAAGCCGGGATTTTTATTTCGCCTAGTGCACTGGCCAGAATCTTTTTTTCGTCAACTTGAAAGCCAGAATATTTATTTTTTTAGTTTTTCTATTCTTAGAATAAGAACAGCTGTTGTAGATCTACTCAACGTCTGCGTCGACATTGGTTTTCAGTTGTAGTAACTAAAAACAATAGTCCAATTATTTCAGAAACCACTGGACAGTGAAACTTGAAATATGTCATCAGTACCATCAATGACACATGTTCCATAACTCTGTATTAGCATGACCCTTTTCTTACTTTGAATTTCTGGTTTAAATGTTCTTTTTTGACAAGTCCATATATTTTAACAACTGAAAGTCGTACATCAGCAAAACTTCAGTAAAGCTTGAAATAACACGGGCGCTAGTAGAAACATGTTCATATTAACTCTGTATTGCATTTAAGCAAAGTTATGTTCCTTTTTCAACTTCAAAACTCTGGTTAAAGTCTTAGGAAAGTCCTTGTATGTCAATAGGTGATTGTTACTTATTAATACAACTTCCGTAAAGCATGGATGCTTGTAGACACATGCTCCATAAGTCTGTATTGCATTTTAGCAAAAGTGTGGCCCTTTTTTCTGGATAAATATTTTCTGTATAGTATTTTAAAAAAGGTGTAGGCCCTTTTCGACTTAGAATTTATTTTTATTTTATTTTCTGGCAATCCATTTATTTCAATACTCACTAGCCATATATCTCTGTCAAAGGAGCTTGACAAGTGTCACTCAGAGTCATCAAGGACACAGACACATGTTTCATAACTTTTTAACAGAGGATTTTTTTTTTGTACAATTTAGAATTTAAGTTAAAGTTTTTTAAGCAGCTTCATATATTTCCATGAAAATCACTGCATACATCAAATGACAATGTCAAGCCCGTAAATATCATTAGCTCCATAAACGCCCACACCTTCCCCACTCATACACCACCATCACCACAGATAAATAGACAAATATTTGTTATATTCTTTTGGTTTCTTTTCAGTTACCATGTCTGCATCCTGTTCTCTTCCGCACACCCTCCCTCATATTCATTCTGGGGTACTGAAGGTCTATTTTTGATATTTGGTATATGTTTACTGACCAATAGTGTTGTTCCAATTAATCGATTTGATCGATCATCAATCATTTATGATTTTGATCTGATTATTCGATTAAAAATGTTCATGATCGACTTTACTCGGTTGTTGAAAATTATGGCTTATTTCATTATCTTGTACTAAAGTATACAAGAAATGAGTTATAATTGTGCAACAAGTAATCACATATTTATAGCAGTAATCACAATTTATTTTTTAAATATATATGTTGGTCATTTTTTTTCTGTTCCTTTATTACCAGAACATACTTGAAATGTGATTCTTTTCTTCATTTTAGTCTGAAAAAGGTTTACACTTGTCTTTTATAGCAGCCATGTTTAATCGATTAATGATCAGATTATTCAGATAATCGATCATGAATTTTCATCCGATTCCTAACACTACTGACCAACAACTTCGCGCACCCCCTACACACTCACCTCACCACCACCTAAACTCCACAATTAAGACTTGACCTTGTGAATGAACTGGCACCATAGTTGGTGAGACAAAAGTGTCAGTGGCCTTGTTTAAAAATTGACTTTATATGGTGGAGCATGCTGTCCTTTTGCCAACTCTTGTTTAATATGGAACTCCATACTACCATGACAAATGTATAACACATTTAAGCCATTATTTTTTATTATTTCTTTTACGAACCATCAAGACAGAGATTGTTGTAGGAGGAAGGGAAACAAATAAAAATAAAAACTTGGTAAAGCATAGTTTAATTATTTTAATTTAAAGGAAGGGAATGAAATTTTCTATTAAAATCTGGGAGGAGGTAAAAACAAAAAAACTATCAAATTCTCTATTGAAACAAAAATACCTAATTCGTTTTGTGGTAGGAGAGTTCGTAAAACAAATTTATATCAAAAAATAATGGCCTTATTACAACCATGACTTATGTATACCACATTATAACCATGACTGTACATGAATATCACATTCATTACTACCATGACCAATGTACACCAAATTTACTACCATGACCACTTTATAACAAGTTATACAACACATTTACTACCACCATTGCCAGTGTATACCACATTTATCACATTTATAACTACCATGACTAATGTATACCATTTCTATTACTACCATGATCTATGTACATCACATTTATTACAACCATGAATACTATCACTCACAGTCTTCTAAACTCATTTCAACTGTATATTTCGATACACTTCTGAGCAGAAGCTGTGGATGTAGCCAGATTGTGGTTAAACATTTTCATGTTGAATCAAGTGGCTAATGGAGTAGATTTACATTTAACATAGACTGAATATCACATTCATTACTACCATGACCAATGTGTATCAAATTTACTACCATGACCACTTTATAACACGTTATACAACACATTTACTACCACCATTGACAGTGTTTTCCACATTTATCACATTTATAACTACCATGACTAATGTATATCATATTTATTACTACCAAGATCTATGTACATCACATTTATTACAACAATGAATACTATCACTCACAGTCTTCTAAACTCATATCAACTGTATATTTCGATAAACTTCTGAGCAGAAGCTGTGGATGTAGCCAGATTGTGATTAAACATTTTCATGTTGAATCCAGTGGATAATGGAGTAGATCTACATTTATCATAGACTGAATATGGAGCTGAGATTATCTTTTTCCTGTAATTGGACTCACAACAAGATCATTTTTTTTCGAAGAATATGAGAGAAGGCTGGATTTTTTTTCTCTCAACAATTTGAGGGACAGTTTTTTTTTTCTCTCAGGTCAGAGCCAGGATATTTTTTTTCAACAATTCAAGGGCCAGAATATTTTTTCAAAGAAATCCCAGTCCCTGTCAAAATACAGTTATATTCGATAAGTAACAGGATACTGCACTAAAAAAAGGTTTTAAAGAAAAAAAGATAACACTGTTTAATACAAAACTCTTTTCGACTACACCAGGCGAGCACATCCGGCTGATTTAGTGTAATTAAATCTCTACTGGCATTGTGTTTATACAGAGATTGTGTGATATCTTCAGCACCAACGCCGAAACAGTGTGTATTCGGTTCGGTACATGGTCATACCTATCTAGTAGGTAAATACTACCATCAGAGCCATGATTCTCGCGTCTAATTCTTATTTAAATGCTGTGCAATAATTCACAAAGGATCTACTTAATCCGCAATCATAGCCTTAATGTGTATTGATGATTAAGTGATAATTACTGTACATACGCCATTGTATTAAGTAAACACGTAATTGACTAACATCAGTTTATACGTGTTCTGAATACCAGCTACCGCATGGCACACTTTTTACGAATCATTTTGAACTCAGTATCAATTAAAGTTAATTCCTAATACGTATTTCAATGTTGTTGTTTTTTACATTTTAAAATTATGTTAGCGCTATAACAAATTATAACTAGCGAAATACATGGAAAACTAATTGAAAGTTGACTGGTTAGGTAGGAAATAGATTTTAAATATTTCCATAATTAAATTCGATCCCGGCTACGATTTAAACTACGCACAATCAAACTTACAACAAACAAATGACCTGGGACGACATCTTATTGTATCCACGGATATAATGGCTCTGTGGTCACAATGGTTTCTGACGTACAGACCATTGTACCGACGGACACAATGAAGTCATACAACCACGCTCCAATTATTGTAATTTCCCACCATGATATGACCCGTGATTTGAATCATTGGAACAAAAAGAGAAACAAAAACATCTGAGCTGGAAAGTGGATCATTCATTTGTCTCGGGATCGAAGCAGCATTTACATGATCATATTTATAACTAGTAATTAGTAAAGAGTGATAAAAAAAAATAACTAAAAAAACTAGTTGTGTCTAATATTCCAGTAAATAGTATTAAGTGAAAGTTTTACTCGATTCGATTTCATTGGTAAAACTTTATTTATTATCTACATAATATTTAAAATGGAGGACATAAATACTGGGGATGAAATTGTGAAAAGGGGGAAGCTAAATGCATGGGATGAGACAGATGAAAATAAGGTGACAAGTTTGAAAACAATTATGCGACCAGTACTGGTCGCGATGTCCATATGTGGCTGCTACAATTTTTACAATTTATATAATGGAGACAGTGAAAATTCATTAAAAGGCAATGTTAAACGAGGTTTCTCTGTACTGTACAGGGTGACAGTTTTCATTATACTGATATTACTTTTGACAAAATCAATTGCGACTTTCTTTTACATAAACAAGGACCATATAATTTTGAATGGTATTATCTCGGCATGGCTTGGACTCACTTTATGTACGCTGATGATCAACCTGAAGGCAACAAGCAAGACATATGGAAACCAGGAATCCGCATTCAGATTTTGGGATGACAAAATCATAAACACGTTCAGGGAAGTCGGTATTGAATATCCGGTGAAGAAACTGAACCGAAGAGGTATACTATTACTAGTTATAGGATCAGGTTTAGTAATCATGAATTTAGGTGGAATGGGTGTGCAGATATCAGTGGCTGTGCAACAAGGAACACTTCCATTTTATACTGCACCATTTGAGCAAAATTGGTTTACACTAACTGTGTTCTATCTGTTTCAAGGTGTTGTCGCTACAGTTTGGGTATTTCCGGTTGTTCATGCTATCATGTGTTCAACTGTATTAATACATACGTTCAATGTCTTAAATGTGCATATGTATGAAACCCTTGAAACAAAAGACTGCCGAATTACAGTCAGTTGTCAAAAGCTGCGTTTGCTGCATTTGAACCTAAGTAGACTTGTTAGCAAGTTAGATGGAGACTTTCGCTGGTTCTACGCCAACATATTTGTTTGGAATATAGGTATCTCGTGCCTTATTCTCTACCAGATAATGCGCAGTTCCTTGGACACCTTCACCTTAATTGTGTGTATTTTCTCTTTGACCAGTGGAATCGCCATGCTTGGAATTGTGGCCATCTTTGCGGCTTTCCTTAATGACGCGGTAAGTAACTTTAGCTAAATTTAATTCACTTTACATAAAGCGGTAAAAAGGATATATATATCGCTTGACATTTTCTCACATGTGTTTATTTTACCAACATGTTGACAGAACTTTTAGAGTAAAGTCATCAAACAATATCATAATGAGTGAACAAACACACCGTGGTCAATAACAAGCGATCTCTTTACAGTTTGTATCAAGAACGCATCATTTTAATAATTAATAGCCATTGCAAGTGCTTTTTTACTATACATAGGCGTGAGACATTGGATTACTGTAACCCACTGATGACGTCCTAATTGAAAGCGTTTTTAATTTTGTTGTGTTTGTAAATAAATGCGAGGCTTTACATTTGCAAGCGTGTGCGCATTTATATATCGATGAAGGCTTATTGTGGTATGCTTGCAGTTACTCTATATCTTAAAACGCCTTATTTATGAAAGACAAGTATTATCATCAATGGTCAACAAAGGGTTGTCAACCCTTGTGTGTTTGTGATGTCTTAGCTTGCCTTTTATTCATCTTTATAATATTATATAGTTGTTCTTTGTTTCGTTGTGTGTTTGTGGTTGACTGTCGTCCTTGAATGCTACTTTTCCTGTTATATTGTTATATCTACTTTTGGTATAAAAAATCAAAACTACATCCCAGTCGGTTAAAGAGAATATTGCGGACCTAAATTAAATAATGCGATCTCGGTTTTTCATCATGTTGACTATAATCACTGTCACCTGACTGCGGTGCAACATTATATTATTCTACACAGTTGATAGACATCTTCCTGCAATGCGTGAACAGTGAATGTTTACCATTTAAAACATCCTGTCTTGAAAAACTTCAGTATTTCACGAAACTAGTGCTAAATTTTATATCCAGTACGATAAAACATGTTTTAGATCGACACGAAATAAGAACTGATCTGTCAAGTATATTTTGGAAACTTCGAAACCCTACGATACAACGGGCTTTTCATCGGTTCATCTTGATTTGTTATATTTGATGTTTTATAATAGAAATGTTTGTCCAAGATTATCCCATCAATTAGCATTAGAAACATCAATTGCTGTAAACACTTCTTTGAATTGATCATCGGAAATTATCTATCGAAGATTGACACTACATACATATTTCATTTCATCAAAGACGTCAAGGTTATGGTACTGGTTCTATCCAGGACACAGTGGGAGGTCTGCCTCCACAATTAGAATATCGCCTTCATACACAGCATAACATGCGATGAAAATGACGTAAAACACTATTAAAACAATCATCAATTTGTAGATATCTAGAATAGACAGACCGGATAAGGTTGAGGCCTATGGCTTGGCAAAGTCGAACTAATGATTACACTTTTGAATGACGGCCGTTAAACATGATCTTGATGTCTAAATTTGAAGCGACGTGGTCTTGTGGTATTGGATTGCTTTCCCCTCAAATTACGTTACGGGTTCGAAACGTTTCCGAAGCACATGTGTTCATGATCTGAAGAATGCCACGTGCCCCCATTGTTTCGCAAGTAATCTATTCAATAGTTAGAGAACTGTGATGGCAGATTTCTCTGTATCTTCTTTCTCTTTGTTAAAAGCTGAAGATAACCTATATATATATAGAATATCATGTTAGTAAGCTGATCCTATCCAGTTTATCAGGTGATAAATAACAAAGATAAATAAAAAAACAAAAATTGACATCACAAACATAAAAGGGTTGACAATAGGCTTCCGCCATGGAACGGTCAGTGGGCCGCTGGGGTTAAACCAATGAATATATATGTATTTCCGAGTTCCTTTTAACACATCTTCAAATTATTTGCTTAATTAAAATGTAGCGCAAAAAGCAATAGAAGGGAGACACTGCTAAACTTTAATGGTGCGTTGTTCTATGGAGCATTCCACAATTAATATAATTATAAAATTATTAAAAGATATTCTCATTCTTATAATTATGTAGTAAAAATGGAGTAAAGCCTTGAATTTGTTTGAAAAAAACATGACTGATTTTGTTTTTTATGGAACAACAGCATTAACTATGACTGTATTCCAAGTAACAACAAAGAACACACTCATAAATCGGAAATGTCATGACAAACCCTATATTAATTCTATAGAGACTGATTATTTTTTACTAAAGAATTATTGTTCTCGTCATGAATGATTAAACGTTTTTCCGATGAGATTTCACGCCATTTGAATCACAGTAATAAAACATGCGAGTTGACAAATGGATTAGTACGCTTTCGCAAGATCGAAGCATTGTGTTGGTTTTTATCACTAGGCCACAATTAAAGAAAAATAGGTTTGCCCCTTCCCGACCTACCCGAAATAAAGGGTCCTACCCAATTTTTTTTCTCTATTTATAGCACTTTATTTATTTATTTTCTTAAATTGCTGATCGCATCGATATGCCGCTAATATCAAAAGTTCTACTATTGTTTTTATTAAAACGAAATAATAAAATAAAAAATAAAAATAATTGCCTACCTACCGACCCAACATTTGAAAAGGGGGTTACAAGAGCCTTTCTGGATCACGAAGGATTCCGGGAAGATAGGCATTTAGAAAGATAAATGTGAGACAAATTATCAACCAAACAGTTCTTAAACCAACAAATTCATATCGAGCGCTTTCGGCTTTTATCGCCTTCTTCAGGATACATACAGTAAATGGAAACTAGACTTGGACATTTGTTTACTGATACATCTACGGATTCTAATTTTGATGATAAACATTGATCGTACCCTTTTAAGTTTTCCAATGACTAGAGAGGAGGTCAGACTTTCTATTTATAATGCAAAAATGAGGCAGTAGGGGTTGATATCATTCCGGCAAAAATATCTCGCAATGATACATGTGAGGACCTTCTGTTCAAAATTATAAGTTGTGCGTTCAAACTGGGTGTAGTCCCAACGGAATGGACAAAAGGCAGAATAAGTCCGATATTTAAGGGCGATGACCCCATTCTTCCATTGAACTATCGGCCTCTAACGTTACTGTCTGACCCTGCAAGAGAAGCTTATGTTTTGAACAAAAGGCTCACACAATGGCTTGAAACGAATATTCTGTTATGCTATGAACAAAATACATTCAGTAAACCAGGAGTTGTATAGACCATATTTGCACACTTTATTATAAATAATAGAAAATTGGCAAACAAAGATACATTCGTATGTTTTGTTGACGCGAACAGAGCATTTGATAATATACAACGGGACTGCCTATGGTAGCATTTGATAATATACAACGGGACTGCCTATGGTACAAACTGATGACATTAGGTATACATGGTAAAATTGTAAAGGCTGTGAAAACGATGTATGTAGATGTTTCATGTTCTATAATTGCACATGATTATGAAACAGATTGGTGTGAAGTCCAGTAAGGTGTCAAGCAAGGCTGTGTACTCTCTCCAACATTTGTCTCCATTTATATAAATGATCTAGCTTTTTTGCTTTTGCTTTTGCCAATATACTGGTTTACCCTCTGTCATGAGTATTATCACCAGTGAGTGCTAGAGGAAAATTTTAGTGGAAAACGAAAAAGGTGAGATAGAGTAGAAGGATTAGTAAAGATAGAAGGAAGTACAGAGAGAGAAAGAGTAAAGAAGATAGAAGAGTGTTTAAAAATTAAATGAGGCGCGAGTGTTGGGTCTTCAAGACATGGGTCTTGAAGGAATCCAACGACTCTGCCAGGCAGGTGTTAACGGGTAGCTGGTTCCATTGCACAACGGTTCGCGGGAAGAAAGAAAATCGTGTGTAGTCCTTGTCAGCCCTTAGCTGATGATACTGGTGTTGGCGTCTACCTGAGCCTCTGGTGAGGTATTCATCCTCGTTTATGGCTACTAAATTATTACGAATCTTGTAAAGCATACATAGTCTAGAGTCAGCTCGTCTTTGCTCGAGAGATCTCCACTCCAGATCGTGCAACATGTCAGTAACACTAGATGTGTTATGATACCTATTTGTGACCCATCTCGCTGCTCTTCTCTGCACCATTTCAAGTTGGTGAACTAGTCTATGATTGGATAAGTCACCTACCTTGTCTTTAGTGGTGGACTTAGGGTCCCATACAGTGGAACAATATTCCAATTTGGGGAGAACAAGGGATCTATAGGCCCTTTCTTTAATAGTCTGTGAGCCAATTTTGATGTTGCGTTTCAGAAAACCTAGAGTCTGGTTTGCTTTTGAAGAAACAGAACTAATGTGTTTATTCCACTTTAAGTCGTGGCTAATGCTAACACCAAGATACTTCATCAGAGGGACGGATGAGAGTGTGTGTCCATGAAGGGAATACTTATGTAGTGTAGGGGCTCTTTTAGTAGTGATGTGAATCACTTCACATTTTTCAGGGTGAAAAGCCATTTGCCAGTCTGCTTCCCATAGTTCAAGGCTGTGTAGATCGTCTTGGAGTTTTTTGGTGCACTCTGACGAGTTTTGGGAGACACTTTTGGGGATAAAAAGAGCATAGGCATAGCCTATCAGGAAAAAGGTTTTCGGTCGGGGTTTGCAGTGCCTAAAAGCAGCTACGCCACTAGAAACAATATGTTTTTTAGAAAGCGTAAAAATCTAGGCCTATATCTATTTGGAAATGTGTGATTTGGCTCATCGGTTCAACTGAAATTAATTTAATTCACATTATATATATGATAAAAATAACATTGTAACGGTTTAATAAAGAGAAAATGCGTATATCTATATTAGAAAATGCGTATATATATGATAAAAGGATTAAAACATGGGTGATGCGTTATTACCCGTCATATCGGCCCGCGACCCCAATATCGGCCCGAAGGCTTTAGCCACTAGAAACATTTTTTTTTTTAGAAAGCGTAAAATCTAGGCCTATATCTATTTGGAAATGTGTGATTAGGCTCATCGGTTCAACTGAAATTAATTTAATTCACATTATATATATGATAAAAATAACATTGTAACGGTTTAATAAAGAGAAAATGCGTATATCTATATGAGAAAATGCGTATATATATGATAAAAAGATTAAAACATGGGTGATGCGTTATTACCCGTCATATCGGCCCTCGACCAATATCGGCCCTCAGGCTAAAGCCTTCGGGCCGGTATTGGGGTCTCGGGCCGATATGACGGGCAATAACGCATCACCCATGTATTAATCTCTAATTATCTGTTAGCGTCGTGTTGAATAATAAATATGAAGTGCGAAGGTTTTGCTTACAAACCAGTTACTTTGCTGAGGTTTTAAATAAATATCATAAACCCGGTAAAATAACCAATCGAATGGGCTCCGTTATACATGCACGTTAATCTCCGCATTAATTTTTACCGAGATAAAATGTCACTGATTAAAAGTTATTCAGATCATGCTTCAAGTATTGTAAGGTTTGAAACGTTTCCTGTGAGATTTCACGTGATCTGATTTATTTGAATAAAAACTTCTGAGCTGACAAACTATTGCATAATCAAAGCAGTGTTATGGAATTAATTCAGATCATATCTATGTCTAGTTAGTATTGTCGTGTTGTCATCGACGAAAGATTATAAATAGACAAAATATATGTGTAAATATTGTTAATATACTAGTGTATCCATTTTCATTAGTAAAGCATTATTTATTTAAACAACCAATCTGCATAATAAAAATGAATGATATAAAGACTAGGGCTGAATACAGGTTAAACAGCAAGAATGGAGCGAAAAAGATGAACATAACGTGGCAAGTTAGAAAAACATTATGCGACCAGTATTGGTCGCCATTAGGAAAATGTCTCGTAAACGCGTTCTTTCTTGGCTGTATAGAGTTACTTACACAAAACGCGACTTGGCAATACAGGTTAAACAGCAAGAATGGAGCGAAAAAGATGAACATAACGTGGCAAGTTTGAAAAACATTATGCGACCAGTATTGGTCGCCATTAGGAAAATGTCTCGTAAACGCGTTCTTTCTTGGCTGTATAGAGTTACTTACACAAAACGCGACTTTTTCCTTCCTAGTGGACTTATATCGGCATGGCTGGGTCTCGATTTATGTACATTTCTGACCAACCTGAGGCAACAAGCAAGGACTATTGAAACCAGGAATCCGCATACACATTGTGGAATGACGTGTTCATAAAGATGCTCCGGGAAGTCGGTATTGAATATCCTGTGAAGATAATGATGCAAAGAGGTAAAGTGCTACTTGCCATAGGATCGGTGCTAATATTCGCGGCTATGGGAGTATTTGGAAGGCAGATATATGTTGTCATGCAGCAAGGACTTGTTTCATTCTTCACCGCACCATTTGAGCCAAATTGGCTAGCTCAGACTGTGGTCTCTCTGTTTCAACTTGTTGTCGATACAGTTTGTTTTTTCCGGTATTCCACGCTATATAGGCTTCGATGCTGTTAACACATGCTTTTAAAGTCTTCAACCTCATATGCATAATGTTTTCGAGAAAGATGTCAGCATAATTCTGGCGGATTTTCAAAAGATACGATTACTGCATCTGAGCCTGGGTAAACTTGTAAGCAAGTTCGATGGAGACTTTTGCTGGTTTTAAGCCAACATATTTGTATGAAATAAAGGTGTAGCGTGCTTTTCTCTATATCAAATGGGGCGCACTTCCTTGACACATAAGCCCTAATTATGTATATTTTCTGGCTGGTTTGTCCACTCGCTAGACTTGGATTTGTGGCAATATTTGCAGCTTTTGTAACTGAAGCATAAGTAAGTTTATTCATTTTGTTTTCAAATGTAATTTATTCGTTTTCTTCCAGCAATGTATACTTGGAGTAATGGGAACGTAATTTGAACGCCAAGTTTTTAAGACACATGACTGGATGTCCATTTACGCTTTTATTGAGTAGTTCCCTGTTTGTGTAGCCATTTGAACAATCATGGAATATGACCCCGCTTATATGGATGCTATAATGCTGGTCAAACCGAAGAAACTTTAATAAATATTGAACTCAAATATACACCTCTCTTATATATATGTATCTATTATGTTCTTAAAAATAACTGAATGACTGATTGAAAAATGCAATATTCCTGAGAAGTAGTAATTACTAATTTTTGATTAAGTACTTTTTTTACAGCTTTTTCTATTAATCTGGCCAGGAAAAAGAAGCAACACCCCATATTTCATTTGCGTTGTGATGAACAATCGAGTTACGTTTTATCTTGCAGAAATAAATACTTGTTTCTCAAAATTAGCTCATATTGTGCATACAGTTAGCGAACATATGTTCTTGACTGTCAAGTGCTTGGCTTTTTAAAGTATTATAATTACTTCGTAAGTTAAAATTAAACAAAAATTCCAAAATATCAATGATAATACTAATTTGTTATCTTCGACGATCTATAAACACCTCCAATCTAAATATGTAAGCGATAATACAATCGATTTGAAAACTTAAACTTCAATCTAAATTATATTTTGAAATTTTTGCTTACATGCCATCGCTAAGAATATTCTATTTTTTCTTACCGACATTCCATTTCATGTGAATTGTTAAGTAATTATTCCATCGCGGGGCTTGGGGGGCGTTCTCACAGAATGCTAAGGATAAATGGAGCGACTTGGTCATAATATGCCATATAAGAGAAAGTATACAAGTCGCATAGGAAATAACATTCAAGGAACACAGTCAACCAAAAACACGCATTCAAAACAAACATCATTTTCAAGGAAAACCCGAAGCAATGTGCACGACACACCATGAACATAAAATGATTGGCAAAAGAGGTTTCGCCATTGGAACGGTCAGTAGGAAAAATGCCGCTGGTGGTTTAACCAAGCTGTAGGATACACCAAACCTTATGTCAGACGTCATCATATATAGAGCATATTTGTTGTTGTTTTCCGTGGAAGATGCTTTATTTCATCGAGTCAGCTCCCAAAACAGGGTGACAAACGCCACTCGTGAGAATACTGTTTTGGGAGCTCACTCGATGCACTATAGTAGCCAGCGCTAAGAATACTTTTTTCGGTGCTCACTCGATGAACTAAAGTAGCCACTCGTGAGAATACTGTTTAGGGAGCTCACTCGATGAAATAAAGTTGCATCTTCCACTGAAAAAAGCTACAACACGTTGTTGTTTTTATTTTATGCTTCCAACAGTGTTTTTGTGTCTATTTCACATTTGTATTCCCCATGGTATCCCCAATTTATAACCGCTTCACTACAGCAGATCACTAGTTAATACACGACATAAAATAGTTCTGAAATTGTTTATTTCAGTAAAATTATTTTCCGTGAAGCAAAACATCAAAGTTTAAGCAAAAATCTATGAAATATAATTATCAGGAATAATATATTTTTAAAGGGAGATAATCCACTATAGAAAAAAGTAACTCCAAAAACAGCGGAATTTATTCATGGTAATTTCACTGTTTGAAATCAGTGGATTACCACTTTTATTTCACTGAGAAATTTATATAAATTACCAGAAAGCATAAAATAAAGTTCACTATTTGTTTGACACTTTATTAATATTGACGAAATAAACGTTTTATTTGATTTAATACTGGCATATTTATTTCGCCAACTGTAGCCGGGTTTATCTAGTTTAATATTTATTGAACACATGTTCACTGAAAACTATTTATACAAATTTAAAGAGATCAGTCTGTCGTATGACATTGTATTGTTAATCGTACAATGTTAACTAAAACAATTCCATTCAACTGCGACTGAATACTAAACATAGTTAATGGAAAATCTGATCACAAAGACATACGAAGAGTTGACGCTCTTACATATCCATTAACAACTAAATGGATAAATGAATGGATAAAATATCTGATAATGCATGCTACAAACAACTAAACGCAAATATATCTACTAGAATTTAATGAGGATCAATCTAGAAACTTCTTGTTTATTTTGAGAGTCGCAGCAATTTTAGAGAATAAGAGCATCATTTTAGGAGCTTCTTAGTTAAACAAAGAAGCAAAAAGGTCATAACCCTAATGTCAGTAGCTCCTAAACACCTAAACGTTAGATCAGACAAACTGTCTAAACACCTTAGAATAACAGACACACGTAAATCATTTATAATAGCGAAACTTTCAATCCTGTGAAAATGTTTTATAAAGAAAACGTGATAATCGCAGGATAATTTGAATGTACCTCTGTTATTGTTTTTTTTGCTATAGGCCATATGAGCCTATTTTATTTTCATATGCTATTTAGCCCAAAACATTAATTTCCTTATGCCAAATGATTTTTTTTTTTAATTTTCCGATTTTTTCCATATAATTGAATAAATTTTTTTCCATATGGACATATTTTTTTTACCATATGCCATATGAGGTAAATATGTTTTTCCCATAAGTCATATGGGTCACCTCTAAACGGGCCTCTAGAACTGAGTTCACATAATGCACACTGATTGCCATGACTATAACTGGTTTCTATTTGCTACCAGGACCTTGACAAGACAAAACGATATAAATATACCTATCACTAATATATACTGAACAAACAAAAATTAGCACGACTTTTAAGGACATAACTTAAACATATGAACATTGATATTTGATATTTGAAGATAAAAAAAAAATGCTGGAAAGGATACGCTTTTCAAAAAAGAAGTGTTATTTTTATCGTTTTCTAAGCGATGTATCAGAATTACATTAAAAACAACTAATTTCATTATACAAAGTTATTGCTTTGAATAAATCGAATGTTTGGCATTGACAAGAAATGTCCATTCTGTCATTGTTTAAAAACCGCTGAAATGTGTTCACAAACGATTGTTATTCTCAAAAAAAAAAACATTCCAAATTTCGTAATTTTAAAATTACCTGCCTTTTATTGAAATACGAACGACTTTCGATAACCTATAAAAGTACGTTCCCATCATTTCCTATTTATTTTCACCGGCTTTATTTACAAATGACTTCGTAGCATTATTATTGGTCATATTTATGTCACTTTATCATTGACCCCGAACATACACGGCTCTGTATCTCGTCAATGGAAATGACATGCATTGTATGTGCTTAATTTATTTTGCTCAGTATATATATATATACGAGAAGCGTAGTCTCGAGTGTGATCCTGATCTGGCATTTACCTACGAGAGGTGATACAAGATTCCAGAACAAATTACTATAGTAATGATCCTTTTATTATATACCTCTTTACATATCATTAAAATAGAATACATGTATACAAAAAACAAATTAAAACAAAATTGTATTAAGTAAAATTAACTGAAAACCACAAACAGGAAATACATAAAAACATGTACATTACATGAAAACATGTACATTACATGCGATGAAAATATGTACATTAAATCGCAACAATATGACACATGTGTTCATTACTCATCTGGGTAACAAATACAAATTCAGGTGAATTTACCAACTGACATAAAGTTAAATTAATTAATGAACCCACAATGTTCACAAATGCACAAACAAACTTTCTTATAGTTCACATTTCATATCAAAACACTATGATGATGATCCATTGTTTTTAATGGATTACTAGCTGTGCAATCCCCAACCTTCCAATCTGACATTTGTGTATTGGAAGTTCCAAAATCTATTTTTAGTAGCATAGTGATATGGATTCAGGTGATACAGGGTTTTATATTCCATTGTAGGAAAATGAATGTAATAGGTATATAAGTATTGATATGTAACTTTAGTATATCTACAAGCGTTTTATGTATCATTCCCGTCCTATAAATTGGTGACGACAACGACGTCGAAGGACGTTTCCATACACATTAGGCTACTGTGATATATAAAAATGAGAAGAATGGTCCTACAGAAACCACAGCAATCAAACACAATGGCAATGCAGGCCCGCACTTTACCGTATTACACCTTAAAACTTATAAATTCGCAGCTTTACTAGAGTAAGTGTTCTTGAAGTTATAATAAACTGTTGTATATATGCCATATTTTCAAGATAATCCTATTATAAAAACGTACAGGGTAGAGTGGTCATAGTTTGGATATGTGGAATGTTTACGGCAAAACGCTTTGCAACTTTATCATACTAGTTAGTATAATACTTAGTATAATTTTCCAAAGACGAGTTTTCGTCTGGTATCTACAAATTGTATGCAACTATCTAATAAAACCCTGTCATTGATGTCATTATCCTGAAAATGGCATAAATAGAAATCATTGTACGCCATTTGGCATACTATTTGATAAAAAGGACTTTATGAGATAGCGGATTCTTTCATAGTTTGCTGCTTTGATTCCAGCAATTCAGCATTTGATTGAAAAGTTTCATATTTCTAACGTTTCCTCCACCACTAAAAACGTCCTCTTTGGACGTCATTTACTACTTTGATTATAGTCATCTAAAAACATTTAATATAATTTCAGGCACATGCCCCTCTGGAGTGCATCTACTATGTCAGTGTCAGTGAAATTTCCATTGAGAAAGTGGCTCACGTATGTCAATAACATTTATATACTCTATAGTTTTATTTTAGCTATTAACCCGGTGTTACGTTTTCTCGAGTAATGTATTATCTTTAAGCATTGAGTTGTTAAATTAAAATGTGTTTGTTAATAAGGCCAGAAAAAAGTACCTGTGTTTCTGATTACCCGACCGTCCCTATTTTTTGGAGCCAGACCCTAAAGTTTTTTATCATAAAAAAAAAGACGAAAAAGCTGGGTACGAAACGGTAATGTACGAAAATAGTGAGTACGAAACATGCGCTAAAACATGGCCGCCTCCATGGTGCAGGTGTAACACGCCCATTGACTGTTGCATTGAGTTGTGTGTGAATTAAAATTTAAATACCATGTTGTCATTCATATCTAGGCCCAAATTAAAAATGAATAACTTACATTCTCATCACAAATGACACATATGCTGCCAAAAAATCCATAGAAAAATGGGGGTCATGTATCTTCTAAGAAAGAACTTTCTCATGAATGAATGGTCCCTTTAAAAACATAAACACTGAGATGACATAATATTGTATTCATACACTCATTGCCATATAAGCAAAATAAATCAAAAACTCACAATTTTAACATGGCAATGCTTGAAAAATGTAACAAATAGATCAACAATGTGATATAAACCAAAAATAGCACTTTAAATTAGTGAAAATGCCTTTTTTTACAAATTGTAATGAGAATTATTTATTGACGCCTTTATGTCATTTCCCCAGGCCGACACTTCCTGTGTTGCAATGAGTGTGCTACACCTGCCTGCGCGTCCGTTTTGGCTAATGCAGCCATGGGACAGAGCAGATGTTTATGAAAAACATTAAACATGACATGCTGCCAGCAGATTTGTTCTTTCAATACCCAACCTCAGGAAATGATAACATTCAATCTTTCACAGCCATATGTAAGATGGAACTCTCAGGGTCGGAGCTATTCGTAATTTTGATAGAGCATCATCAAAAAACTGACCAATAAATGACCATAAATAAGACAAACCCAATACATTCTGGTAGGTGATAAACTCGGTCTTTATCCTTGATGTTCAACCAAGTTTATTGTTAAAATTAGGTATCTACAGTGTGATTCTTTTAAAACCCTGCATATTTCATGAACATTCATGCAAATTGATTCAATATATGTATCTTTCAAAATCAAAATATTGAACATTATCGTCATTTTACTCTGCCAAAGATTTTTATTTTACTATAGAACCTAAGGATAAAAACCGAGTAACACAAGTTTTATCACCTACTGAAAATAAGATAAAATCTCAACATCTCTGCAATGGAAAAATCACGTTTTGCCTGTCACTCCATCTGCCGTCGGTCAACAAATATCATGAGGTTATTGCGGCTCTAAATAACCTATACTGCGTTAAACAACATTCATTTCCTTCTGTCCTTGCAAAAGCACTACAAATTAACTACAAGTTTGACAAAGTTAAGGATACGTTTAACATCGTCCAAACCAAGTGGGCAAAAAAAAAAAAAAAAAAAAAAAATACCTACCTACCCTAATTTTTTCAGCTGATTAACCAGAAACACAGGTTGTTTTTTTCCGGCCAAACGTCAATACATTAGCTGAACTGAAACACAATCGATACACTAACTACTACTTTTTACCAAGTTATCTTTTATATATACTTCACTCTTGTTATTTCAGTTGAACCTTCAGTTGAACCTGTTCCTATCTAAGCTTACTGGTACCCAGGTGGGATTTACAATCTGTGGGCTTCTCACCATCACAAAGGAGATCATTTTGACTGTAAGTCAGTAAGACAGGGTACCAGCCATTCTGAAAATCTGCCATCATGGTTTAGTTCTTTCAAACTGTACAAATTAAACGAACACCAGCTTGTTTGTGTGTACCGAGTAGACTTGTCAGACTATTTCTTTATAGATGGCAACCTTCACCCATTATTTGCTTTTTAACTTTGAAATTCTTAATGTATTAACCTTTTAAATATACCATTATCGACTTATTTATCTGGGTTAAACAAAAGCTCGCACAATAATACAAAACATAATTACCCAGTTGATTAAAAGGCAAGATATGTGACATCACAAACACGAAATGGTTGACAATAATATCGTCACACTGAAACAGTCCGTGGCAAAACGGTCGCTGTTGGTAGGGGTGGTGGGGGCGGGTTTAAACCATGTTCTAAGTAAGTTATCAATGAAACATTTATTCCAGAAAGCATGATATTATGCGTTTATTGTTATAGATTGCTGGCGTGTTCCTCACGTACTTTGCTGTCCTGTTAACACTTTGATAACAGCTTATCAGGCAAAATATCGTCCTGCGACTACTTCTGCTGCTGCTGCTGCTGCTTCCGATGATAATAATGATGACATGAAAACTGATGTCAGATGAAGATGACAATTGTTGATAGTGATCGTATTTATGAAAATGATGATGATGATGTTGATAATGCTGCGCTGCTGCTGTTGATGATGATATATCGACATTTGAATGGCCTTAATTGTTGTTTAACAGCTCCACTATGATGTCGCCTTTAAACAACTTTTGCTTGTTTAATAAATCAAATATATCAAATTATTCAATATTTAAACACTATTTCAACTGTCATGTATTCTTTTGTTAAGGAAACTGATTAATTATTAATACAAGTTAATAGCTTCCCTTTGAATCCTTTTCTAATGTTTTAACATCGTTAAGTGTCTATATAATGAGGCAAGTAAATTGTAAAACATTTGTAAATACAATAGTGTTCAATCTAACAATTGTTCGCGACAATAATATATATAATACGGATGATATTTCAAAATCCTAAAGTGCATACTATTTAACCCTATATAAACTACTGACAATAAGAACTATTGACTATTGACACAGTGTCCATCATTGAAAGCTTTCTAAAAGCGCTTCTAATGTCAATGATTTGAAGCAACGATATTAATTACATGTTTTGCTGATAATGGAAATGTTCAAACTTTCAATAAAAGAATATTTATTTTCCTATCATGCATTTCATCGTATTTGTATTTATTGTTTACACACTCGTTGACGGGTATTTGTTAATCTTCGTATACATAGTTAATGTATTTTACCGTATCATTCCTTATTTGTTAACAGTTTTACCTACAAGTATTTTTTTATTATTATTGTGACATGTGTATACAAGTAATCATATAATACATATATTTAAATTAGATAAATATGTATAGATTGTAATTAAACATCTTTATCAAATACATCCATGTAGATTTTAACAGGAAACACTTTCTTCAAGAAATGTTAACGTGAATAATTAAACAGTTATTTAAGATTGAATGATACAGAATGTCCTTTCTTTATAAATAAGCACATACAAGACATTTAGCAAGTTTTCTGGGTTGGGGTGACATAATATGCGTTAGCCTTTGATTGACAGAACCATTAACGCTAAACAGATCGCTAATACACCGGAACATAGGGGGAATAAATCACAATCAAACAAGAAATGTGTTTCATTTCCTACAGACTGTAATGAGCAGAATGGACATTGTCTCTGGTCTGGTGGTTTACCAATGCACCTTCCAGTCTCTATTCTGAGGGGTAAAATACCCAGTCGGAACTGACTGTCGGAACTGACTGACAAAAAATGTTTACCGTACTATTTAATAGTTGACTTTCATTGTTCATGTTCATCAGTTTTCGCGCACAATATAACCTATTTGTGCCGTAAAACACCATTTATTCGTTCTGTCATGCGTTTTATAAACGATTTAAAGCCGACTTTGTTTGTCTAAACAGATGTATATATGTAATGCTGTTTCTAAGTATTTATTAAAACATACACCATGTAGTAACAGGAGTTTTATGGATGCACTTATTTGAGAAGAAGAACTTTTTCAATGTGTGTATGTCTTCTTTAACCGGTAGAGGTGATAAACAATTTGTTTGTTTGTTTGTTTGTTTGTTTGTTTGTTTGTATGGTGTTTTACGTCATTTTCAACACATGTAAGGTTATATATGACGGTCGACTTTTTGTGGTGGGTGCAGACCATCTGAGTAGAACCAGTACTGTACACCTCCCGCCATCCGTAAGAATCGACACTTCCTCACTTACAAGTCGAGCTCCCTGTGGGATTCGAATCCGCAGCGGTGAGAGTGCTGATAAACAAACGCTTTCATATCCTTTCAAAAGAATAAGTTCAATAGCTGATTCTGATTATATTGACATATTGACATTAATATTTTCTCCCTTGGATGTTCACATTATTTATTCATCATGTAAATATAAATTCTAGAAAACACCAACGTATGTTTATAATTCAAGTGTTCCCTCAAGAGCCGTTTATCAGTTAGTGTAAGGAAAATAAATCTATGTTAACACAACTCTGAACTGACCATCAGCCACTAACTCGTTTAATATTGGCTTCGATTTCTAAATTAAAACAATTATTATTTCATATGACAAAATTGATAGCAATTAGCATGCGTAGGAAGGGAATAACAATTTATTTTTTGTCTGAACTCGCAAACGTTGCCGAATATAATCCGTTTTAGATGGTAAGTGCTGACTTTATGTTGTGTCTATGAATAACTCCAACATGTCCAAGTAAGGTTGCCGATTTCTGCCAGTTTCGTTCTTTCGGGGATATAGAACGAAAACACGAAAAGTCGAAATATATAGTTACATGATTTTGGGGCCGAAAGAACATATTATCGAAACATGGTTATCTGGTATCGGGGTCGAAAACACGAAAGTCTAAACAAAAACTTGGGGAAACTTTACCGCTAAAGAAAGGGGAACATTTTTGTTCTTTCATTGTGAATGTCTCGACCTCCGTGGTTTTGACTCCGAAACTAGCTATATATTTTCGTTCTTCCGACCCCGAAAACATGCAACGTCATGTTTTTACTTTCTTTCGTTCTTTCGCGGTAACGTTTTGTTATTTAGCGGTGAATGTTTCAACTTTTTGTGTTTTCGATAATGAAACCTCGCGATTATATCTTTCGACTTTTTGTCGAAACAGGCGGAAACTCACCAGGCCAAGTATAGACGATCATACACAAAACAAAGTTCTGTAACTGACAAATAAAAGCACTTCCTGACAGTTCACACACTTAAAGTCCCTATCCGCCATCAACAGGCACAGTTGTACAGATGTACACTGTTGCTAACCCTACTGACGATGAGGTATATTATTATACAACTTACATATTTTGAGAATCCACAATATAAACGGCTTTAACCTGCCAGGCAAAACCCCAAAACTTGAGCAGTGTCGAATTAATAGTTACCAACTCATAATTCATTACGCATATTCAATCACTGATATTTTATATGATAAACATATACTTTATATCGGCACATTTGCATTAGTATATGATCTGAACACCTGGAAAGAGTTTTGATAAACGGTTTTGTAGTGTATATTTGCCGTTATTTTGACGGGTTAGTTTCTTTAATGGAGAGAAAGTAAAGGTTCCGACTACCGATGCTGTATGTAGAAGGTGAATGTCACTGAACTGAACAGAAATACGGATTGAACTCCTTTTCAAAACACACATTTAAGGAAATTGTTGCAGTTTTAGGGATTTTATTCATCTTTTTTTAAATGTATACTTGCATAAACATTGCCAAACCATTCCTAGCCGTTTGTGCCGATTGGGATGAAATTCACACATATCATTTTTATTAAATTGATGAAGCTGAAGATAATGCTTTTGATTGCTAGAAACACAAAACCAGTCCTCTACAAGAGTTTGAAATATGGATTGCTTAAGTTAAAACATTATTTATTTACAATTTTGAATTTCCATCTTTAAAACATCTTGAAAACATGACATAACTGAATTGAAAGCATGTTTGTTCGCATCCAACAAGTAACGGGTTCGAAACGCCGCCGCAGTATTACCCCACTTGCTTCGCATGTAATCTATTCGAAAGTAATAGTATGGCGATGGCATACAGGAAGTAAATCACTTTGATATTCATTCCTGGTGTATTTGAAAGTAGTTCCCAATAATATAATGCGTCACTTTTTCTTGTGATAACAGGCAATTTTTCAGTATTTAGGGTCTGTTTTTTTCTGGCTGAAATGGCTTCATTGACCTGTTTGTGAGAGGTAAGAACCATTTGCATGGCTATATGATGATTTTATTTATAAACTTGAAGGTTTTGAAAATGAAAGTAGAATACATGTGAGATGTGCCGAATGAATTCAGTTTGTTCACGGTGACTACAAAGGTAGGCATTTTATTTTCTTATTTGCCACATGGCCTCCTACTTTTCTCAGAAGTTTTCTAGAGAGGAAGGCCACATCACTAAGAGTATGTAAGTGAATCTTAGTTAGAACTTCATTTTGAAAAATGACCAACTAGAGAGGTTAGTAATATTTATACAGGGCTCGATGGGATTTTATTTAATTCCGGTACACCTGATTGCAGATTGCCTTTTATCCGCTAAATATTATGTATATATTACGTTATTAAGCAGATACACTGCTATTTAATTCTTATTTAGCAGCGAGAATCGTATATGACGTGGACCTGCCATGCGATCCGTTATAGATTATGTAGGTATCAAGATCGACCCCTTCAAGAGAGGTTTCTGAAGACATCAGCAATGCCTGCATAAACAACAGACGTATTTCAATAGACTATACCTTAAATACCACGCGTGCATGCATATAACTCACCAAAGAGAAAAATATCTAGTCGATCTAAGCATTGTTTGTACCACTGTCCATGTATACTTTTCTGGAATGTTTACCTTTCGAAATGTCTCTTGCCGTGTCTTCCATATTTGGAAACTTAAACCCGCCCACAACTGACACAAAAAAACAACGTTAACCGGAAATCCTCAGGTGTGTGAGTAAGTTTTCAAATACGGAACGAGACGTCACATAGCACAGGGATGTATTGCAGGTTGTCAGTACATGTAGTTTCTGGGATAGTAGACCAGTTCAGAACAAGAGTAACACTGTTTCTTTTGTTTTTATTTTTAACAATTTTGAAGTAATTGATAAAGTCTAAAACAAACAAACTTATTCACATATGTGTTAATAACTTGTTTTAACTCAATATTCTCACCATTATTTCATGTAACCTGAGCATAGTTTTAGTAATGTTCATAATACTTCAGCTAAGGTAGAGAAATACAAGCTTTAAGATCTCACTACACACTTAGCTCCCTTGTATGTGACTGTAGGATGATTCTTACACCATAAAAAGTAGAGGTGTGTTCTTCGGTTGGAGATATTTTTAATAATTGGCCATGGATATTTTCTTTTCCTGTTGTAGGTGAGAAAACAATAGTGTGAGATTGGATGAACAGCGATTAGACGACACTGACAGCAAAATGTGACACATTTGCGGGTGCTCAAAATGCGTATGAATTTAGGTGCAAACTGTTTAGTGAAAGCCGAAAAGAGTACCTTGCCTGACACCACTCACATTTAAAAAAAAAAATGGCTATGTACCAGATTTTGTGGATTTCTATGAGCAGCAATAACTGTATTTTACCAAAAAAATACTTTTAGACTTTAAAGTTTTCATTCAGAATGGGAAATTGGACTTTATTCCCAATGGCCAATACAGTAAAATCGAAGTGTGTAGTGAGACCTTAACAGTCAAATACACACTGTTTCAAGAATATGTTTGCAGATCAAATGTTTGGTTTACACATTGTTTTAAGAATTAATTTTCAAATCAAATTTATGCACATATTAACACAATGAATAAATAAATAAATTACATTAAATGGCATAACTTACAAACACTTTGGACGTGATACGTATCGCGATACGATGTATCCGTATACCATTATATCGCGATACAAAACCAACTGACATTACCCATCTATGGTCTTAATATTATATTGTTTTTATGTTTTCTTACCATGCAGTTATTGTTTTCATTATTTTATTTAGATTAGACAGTTAAAGTAATCAGATTTGCATATTTTACTATCTAAAAGGTCAGTTTAGGTCAGCTAAAAAATAAACAAAAACACTCCGTTTATAGATATAATGTACCAACAAAGAATTGATGTTTTCAAATCTGAACATTAACTTATAAAATTGAGTTTGGAAATTTTGTTAATTGAACAACAATGTGTCTGCTGCGCCCCGATTTTATTTCCGTACAATGCAACGGAAATACGCCATAGTTTAATAAACCTTATACACTTATACTCAATATCTAGACGGCTCCTACAGATTCACTTCTATGTCTATTATTTTGAAACAAAAGTGTTCATGTTCAAATGTTCTGGCAGGCATGTGATACCTTGTATCACAGTTTTCTTGTTGCCTTCTATCCTTGCGTAGTGATACATTTTAAGTAAATCGGTCCAGAATTAATTTTGCGACGGTTTAAAGGTACACACGGCAATCTTTATTTTTTAAAAACTCACGGCGTCCCGCTAGTTTTTCTGCATAACTTGCATTTATTCATTCATTAATATTAATTATAAGAATAGTATTAATGAATTTGTTTTTGCATATTCTTATTTTTTTATATTATTGCACCAAAAATGCAGGTTACATTGTGTTATATGAATATAATATTTTTTCTGACGGCTTTAATTATGCGTTATATGAACATTCGTTTAGTATATGACGTATTTCAACTAGTACAACTTTAGTTACTTTATGTGTTAGTTCTTTGTCAGCAATGTATGTTTTGTGCGATGTATTGATTGTATACGTCTGGTATATTGTGTTATACAAAACACGTTAAACATTGGTGTACAGTTGGTACTTTAATCAAATCGAATAACATTCAGTTTTGATACATACTATACATATTACACATACACTGTAACATACAATATTAATATACACGATTCATTTATACATGAAATATACACAAATTGTCTTTGACAAAATGTTTGAAAGAATTCTTTATTTGGTTATCTTCTTTATCACGCTGAAACACATAAAGCTAGCCTATATCACACCATTACTGCCCGTTACCTAATATCCCACCTTTACTGGAATGATACCCTATATTTTATATTTAATCATTTTACACATTATAAACTTCCTTTCTCATACCCCAAATATCATACCCATTTACTATAAACTTATCTTTTATTGCTTCAGCTAAAATATTTAGCACGATTAAAAACCAGCACATTAACTGCAAAAATACAATGCATCGCAAATCGAATATCGTACATTAACTGTACATCTACAATATATATTATACGATTAAAAATCACACATTAACTGTCAATATACAATTCATCGTACATCGAATATCGTACATTTATCGCACAGCTACAAATGTTGCACGATTAAAAATCACACATTAACTGTCAATATACACTTAATTGCACATCCAATCATTAAATTGTCCCGCCTTAATTCCATTAAGCGATAGGAAATCTTATATTAGCATGATTTTATAACGGATATTTCGACAATAAAACACGTTTAAAAACATGTTATACTGAAAAACTGCGATAGCATGTTTAGAATTACCTATATCATGTTGTAATTTTACCAAAAACAAACCTTTTCAGCCGAAATGAAGGTTTTATGTCATACCACAGCCAACCCCGTTTTCGCTTCTTGGAGAAGGGGTTGGAAGGGGTATGAAAGTTAATACTCGGACCACGTAAATATCGCACATTACTGTAAAGCTACAATATGTTGCACTATTAAAAATCACACATTAACTGTCCTTATACAATTCAAAAGCACATCCAATATCGTAAATTTACCGTACAGCTACAATATGTTGCACGATTAAAAATCTCACATTAGCTGTACATCTTCACATCATCATACATCCAATATCGCACATTAACTGTACAGCTACACTATATTGCACAATTAAAAGTCACACATTAGCTGTACGTTTACACTAGATCATCGCGTCTCCGTGGCTGTAAGGTTAATAACGTTGCGTTGTAAACCTTCGCCTCTCACCGCTTCGAGTTCAAATCCCACTGGGAGTTCGACTTGTAAGTGAGGAAGTTCGATTCTTAAGGATGGCGGAAGGTGAACAGTACTAATTCTACGTAGGAAAAGTGGGTGGTCTGTCTCCATCACAAAGAAATCGACCGTCATATATAACCTTGCATATGTCGAAAATGAAAACACCATACAAACAAACAAACAAACACTAGATCATATATCAAATATCGCACATATACTGTACAGATACAGTATATCGCACGATAAAATCATGAATTAACTGTCAATATACACTTCATCGCACATCAAATATCGCACATTTACCGTACAACTACACCATATCTCACGATAAAAGCTCACATTAACTGTACATCTACAATTCATCGCACATCAGCTATCCCACATTTACCGTACAGATACACTATATCGCACTATAAAATCACACATCAACTGTCCATATACACTGCATCATACATCCAATATCGCACCTTTGTTATTCAGGTACTATATGTTGCACGATTAAAAATCACACATTAACTGTCCATATACAATTCATCGAACATTTACTGTACGGAAACACTACATCGCACATCGAATATCGTACATTGTCTGTGTAGATACAATACGTTGCACGATTGCAAATCGGACATTAACCTTCAATATCCAATTCATCGTACATCCAATATCGCACATTTACCGTACGGCTACACTAAATCGCACGATTAAAGTCGCACACTAAATGTCAATATACACTTCATCGTACGTCCAATATCGCACATTTACTGTACAGCTACACTATATTGCCCGATTAAAAGTCACATATAACTGTCTATATACACTTCATCGCACATCCAATATCGCACATTTACTGTAGAACTATAATATGTTGCACGATTAAAAATCACACATTAACTGTCCATATACAATTCATCGAACATTTACTATACAGATACACTACATCGCACATCGAATATCGTACATTGTCTGTACAGACACAATACGTTGCACGATTGAAAATCAGACATTAACTGTCAATATCCACTTCATCGTACATCCAATATCGCACATTTACCGTACGGCTACACTACATCGCACGATTAAAGTCGCACACTAAATATCAATATACACTTCATCGTACGTCCAATATCGCACATTTACTGTACCGCTACAATATATTGCCCGATTAAAAGTCACATAGAGCTGTCTATATACACTTCATCGCACATCCAATATCGCACATTTACTGTACAGCTACAATATGTTGCTCGATTAAAAATCACACATTCACTGTCAATATACACTTCATCGTACGTCCAATATCGCACATTTACTGTAGAACTATAATATGTTGCACGATTAAAAATCACACATTTACTGTCCATATACAATTCATCGAACATTTACTGTACGGATACACTACATCGCACATCGAATATCGTACATTGTCTGTACAGATACAATACATTGCACGATTAAAAATCAGACACTAACTGTCAATATACACTTCATCGTACATCCAATATCGCACATTTACCGTACGGCTACACTAAATCGCACGATTAAAGTCGCACACAAAATGTCAATATACACTTCATCGTACGTCCAATATCGCACATTTACTGTACAGCTACAATATATTGCCCAATTAAAAGTCACATATAACTGTCTATACACACTTCATCGCACATCAAATATCGCACATTTACTGTACAACTACAATATGTTGCACGATTAAAAATCACACATTCACTCTCAATATACACTTCATCGCAAATCCAATATCGCACATTTACTGTACAGCTACAATATGTTGCACGATTAAAAATCACACATTCACTGTCAATATACACTTCATCGCACATCCAATATCGCACATTTACTGTACAGCTACAATATGTTGCACGATTGAAAATCACACATTAACTGTCAATATACACTTCATTGCACATCCACTATCGCACATTTACTGAACAGCTACACTATGTTGATTAAAAATCACACATTAGCTGTCAATATACACTTCATCGCACATCCAATATCGCACATTTACTGTACAGCTACAATATGTTGCACGATTGAAAATCACACATTAACTGTCAATATATACTTCATCGTACATCCAATATCGCACATTTACTGTACAGCTACAATATGTTGCACGATTGAAAATCACACATTAACTGTCAATATACACTTCATCGCACATCCACTATCGCACATTTACTGTACAGCTACAATATGTTGATTAAAAATCACACATTAGCTGTCAATATACACTTCACCGCACATCCAATATCGCACATTTACTGTACAGCTACAATATGTTGCACGATTGAAAATCACACATTAACTGTCAATATACACTTCATCGCCCATCCACTATCGCACATTTACTGTACAGCTACAATATATTGATTAAAAATCACACATTAACTGTCAATATACACTTCATCGCACATCTAATATCGCACATTTACTGTACAGCTACAATATGTTGCACAATTAAAAATCACACATTCACTGTCAATATACACTTCATCGTACATCCACTATCACACATTTACTGTACAGCTACAATATGTTGATTAAAAATCACACATTAGCTGTCAATATACACTTCATCGCACATCCAATATCGCACATTTACTGTACAGCTACACTATGTTGCACGATTAAAAATCACACATTCACTGTCAATATACACTTCATCGTACATCCAATATCGCACATTTACTGTACAGCTACAATATGTTGCACGATTGAAAATCACACATTAACTGTCAATATACACTTCATCGCACATCCAATATCGCACATTTACTGTAGAGCTACAATATGTTGATTAAAAATCACACATTAACTGTCAATATACACTTCATCGCACATCCAATATCGCACATTTACTGTACAGCTACAATATGTTGCACGATTAAAAATCACACATTCACTGTCATTATACACTTCATCGCAAATCCAATATCGCACATTTACTGTGCAGCTACAATATGTTGCACGATTAAAAATCACACATTAACTGTCAATATACACTTCATCGCACATCCACTATCACACATTTACTGTAGAGCTACAATATGTTGATTAAAAATCACATATTAGCTGTCAATATACACTTCTTCGCACATGCAATATCGCACATTTACTGTACAGCTACAATATATTGATTAAAAATCACACATTAACTGTCAATATACACTTCATTGCACATCCACTATCACACATTTACTGTAGAGCTACAATATGTTGATTAAAAATCACACATTAACTGTCAATATACACTTCATCGCACATCCAATATCGCACATTTACTGTACAGCTACAATATGTTGCACGATTAAAAATCACACATTCACTGTCATTATACACTTCATCGCAAATCCAATATCGCACATTTACTGTGCAGCTACAATATGTTGCACGATTAAAAATCACACATTAACTGTCAATATACACTTCATCGCACATCCACTATCACACATTTACTGTAGAGCTACAATATGTTGATTAAAAATCACATATTAGCTGTCAATATACACTTCTTCGCACATGCAATATCGCACATTTACTGTACAGCTACAATATATTGATTAAAAATCACACATTAACTGTCAATATACACTTCATCGCACATCCGATATCGCACATTTACTGTACAGCTACAATATGTTGCACGATTAAAAATCACACATTAACTGTCAATATACACTTCATCGCACATCAAATATCGCACATTCACAGTACAGAGCTACACCATATTTCACGATAAAAATCTCACATTAACTGTACATCTACACTTCATCGCACATTACAGACAGACATACAGATAGACAGACAGACAGACAGACAGACAGACGGACGGACGGACGGACGGACGGACAGACAGACAGACAGACAGACAGACAGACTTAGTTTAGCAACTTTTAAGAATATAATAAAAGGCTTAGGAATATTTAATTCTGTGTATGATAATTTTAATTTAATACTTTTTTAGTCCCCTACCGGTGTCGTTAGATTCTAATAATATTACACTCAAATGTTCACAACCATGAGACGATATGTCGTGACTAAGAGCCAGGTCCTACCTTCAAGGTTAAGGTCACACATTTACTTTAAATGTCATTGCTTAATGTTTCGTGACCGGGTTATAACTTCTTTATTTATCATTGGATTTTGATAAAATTATACACAAATGTTCACCACCATGAGATGATGTGTGGCGACTAAGAGCCATGTCACTACCTCCAAGGTCAATGTCACACATATACTATGAAGTTATTGCTATATGTCCGAGCTATATATTCTTTGTATATCATTAGATTGCAAAAGTTTTACACACATATGTTCACCCCAATGAGAAGATGTGTTGTGACATCTGTTTTATAATCATTTATATAAACAATATTATACATATCATTGATCACTTTCATAGACACATTTCCGATAGTTTTCGTTATAGTACGGAATATACGGCTTTTACCCCCAATCGGAGGCGGGAAGAAAACTATTCGTGATAAAAAATCTATTATGGTGGCAGAAGTGGGCATTACCGTGGAAATTAACATCATAAGTTAATGACATTTAGATCATTTTATCTAACAAATTGTATAAGATTTTCGTAAAAATTCATTATTATCCCGAACAAATCACGCTATTAACTCGAAATAATCGTGATAATTATCTAAGTATCTAGTGGCAGAAATATGGCACCATACAAACATACAGTAATTTTCAAATGTTCTATTACATGCTTGTATATATTGTGTAAGGTGTGACAAGGGTTGCTCCTCACCGACCCTTGTCTCACCATGTGACGGAGAGATTAAACGGGTCACCTTAAGATGGCTGAATTAAATAAATAAACAGAAATTTAATCTTTTAACAGGAGCTATAAGACGCCCCAACAAGTTTAAAAGTCATTCGTCGCCAAACGGCAAAAAAAAAAAAGAAGAACACGCTAAGTTCACTCTCCATTCACATCGAGTTAAAAATATGCAGAATGAACCTAGAACATTTTCACAACCCACTTAGTTGCCTCTCTTTTTAGGACGTATTTCCATGTTTCAGCGACATGTTTTTCTGAAATGATTACCCTTCGAAATATCGCGCGCTGTGTCGTTCCGTATTTGGAAACTTAAACCTGCCAACAACTTACACAAAGAACAATGTTAACCGGACATTGTCATGTGTGTGAGTAGGACGGGGTTAAGTTTCCAAAAAGGGAACGAGAAGTCACATGAGAATGAGATTGTTTCGAACGTAAACAATTAAAATGTCTGTGTTAACAGTGACTTTCGAAAAACTGACTATATCGGTGTGTCATTCTTCTCGTTGGTAAGTTGTATTCATTCACGTGTGCTATTAAAATCAGGGTCAAAACCATTAGTATTTTCCGTGAGCATTATTAGGCGAACTATTAATGCTTGGACTGCATGTGTTTCCGTACTGTTTATATACCATGGGTTCCCTCTCCGGGGAGGGACATATCGGTACTTCAAATCGCAAACTCCTTCCATATGGCATGCGTACATCATTATGTATAGCAAGTAAGAATTTGGCCTTTTTACCCTGACCTTTGACCCCTGGATCCGAAACCTTCGGCCATCTAGGCATCTTAGGCATCCTCTTTTCCAAATATCAACACATTCATCCACCTCATGAAGAAGGAGTTCAAGTTTCGAACTAAACCGACTGACGGACGGACGAGACACAGTATATCCGCTTTTTTTATGAAAAGTACGGATATAACAATTACATTAATTTATTTAATATTTTGTCACCCATTGTGTTAAATATCTAAACTTTAAAGTTAAACACAACATCTCGTATATACCTTGTACGGATCTGTCACCTCGTTGCGTCGACATTGTTTGTCTGCTCTATGTATGTTGGATATTCTTGAAGCAAACATTTCAATATCAGAGCCAGTAGAGCCAGTAGAGCATCTCACACAATGGTTCTTTTATATATACTCAAATTAAAATTATCTCCCTTTATTATATGTACCTGAATTCACAGTATCCCCAAGATCCGGCACCTTTCATTGTCATTGTCTCAATATAGCTGTGTGTGGTTGAATGCTTAAATGTGGCCCACTCATATGAGCTATAATTATATGTATGTATGCGTCTATATGTTAAGTGTGCCTCCAGACGAGTGTGTTATCGCATATATATATATATATGAAAGTAAATGCGCTACTTACTTGAAAAGTCCAGACTCTATTGTGCCCATCGCGTCAGGTATACCTTGACGTGTTCGTTGGCGGACGGACTATAAACCTTAGAATTACACACACACACACACACGCTACATACTTGAAAAGTGTGGAATTTTTCTCTCTTTTTTGAGTTTCTGTGACGAAACCCGTTTCTTTCCCCGTCATAGGTATGTGAGGGTCTGTTAGCCATCCCTGTGTCACAACTTACACTAAACAGTAGCATATAAATAGTACACAACAATCAGGATTACATAATCGGATTTGTCGGTGTTCCATTCAGAGTATTAATTCTTTCATTCAAATGTCCTCGAACTTGCGAGACAGTTTAAATAAATACATTTAATTATGACATGTTTTTACATATCGAAGGTTTAACGCGAGGCTATGCTAAGGGCATTTTAGTAAATTTTACAGGAGAAACATAAAACTTTTGTTATAATGAATGAACATTATATATTCATAATAATTGTGTACAATATACTTGCCAGGTTCTTAATTTTCAACAACTTTTATATGAAAGATTTTATTATAGATAAACCTTAAAAATACAGAGGCACATAAAATAGTTTGGCGCTGAAATATATTAAATTTGTTATATACGAAACTATTTTATTTTGATTTTAAATTAGCTATACAGGGACTATTTGTAAAAAATTAGAGTGCATTATTATTTCATTGTACATTGTTCTGTAAGGTGGAAACACAGATTACTAAGAATAAGATTATAATTAAAGTCCCTTCAAATTCAGTTTTTCTAACTTTAATATTGTCACTCTTGGCATACTTTCGCGTTTAAGTTATATTTATTTTTGCAAAATTTTCATTTTCTTGTCGAATATGCACGATATAAGGTATATGTTTTCTGAAATTATAACTACATTGACATACTAGCATTTAATGTAAGAAAATAACTTTCGGTAAATATATCACTTAGCATAATTACGCGTTTAGCCCTCGATATAAGCAACCACTATAAGCGACCGGGACTGTGCCTACCTAAAACAGTTGCTTAGATGCGGACATATGACCTAGATGTTTTAAAAACATTACACTAGCTAACAATTGTACACATAATTATGTATGTTTAAATATTCATTCGTTCGTTCGTTCGTTCGTTCGTTCGTCCGTCCATCCGTCCGTCCGTTCGTTTATTCATTCATTCACTCACTCGGTCATTTACTAATTAATTAATTCATTCATTCTTTTTTTTTCTCTTTTAGTGCAGTACATTATTATTTGATCTATATAATTACTTTCTTTGTATTCTATGTGTGCTAGGTGTAGCTGACGCTTGCAATTATATATTAAGAAAAATGTTCCCATATAATAATAATAATAATAATGGTAGCACACTAATAACAGCAAGGTTTTTTGGACAATTCCCTCAGGGCGCAGTCCGGCGTCGAAGTCCACTATTACCGAAAAAAAGTCAAATAAAACCGCGAAGCCCCGAATAATGAGATTCGCGTTATTCGCATAGTGAACCCTTAATACTACATATTGTTATAGTCTAGAGGCCACTCGACAATTTTTGGGCATAGTGATAGGTATCATTTGAAAGAGTAATATCTTGCCTTTGTCTTGGTACCCGTGTTAACTCTGATTTTGTATGTGACTGTGATAAATTGAGGTCAAAGGTCATGACCATTTTCAGATTATTTTATTGAAAAATTGAATGTACATTTTTGAAAGCCATTATTATTTCGGTCATAAGCTAACATAAGTAAAAGGCTTAGAGGTGAGCTAATATACGGTGATAAGTCTTCGTCCGTCGTCCGTCCGTCCGTCCATCCGCCGTCCGTCCGCCTATCCGCCGTCTGTCCGGAAGAACGTCTAGCAGCCACACAATGAATTGTTAGTCGAGTTCAATATTTTGAGAAGATCAAAGAGACCGATATCAGTCGAAAGGGTAATATCCTACCTTTTTCATGGTACCTGTGTTCTGCCCTTATTTTGTACCTGACAGGAGAAAATTGAGGTCAAAGGTCATGACCCTTTTTTCAGAATATTTAATTGAAAAATTGAAGATAAAATTTGGAAAGCCATTATTATTTTGTTTATGCACGAAGCATATTTCGGTCATACGCTAACATAAGTAAAAAGCTAACAGATGAGCTGATATACGTTGGTAAGTTTTCATCCGTTGTCCTTCCGTCCGTCCGTCCGACCATCTGCAGTCTATCTGCCCATCCGCCGTCTGTCTGATACAACGTCTAGTAGCCATTCAACGAATTGTGAGTCCAGTTCAAAATTTTGCGAGGAGAACGCAGACGGGTATCAATCGAAAGAGTAACAACTTACCTTTGCCGTGGTACTCGTGTTCTGCCCTGCTTTTCTATGTGACAGGAGTGTTATTGCGGTCAAAGGTCATGACCCTTCTTCAGAATATTTGAGTGAAACATTTAATGTACGCTTTTGAAAGCCATTATTATTTTATTTATGCACGAAGCATATTTCGGTCATAAGCTAACATAAGTAAAAGGCTCAGAGGTGAGCTGATATACGGTGATAAGTCTTCGTCTGTCGTCCGTCAGTCCGCCCATCCGCCGTTTGTCCGGAAGAACGTCTAGTAGCCACTCAATGAATTGTGAGTTGAGTTCAAGATTTTGCGAGGAAAAAGAGACAGGTACCACTCAAAAGAGTAATATCTTACCTTTGTCGTGGAATACGTGTTCTGCCCTGATTTTGTATGTGACAGGGGTAATTTAAAGTCAAAAGTCATGACATTTTCCAGAATATTTAATTGAAAAATTCAATGTACATGTTTGATAACCATTTTTACTTCGTTTATGCATGAAGCATCTTTATGTCATAAGTTTACATTAATGAAAGGATCAAAACAGCTAATTTACGGTAATAATAATTCTTCGTTCGTCGTCCGTCCGTCCTTTCGCGTATTTCATGCCAAACTGATTTTTCTTCTTCAATTAATTCTAAACAATGGTTTATCACATATAAACATAGATGTGTTTCTGGTGGCCCTATCGACCCAATGTTTAAGGGCTCGACCCTAAAACATTTTATGCCAAAATGAATTTGTTTCTTCAATTTGTTCCGAACAATGATTTATATCATGAAAGTGAGCATAACACCACTCTACATTTTCTGTAATCCACTGAGCACTGGTGGTAAAACTACACTCAGTACATTTACAAACGCACATCTTTTGGTTGATACAATTTATCATGAGCCAATAAAGCTACAACAACGATAAAATCCACGTGCAAAACGTTAATTTATTGTGTACACGTAGTGTAGATATTACGTAACAGCTTACCACCATATTTTAACCCTTGGGGCAACTGCAAATTTATTTTAGAATGACTTTTTTCAAACTAAACAGAAATCAAAAATGTGCGTTTTTAAATGTACTGAGTGTATGTTTAATGTGTCCTATTATTTGTAACAAGAACGCGTAATTTAAATGGCGCGATCGTATATCAACGTAAACTGGGAACATCACGGAGAAACTTTCACGTTGTATCATCAACTTTTAAGTGTGTATGTGTTAAACAGAATCTCACAATATCTTGCGAAAAAAAATGCCTACCAACCTACCCTATCTAATTTTAGAGCATGCAATAGGAAACACGCCTATTTTCCCTTTTGACCAAAACAGAAAGCTGCGTTTTTTGTATTTTTATTATTAAACAACATATAATGATGCAGTTTTATTAAATATATTTATTATAGTCTGTCTATAAATACATCAGTAAAAGTTTACTGGTTCCTAGTCATATCAGATTGGACATCTGAACTTAGTTTTTAGTCTATTTTGGACTGAAAATGACCTCTCACAATGGACTATGTCACACAGATACATAGAGCAAATTTACACAGAACAGAAAACCGTTATTCTTTGGAAACCTGTCAGCTTGTAACCATTTGAAATTACTTTCCTGTACAATGTTAAAGGTTTTGCATTCTTATTTGAACCCTTATGCAGAGCTTTAAGTATTGTCCTTGCTGCTATAGGTATGGCCAAAATTGCCTGTGTCTGTCCGAAAATTGTGCTATCAGTGATGTAAATAGCTCCCTGAAGCTCATAAACATTGCTTGCACATGTATGTGCCATTATTCAGTCAGCTAGCCACACTATACCCGTGTCTAATATTTGGTGTTCAGACATTTCCCGCGGTTGTGGAAATAATGTCCATTAAAATGGTACAACAATTAGCGGGTCTCTCCTTTTTTCATTGTTCTCATCGCTTGCTGTGCACGCCAAATAACATAGGGCAAATTGTGCATTGTTTTGCATAACAACTTGGCAGTAAATGCTCATTGAACCGGTACCACTATTACAGGGAAAAAACGACAAACAGAACCAATTGTAAATAATTGGTGACACTGTTTCATACAGTCAGTACAGCTGTCTCGTGAAAAGTATGCTACGCACTACGAAAACTCTGATTGGCAAAAAGAAGCTGCCAAAATAGCGTACATGGAAAATTACGTCCGTACATGGTATGGAGTGAATTAAAATAAAATAAGCACTCTGAAATATATAAACACGTAATTTACATGGATACGCGGTCTATCTGGAGCACTGCCTACCACAGAGCTAGAGCCCCCTTTATAAAGTAGGTAGAGTACGTGGCATTATAACTCCATCCACGGGTTTCTGAAGACATCACGCAATGCCTGCATAAACAACTGACTTACACCTTATATACCACGCTTGCATGTATAAAACTCACCAAAGAAAATAATATAGTTATGTTTATGTTTTTCTCTCGAAATAGATAAGCTTTCAGCATAATGTACGGAGTTGTTTTTTTACGTATTTACATTTACAAATGCGTAAAAAAATATTGCATATTTCTTCTTCCCCTTAAATATACATTCAACATTGCTTCTGTCTTTTTTGTTTTTTAAAAGGCATTAATTGTCAAACAGCCGACAAAAAGGCCATTTCTATTTTCTTGCCAGCATCTACTTTAGTAAAATTCTGCACTTGATTGTCATTCAGTACCTCAAACTTCAATAAGCATCCACCGTATGGCCGGGTGCACTCTGTTTTTCTAAGCTATTAAGCGAGTACGCGACTTCTCCATATTTATCGGCGATTTTTTAATGAAATTTTGTAAGCATCAATTTTATTTTTAATGCGCGTGAGAAAATATGCGTAATTATATCCCCTCCGAAGGCTGGCATACTTTTACAGCGAAGGCTGTCTTACTTTCACAGTACCTTTCTCAAGTAAGATACTGCGGGAGCGCGTTTGAAAATTCCGGGACGTGACCCCACCGTCACCGGGAATTATACCCATGACCTCTGTAACTAGAGCCAAGTAATGCCAACCAGTCGGCCACTGCAATGTGTTATCAAACTTGTGCACCATAGTACTATGGTAGGTACAGCATATAAAAACATAGGAGCTATTAAGCTCACAGCTACAATTTATAAGGCTAGGTATAACACATTACACTGGAGTTGACCCTCTCACCTGGCATTAATCGCTACACAGAATTGTCTGTTCCTTACATCCTCAAACAATGACATGATACAAAGACCCTGTTACAGATTGCTTATCTGGAAGGAATGCATTAAAGTACAGATATAAATAAACATTAAAAAACAAACAGTCACCCTACCAATACAATTCACAGGACAGTTGCCATCTATTTGTACCTAACTAAGCCGCCTAGTATTTATACAAGATTTCAGACAAATACCGCAATATGTTGATGTTATATAGACTGCTTCACTGCGCATGGTTTGTGTTGATGCCGCGCTTGCGTATATGTACTCTAAAGTATACACTTACCCTACTAGAATATGTTTTTACCATTTCTGATAATTTTATTATGTTTCTATAGTCATTGAATTAACACTATTTTTTTGTATGGCGTTTTACGTCATTTTCACCGAAATTAACAATGAAGCAAGGACTGTATAAGATAACAAAATCCTTAAATGAAGTAAGGTCTGTGCACATTATCGAGAATACTACTATAAAACAAGTTTAAAAAATTGACATTTAAGTGAAAATTCTAAGCATCACAACTTTGATTTTTAGTGTGAAATGCCCGTCACATTGTGACGGGACATTAAAGGTTGCATATTTCAAACTAAATCAATTGCGCATATGTGTATGGCAGTAATTGAGTTTAGGGTTATACAGGCACACATTTTATACCCGTTCCAGTCCTTAGAAAGGTTTAAAAAATCCGGAGACAGTGTGTAACAGTTATATCGCAAATAATCGCTTGCCAGCTATGTGTCCTCGATAGATAATGCACTACTAGCACAGTAGTCGTAAATACATTAACAGTATTGTAGAGCGTCCTGGGTTCGAGTCGTGGTTAAGCTAGGCTCTAAGATGTGTTCACACCAGTTATATTTGGGGTTTATCAGAAACAATGGCAGTGATACCGCTGAGTAAATAATAATTAAGCAACAAATTTCAGTCTGATACCATGATGGCGGGGTGTATGTGCAAATCAAAACAGACTTCAGTAGCTACTGGTAAATGGCAAAGATCCTTGTAAATGATGAATAAAAAGCCATTACCAAACGTTTCGAACGATAACATGATACAAATATAGCTTAATAATAGACAAGATTATGTATCTTTCTTTTTTGGCAAGCATCATATGCAGCAATATTGAACATCAGATAGTAAAACAAGCAATTTATAAGATTTTACTGCAGTAGCCCCACCCACCAAGTAAACAGTTTTGTGACCAACTCGGCAACTGACTGTCTCGCATAATTTCATCACACTTTATCTGGAAGTATTCTAAACATATAAATCAACATCAAAGAACGGTCGGTGTACCAGACATATTCAATCTTCCTACCATTGATCGTCTATGCTGGTTTGTTACACAGGTCAGAGTCTGAGAATGCTAAACTGTACTCAAACGCCATACGGTGATGACTGCTTCACAGCTCATGTCGCTTGTTTTTGTAGCCTTATTTTCAAGTACCTAACCTAGGTGATTACTGTTTCTGGTTAATATCATTCTATACATCATTTTCATTGAATTAATAATAACGGAAAAACTGCAAACGACCAGAATACTATTCAAACACGTTAAAATATCGTTCTACATGGACTTTTCAGTTCCAATTCTGTACTGAAATCCGAGCATCACGATTTGTGATTTTTAAGGGACCGACCATTTTCATTCCAGTATGTGTGTGTGTGGGGGGGGGGGGGGGGGGGGGGGGGGGGGGGGGGGGGGGTGGTTCCCTTTCAGTCGCTATTTTTATTTCGCCTAGTGCACTGGGCCACATTTTTTTTCGTCAACTTGAAAGCCAGAATATTTTATTTTTAAGTTTTTCTATTCTTAGAAATAAGAACAGCTTTCAGTCGCTATTTTTATTTCGCCTAGTGCACTGGCCAAATTTTTTTTCGTCAACTTGAAAGCCAGAATATTTATTTTTAAGTTTTCTATTCTTAGAATAAGAACAGCTGTTCTAGATCTACTCAACGTCTGCGTCGACATTGGTTTTCAGTTGTAGTAACTAAAACAATAGTCCCAATTATTTCAGCAACCACTGGGACAGTGAAACTTGAAATATGTCACCAGTACCATCAATGACACTGGTAGACACATGTTCCATAACTCTGTATGCTGTCCTTTTGCCAACTCTTGTTTATTATGGATTACTCCCATATGCTAGTTTTAATCTTTAGTTATGCTTGTCCTTGTCTGCTTTTTATGTGAGCCCCTTTTGCTCTTCTAAATTACTACCATGACAACTAAATACCCCATTCATTACTACCATGACCACTAAATACCCCATTCATTACTACCATGACCACTAGATGCCCCAGTCATAACTACCATGAGCTATGCATACTACATTTATTATTACCATGACCAATGATATCGTATTTAATATGTATTAAAAACCGAATGTCAAACACCAATGTTAAATACTGTTATTTACCCATTTTTGTAATATTTCATATCGCTTGTAATGTCTCCATGGAGTGAGTCACTGAATGATAATATTTTTTGTAATGTCACCCCTGTATAATTTGTACTGTCTTATGATTGTGAAGTCAAAGCAATGTCCTATCCTGAACAGTATATGTATATACATATGCAAATAAAAATCAGTGAACATTTACTAAAATGACGAACACAGTTTGTACAACCTTCTGAAGATGATTTGGAAATTTAACGCATGAGTTCACAGCTGAAGATTTCGAAAGAACACAAAAGAACCATCCGCAGAAATTTATTTATAGCTAGGTGCTGAGAATAGTGATTTGGAACTGACAGATTAGTAACCTGTTTTATTTCAAAGGAATATTTAGCAGGACCAAATTTCTTTTTCAAACATATTTTTCAGTATAATAAAACAAATAACCTTAGAAGGTTTACAAATATTCACTGTCACCCTCACAGGATTGCAATATTTACATACTACCATGACAAATGTATAACACATTTAAGCCATTATTTTTTATTATTTCTTTTACGAACCATCAAGACAGAGATTGTTGTAGGAGGAAGGGAAACAAATGAAAATAAAAATTTGGTAAAGCATTGTTTAATTATTTTAATTTAAAGGAAGGGAATGAAATGTTCTATTAAAATCTGGGAGGAGGTAAAAACAACAAACTATCAAATTCTCTATGGAAACAAAAATACCTAATTTCGTTTTGTGGTAGGAGGGTTCGTAAAATAAATCTATATAAAAAAATAATGGCCTTATTACAACCATGACTTATGTATACCACATTATAACCATGACTGTACATGAATATCACATTCATTACTACCATGACCAATGTATAACAAATTTACTACCATGACCACTTTATAACAAGTTATACAACACATTTACTACCACCATTGCCAGTGTATACCACATTTATCACATTTATAACTACCATGACTAATGTATACCATTTATTTTACTACCATGATCTATGTACATCACATTATTACAACCATGAATACTATCACTCACAGTCTTCTAAACACATTTCAACTGGAGATTTCGATAAACTTCTGAGCAGAAGCTGTGGATGTAGGCAGATTGTGGTTAAACATTTTTATGTTGAATCCTGTGGCTAATGGAGTAGATCTACATTTAACATAGACTGAATATCACATTCATTACTACCATGACAAATGTGTACCAAATTTACTACCATGACCACTTTATAACACGTTATACAACACATTTACTACCACCATTGCCAGTGTATTCCACATTTATAACATTTATAACTACCATGACTAATGTATATCATATGAATTACTACCATGATCTATGTACATCACATTTATTACAACAATGAATACTATCACTCACAGTCTTATAAACTCATATCAACTGGCGATTTCGATAAACTTCTGATCAGAAGCTGTGGATGTAGCCAGATTATCATAGACTGAATAGGGAGCTAAGATTATCTTTTTCCTGTAATTGGACTCAAAGCAAGAATATTTTTTTCGAAGAATATGAGAGAAGGCTGGATTTTTTTCCCCAACAATTTGAGGGACTGTTTATTTTTTTTCTCTCAAGTCAGAGCCATGATATATTTTTTAAAAAAATTCAAGGGCCAGAATATTTTTTCAAAGAAATCTAAGGCGCCTCCCTCCCCACCCCCCCCCCTTCCCCCCCACCACCACCACCACCACCACCCAGAAATCAAAATGGTCGGTACCTAACATACTCTGTTTATTCCAGAAGCTTTTTATTATAAAATAAAACATTGTTTTTACTAAAATTACGAAAACAAGCCCGTTTATGTGTTTTTTTGGGTATATACAATAAATAAGCATATTCGTAATTGGCCCTCCGTTTCCGAATTCGGTCGGTTATTCGCAAATGGCGTATAACATCAACTCGGAAATAGCGGGTTGAATATCTTTCAAGAAAGAATTCTCCGGCTTTTTACTAAAACCGGGTCAAACGTCAACGCTATTTTTTTACCCCTTGCAATTTCATACCCTGTCTACTCTCACCTCTTAAATTTTATATCAAAACCTGTCAAAAACATGATGAGCTGCATTTTAAAATATCAACAACATGTCAAAATACAGTTACATCCGATAAATAACAGGATACTGCACTAAACAAAGGTTTTAAAGAAAAAAAGATAACACTGTTCAATACAGAACTCATTTCGACTACACCATGCGAGCACATCCGGCTGATTTAGTGTAATGAACCTCTACTGGCATTGTGTTTATACAGACATTGTGTGATATCTTCAGCACCAACGCCGAAACAGTGTGTATTCGGTTCGGTTCATGGTCATACCTATTTAGTAGGTAAATACTACCATCAGAGCCATGATTCTCGCGTCTAATTCTTATTTAAATGCTGTGCAACAATTCACAAAGGATCTGCTTAATCCGCAATCATAGCCTTAATGTGTACTGATGATTTAGTGATAATGACTGTACATACGTCATTATATTAATTAAACACGTAATTGACTAACATCATTGTATACGTGTTCTGAATACCAGCTACTGCATGGCACACCTTTTACGAATCATTTTGAACTCAGTATCAATTAAAGTTTAATTCCTAATACGTATTTCAATGTTGTTTTTTTAACATTTTAAAATTATTTTAGCGCTATAACAAACTATAACTAGTGAAATACATGGAAAACTAATTGAAAGTTGACTGGTTATGTTGGAAATAGATTTTAAATATTTAAATAATTTCCATAATTAAATTCGATCCCGGCTAGGATTTAAACTACGCACAATCACACTTACAGTAAACAAATGACGTTTGGGACGACATCTCATTGTATCCACGCATATAATGGCTCTGTGGTCACAATGGTTTCTGACGTACAGACCATTGTACCGTCGGACACAATGAAGTCATACAACCACGCTCCAATTATTGTAATTTCCCACCATGATATGACCCGTGATTTGAATCATTGGAACAAAAAGAGGAACAAAAACATCTGAGCTGGAAAATGGATGATTCAGTTGTCTCGGGATCGAAGCAGCATTTACAAGATCATATTTATAACTAGTAATTAGTAAAGAGTGATAAAAAATAATTAACTAACAAAACTAGTTGTGTCTAATATTCCAGTAAATAGTATTAAGTGAAAGTTTTACCCGTTTTCATTAGTAAAACTTTATTTATTATCTACATAATATTTAAAATGGAGGACATAAATACTGGGGATGAAATTGTGAAAAGGGGGAAGCTAAATGCATGGGATGGGACAGATGAAAATAAGGTGACAGGTTTGAAAACAATTATGCGACCAATACTGGTCGCGATGTCCATATGTGGCTGCTACAATTTTCACAATTTATATAATGGAGACAGTGAAAATTCATTAAAAGGCAATGTTAAACGAGGTTTCTCTGTACTGTACAGGGTGTCAGTTTTCATTATACTGATATTATTTTTGACAAAATCAATTGCGACTTTCTTTTACATAAACAAGGAATTTATAATTTTGAATGGTATTTTCTCGGCATGGCTTGGACTCACTTTATGTACGCTGATGATCAACCTGAAGGCAACAAGCAATACATATGGAAACCAGGAATCCGCATTCAGATTTTAGGATGACAAAATCATAAACACGTTCAGGGAAGTCGGTATTGAATATCCGGTGAAGAAACTGAACCGAAGAAGTATACTATTACTAGTTATAGGATCAGGTCTAGTACTCGTGAATTTTGGTGCAATGGGTGTGCAGATATCAGTGGCTGTGCAACAAGAAACACTTCCATTTTTTACTGCACCATTTGAGCAAAATTGGTTTACACTAACTGTGTTCTATCTGTTTCAAGTTGTTGTCTCTATAGTTTGGGTATTTCCGGTTGTTCATGCTATCATGTGTTCAACTGTATTAGTACATACGTTCAATGTCTTAAATGTGCATATGTATGAAACCCTTGAAACAAAAGACTGCCGAATTACAGTCAGTTGTCAAAAGCTGCGTTTGCTGCATTTGAACCTAAGTAGACTTGTTAGCAAGTTAGATGGAGACTTTCGCTGGTTCTACGCCAACATATTTGTTTGGAATATAGGTATCTCGTGCCTTATTCTCTACCAGATAATGCGCAGTTCCTTGGACACCTTCACCTTAATGGTGTGTATTTTCGCTTTGACCAGTGGAATCGCCATGCTTGGAATTGTGGCCATCTTTGCGGCTTTCGTTAATGACGCGGTAAGTAATTTTAGGTAAATTTAATTTAGCGGTAAAAAGAATATATATATCGCTTGACATATACTCACATGTGTTTATTTTACCAACCTGTTGACAGAACTTTTAGAGTAAAGTCATCAAACAATAGCATAATGAGTGAACCAACACACCGTGGTCAATAACAAGCGATCTCTTTACAGTTTGTATCAGGAACGCATCATTTTAATAATTAATAGCCATTACTAGTGCTTTTTTACTATACATAGGCGTGAGACATTGGATTACTGTAATGACGTCCTAATTGTAAGCGTTTTTAATTTTGTTAAGTTTGTAAATAAAAGCGAGGTTTTCCATTTGCAAGCGTGTGCGCATTTATAGATCTATGAAGGCTTATTGCGGTATGCTTGCAGTTACTCTAGATCTTAAAACGCCTTATTTATAAAAGGTAAGTATTATCATCAATGGTCAACAAAGGGTTGTCAACCCTTGTGTGTTTGTGATGTCTTAGCTTGCCTTTTATTCATCTTTATAATCTTATATAGTTGTTCTTTGTTTCGTTGTGTGTTTGTGGTTGACTGTCGTCCTTGAATGCTACTTTTCCTGTTATATTTGTATATCTACTTTTGGTATAAAAAATCAAAACTACATCCCAGTCGGTTAAAGAGGATATTGCGGACCTAAATTAAATAATGCGATCTCGGTTTTTCATCATGTTGACAATAATCACTGTCACCTGACTGGGGTGCAACATTATATGATTCTGCACAGTTGATAGGCATCTTCCTGCAATGCGTGAACAGTGAATGTTTTTACCATTTAAAACATCCTGACCTGACAAACTTCAGTATTTCACGAAACTAGTGCTAAATGTTATATCCAGTACGATTTTCCAACGAACAAACATGTTTTAGATAGACACGAAATAAGAACTGATCTTGGAAACTTCGAAACCCTACGATACAACGGGCTTTTCATCGGTTCATCTTGATTTGTTATATTTGATGTTTTATAATTGAAGTGTTTGTCCAAGATTATCCTATCAATTAGCATTAGAAACATCAATTGCTGTAAACACTTCTTTGAATTGATCATCAGGGTAATAATCTATCGAAGGTTGACATTACATACATATTTTATTTCATTAACACGTCAAGGTTATGGTACTGGACACAGTGGGAGGTCTGCCTCCACAATTAAAGGGAGTACATCAGGCTTTTTATGGGGGTCTAGGTGTCAGACTTAAAATCGACAAATATTAATATTTTCTATTCTACATGGTCAAAACATAATAAATGAGCCTAAAAATTATCCCTTATTTGCAAAGAAATTCATTCTACACAGTAATACGTGCTATCCTAGGTGACGCACAAGGGTTAATTTCAGCATTTTACGTCCGATTCCGTCCTACTATATGGTGTTTTCAAAGTTTAGACCTTAACAAAATGGTTCTAACATCATATTTTGATTGATATAAGTGTTTTATCATGAACTGGAACAATTTTATAATTTAAGATGTTTCTAGAAAAATCCTGATGTACCCCCTTTAAAATATCTCCTTCATACACAGCATAACATGCGATGAAAATGACGTAAAACACTATTTAAACAATCATCAATTTGTAGATACTTAGAATAGAACAGACCAGGATGAGTTTAGTCTATGGCTTGGCAAAGTCGAAACTTAAAGATAACACTTTTGAATGACGGCCGTTAAACATGATCTTGATGTCTAAATTTGAAGCGACGTGGTCTTATGGTATTGGGATTGCTTTCACCTCAAATTACGTTACGGGTTCGAAACGTTTTCGAAGCACATGGTGTTCATGATCTGAAGAATGTCACGTGCCCCCATTGTTTCGCAAGTAATCTATTCAATAGTTAGAGAACTGTGATGGCAGATTTCTCTGTATCTTCTTTCTCTTTGATAAAAGCTGAAGATAACCTATATAGTCCGATTCGTAGATACGATAACGATAATTTTATTCGTCAGCGTTTTATCGACCCATCACTTCCGGATAGTTACGTAAGACGCTTCCGCAATGGATACCAACAAACTCAACAAGGAAAATATTTCTCCGACAGATATTGATAAATTAACCGTTTTGAACTAAAGGAATTTTTACGATTTCACAACCAACCTGTGTCTGGACGGTCTGCTGAATTAAAGGAAAGGGCAAAAGGAGCGCTTGCACTACGAATTCCAGATAATAGCGAGTTACGTCTGATAGATGAACGCAACAGCCAGAAACGGAATTTAACCAAATTTCGAACGCCTTTAGGAGAGAGTTTACCAGATCCAGATTCGTTGAAAGGTGGATGGACAAGTGACATTATAAACATTCCGGATGTGACGGAAAAGGAATTGTACAATTATTTAGTGTTTAATTCTGGGCGAACTTTTGATGGGGAGATTTCAGGAGCCTCCAAACAAATCAAGGCCAAAGTTTTCTACGAGGACAATCATGTGTTCCAAGTGGAATATCACCCCCTTGATGACGGATTGAGCCATGGCTACGTCAGATGCAAGGTCATCCCTTCAATGCCATCTGCTGATGTCAAGAAAGACCCAGACTACGTGACATGGGTTTCTTTGTCGAAGTTGACTGGCCAAATACATGCAGCGGATTGTACATGCACTGCCGGGTATGTATATTAGATTGGTTCAAAAGATATGGTGTGCTTTAAAATGTAAATAACCATTTCATTTTTATATGAGCCTCTAAAGATGGCACGATATTGATTATTATTAACAATGCATTGACCGTCTATCTGGATCTGCAGTGGCCGAATGGTTAACATACTTAAATCTCGTCACAAAAATCAGAGGTTATGAATCACATTCAACCGGCATATATATATGCTCTTGTTAATTTCATGCATAGATTTAAGATTTTTTATCGCCACCAAGTGCTGGGTATTCTATATACATGGGCTCTTTCAATGAATAGTAAATGGTAAGTTATACCATTGTAATTTGTAGGATATGAAGTTTACAAATATGTACACCATAATTAATATTGTAAATTGTATTGTCTTTGGTGATATTTAAATTTTGGATTTTATACCGATAAACACTGATAATAATAATAATACAATAATAATATATGGCTTCAGTCGCACATAATACTCATGACAGAGGGTAAACCAGTATATTGGCAAAAAAAAAAAAAGAAGCACATTTGCAAATCAAGTTAAACTATAAAGTTGTTATACCGGTAATATAAAGTGACATAATAAGAGTTAATGAGTAATTAGGGAACATTTATTTTCAATGTTTTTTTTTTTTTACAGTGAGGGGGAAACGTGTAACCATGTTGCGGCATTACTCTGGGGATTGGTGGACATAACATCAAAGAAAAGTGATGGAACAATAGCATCAACCTCACTCCAGTGTAAATGGAATCAGCCACGGAAGAGAAAACTGTCACCAAAAAGAGCTGAACAGATGTTATTTCAAAAAGTGTTAAAACAAAATAATAAAGTCGAGTCAAACTACAGGGATTTTGCCCCAGTGAAGAAGAACAACAGTGATACCATCGATAGAAATGAATTTAGAAAACAAATGATAGAAGTTCTGCCTAAAGCTGGGTTTCATAAATTATTTCAGAAAGAAAAAATTCCAGAGGAAGTGTTAAAGAAAAGTGTCATGCCGGAACCGGATATTTGCTTCCACAGAAATTTGGATGTTTAAAGTGAGTTTGCACAGAGTTCCATGACCGATTATGTAGCAGGACTGGATTTTGATCCTTCAGAGGTTGAAGAAACAACACGTGGCCAGAGAAACAATGAGTTGTGGTATCTTTCTAGAAACAAGAGAATAACAGCTTCAAATTTTGGAATGATATTTAAAGCCGATAAATCAACATCAGCAGTGAAAACAGTAATGGGGTACTACAAGAGTGTTAGCACAGATGCACTGGAATGGGGTAAGAAGCGAGAAAAAGCAGCTCTTAATGCGTATATCAGTAAGTTGAAAAGCGATGGTCATAGTGTAGAAGTGGAAGAGTCTGGCTTGGTATTATTGCCACAATTTCCATTTATAGGTGCGAGTCCAGACGGTGTGTCGATCGTGAACGATGAAATAGGTCTGGTTGAAATTAAATGCCCGTACAAATACAGACAACTTTCACCAGAAGAGGCAGCACAACATAAGGATTTCTGTTGTGAATTAAAAGATGGAAAATTGGTGTTGAAAAGAAATCATAACTATTATTTTCAAATCATCGGACAAATGGCATTAAAGAAGTGTGACTGGTGTGACTTTGTGATATGGACAACAAAAGGTCTACACATTGAAAGAGTGTATTTAGACAGGAACTTGTGGTCCACTTTGCTTCAAAAACTATTACTTTTTTACAGGGAGAATGTCATACCAGAAATATTCTCATGTAGAATTAAACAGTGTTCATAAGCAGATTTATATGATACTGATTGTGCTTCTCAGAGCCTTAAAGACTGAGTCTGTTATATGACTGTGCTTCTCAGAGCCTTAAAGACTGAGTTTGTTATTTGATTGTGCTTCTCAGAGCCTTAAAGACTGAGTGTCCCTGTGCATGTGCCGTGACCTCATCGTGGTCACAGGGTGAACATGTTATTTTATAACATGGCCAACGACGGCACAATTTTAATTTTATTTTCAGAGTAAAACACGGATACAAGATACAGATTTAATCGGGCTATCTGAACCAGTTTATTTCTTCAATACATGTCAGCAATAAGGTAAAATACATTTATTTCACATATATATGTCATCAATAACAAACGCTGTCCTCTGACAGTGTGTTCGGCTTTCGAGGTCTTGTTTAAAAAGAGCCATTACTTTGTGGCATGTTATGATTATCTATTTATGCTGAATGCATGTAAGTATTAAAAGTTTCTGAGATATAACTGCTCCATGTCAACGCTGATGCTGGAGTGAGTCAAGATAAGTGCAACATTTTTTTCAAAAAGTGAGCAAATAATTCATAAACAAATAAGTAAAAAATCATGAAAAAGTATTTGTTTCTTTCATTTTTTTGTGTATCGGTAGAAATCATAAAATAATTCGAGCTATAATATTTAATACTTTAAAGGGACAGTAGTGATCTGGAAGAGATATTATTGTCATTTCAAATTCTTGCCGAGTCATCTATATTGTTAATTTATCGGCAAATTTCATATTTTTCATACAATTACTGTCATTTTCCCCTATAAATGTGTAAATGTTCAAATTAATAAATATTCCATATATGATCATTTAGAACCGGGATGTCATAGCTCCCAAAATGGCCGCTTCCATATCTGTTTCAACTGATACCTCCACCATATTTTCTATTAAAAACTAATACTGTTTGTTACACTTCTATGGGATCTATTCGTTAATAAGAGTAGGGCACGGTTCCCAGATTCCTATTTATCCTTCCCCTCTCTTTGGGGCGACTCAAAATAACTTATACTGTGTTGATGAGCCGTTAAACAACATTCATTACACTTTGATGGGTAAAAGACTGGGATTTCTCATTGACGTCCTGTCTATGAGAAATCCCAGTCTTTTAATCATAATCGCTAAATATTAATAAGTAACTCTGAACACAAAAGTAAATAACTCTGATATTGAAAAACGAGAAATTATCTCGTGGCCACGAGACGAGATAAAAACAAAACCGCTCATGTCACCTCTGAGCTTCCCTACGCCTACCATCTCATGAAGGATTTCCTTATAATCGATCCGAGCAGTTACATAGTCTTTATGTAATCAAATGACATTTCTTTTTTTGTTAAATACACATAAAGATAATAATTTTGATTTACTACAAACTCAGAGTTTTGTATCTGTTTTCCTAGTATATTAATTCTGCACAAGATTGGGGTAAAGAACAGTCATAGAGTGCAAATCTTGAATACATCAGACACTGTATCATGGGCTGAAATAGGTATAACACCATTTAATATTTTGAATATTTTGATGCGTTGCATTTCTCTTCGATATGAATTCGCAAGTTCGCAATTCTTCTAGTTTCTTCAACTTCTCGTTTGCTGAACTTTTTTTTCTTCTTGAAGTGTGGAATTATTATCTTAATTTTCTTCTGTGTACATATGTCAGAAATTAAAAATCCTTTGTCAACCATAACTGCATCACCTGCTTCACATAAATCTAGCACTCCTGATAACTCAGTTATTTTCTTGTCAGACACATTACCATTATAGCAATCGGATACAAAGCTTGGCACTCCTGCTGGTGTGATCCCCACCAGTATCTTCCAAGTCATGTGTGATTTGTAGTTTGAATAAAGGAGTGTTTTAGCATTTGTTGATTCTGGAGTCTCTGTTTTAATTTCAGTGCAATCTAGAATGACACGAGTATCAGGATATCGCACTTTGAAACACTCTGGCATTTGAGACTGGACAGCTTCTTTACTAGGCCAGAACATCAGTTGTGGTGCCATATTGTCGGACAGAAAACGAACCCATGTCCTCCATATGCTACAGCATGTTGAGATTGAAATTTTAAATCGTTTTGCTAAATCCTCTTCGAATAAGCCTAATCTTAGTCTCATGAACACAAGGAGGAATTCGTCTATTAGTCTCATTTTCCTTCCAGGACCGGGTTTTTTCTTATCATTTTTTTGATATGTTTTCTCTCGATTAGATTTTTTGCCTTTCCAATATGACATGCAGCTAGCCCTTTGTTTCAGTATGTTGAAAATCATCATAAAGGATAAAAACGTTGGGAACCCTGTATAAAACATGACCTCGTCATCATTGTCTTTCAAATCTTCAACTGTTAAATCTGGAAGCTCTGTCTGAATTGCTATTTCACATGTAGAGTGAGTATCTGATTGCGTTACTGGTGATTCTGATTCAACATGACATTTACACGAACATATTGGTACATCTGAATGTAACGTATTCTTCGAGTCTGATTCTTTATCTTCATTTACCTCAGCAGTCACTGGCTCTGTTTGAATATACTTGTCACACAGATGAATTGATGATTTCTGCACTGGTCCTGCCAAATAAAACAAACAATTTTCATTTTAAATAATTTGCACGTGTATTTCTATTAAAAGCAAAGAAACAAGAGCTGTCGGATGATAGCATGTGTGACTATTCCAGTCATTGACACACAAATATCTGTCATAATTTGAAATGAATATTAATGATATCAGAGTTATGGGATATAGTCTGCAGCTATAAGATTTTGGAAAAAAAACAAGAATAAAAAAAAACAACATGTTACTGGTAAAGTTGGGAAAAGATCAGATGGAAAATGAAGGCGTTATCCAAGGCAAAAGTTAACGGACGGACAAATCACCATCCTGTCCAAAAAGAGACATAATTTGGTAAAAAAATTAGTCAAAATTATGGAATTTATCATACAGTGTCACCTTATGACCCCAAACAATTATGTATTGTTTCTAAGCAGTAGTAGCATGAATAGTTTTTGAGCAAATGTCCTTTGTGCAAAAGTTTGCCAACGCCGATGAAAGGGTGACTGCAACAGCTCCCACTATTCTTAGAATAGTCGAGTTAAAAAAGAATGACTAAATGACTCACATGGGACTATTCATTTTACTGACATATAAAATACATAATCCTGGTGCATAACCATATACTTAGGAAATACATTTTATTAAATTTCTGCGGGTGAAAGACTGGGATTTCTCAGTGAAAGAATATTCATAATCGCTAAGGCCATAATAAATTAATTGTTGAGTTTCTCATCCAAATTTATTTTAAATTAGGGGCGGGGTGTATGACAAATGGAAAATAGAACAAGGCAAAAATAGTAAAACATAATATTGAGTACTTCCAAGATTGAAAACACATTTTTAATAGTGTTTTATACTGTCAGCAATTTTTTTTATTTATTTATTTTGATTTTTATTTTTTTATTTTTTTTTTTATTTTTTTTATTTTTTTTTATGACAACCTAGTAATTAATTTATTATGGCCTAATTATTAATAACTAACTCCGAACACAAAAATAACTAACTGTGACTTTGAGTTATGACGTCAATAAAGTGTTGCTGATATCGAAGTCCTCCATCGATAACGTTTAATAAAGCGAATAATGTAATAAATAGATTATTCAACTGCTTGGTTTGATTATATGGAAATCCTTCACTCAACGGTAGTAGTGTTTTGTTTTTTCACTCACTCGCGTGCCCTCGTTCGTGAAAAGAACAACACATCTCCAATCTCGTGAAGGATTTCCCTATAATTGATTGCAGCAGTTAAATAATCTCTATATTTCATGTTCTAGTAATTGCTTTTGGTGGTTTAAATTATAACTCATATTTGATATTTATCAATTTAATACAGAAATAATGTATTTAAACAAGACTAAAAAATACATATTTTGATGTACTCCCTTTAAAATGTCAGGTCCAACATTCATTTCGCATCTCTGGACAAAATTAAATTCTTTTTCCTTAACAAACATGTCTGAACAGAAATATCTATCATGTTTAAGCCAGTAACAAGTAGTTATTTTCAAATACTTGTCTTGATAAAAGTTTTAAACATAAGGCAAAAAAAAAACACTGTGTTTCCGGTGGCCCGACTGACCCTATTTTTATATGAAGAAAAAAAAATAAATAAAAAAATTGTTCTGAACAATGATTTATCACAATATTTCGAGGTAAACTGACATCACAGAGAAACTTTCAGTTGTATCATCAACTTGTATTGGGTTTATGAGATAAATACATGTAGAAGCTCACAATATATTGCTCCAAAAAAGAAAAATATATGAAAATGTCGACGTACTCTATTTTTTTAGAGCATGCAATAGGAAACACACTTATTTTTTTTTTTGCCTAATCTAATATCATACCTGTGTAGTCATGCATATGAAGTGATGTGTTCAAAGGATGGTCTATCTGTAACACCATAGTACAATCCATCTCGGAGTCTGAACCTCCACTGTTGGCAGATTCATCACCAATGCATTCAACACGTATTTGTGGTGTACACAGAGTATCATCACCAACCTGTGAATAGAAATTAATTATTCAATTTCACATTCACAAAGTACTCCATGTTGCAAAGTCATTTGGGGACTAACTACTTTGTATTAATCAAAATATTTATACTTTCATATGGCTATTCTTTGCAGAAACAATTCTTTGGTCATAATATTTTTCTATATGCATGGCCGACTATTGTTAAAAGACTTTCTATTATATTTATTATTGTTTTGCAATTCAATTAAAAATTCTGCATCCATTATCAATGTTTAAAGTACTGCTTCCACCCAGGAATAAGTGGGTGGTCTGCTTCCACCACAAAAAATAGACATTCATACATAGCCTAAAATGTGCTGAAAATAATATTAAATACCAAGCAACAAGTTCCGAACAAGATTAAGTGGTGTATACTATACTGCCATGCAGGGATTTTTCTAGGCCCAATTTGGAGCCAAATTTCGGCCCCATCCTAATAATAACATCATATTTTTGCAAAAGAGCAAAATATTTTCCCAAAATACAAAAAAATATATTAATATTAATTATTACATACCTTACTATAAATTGTAACACATTTTAGTAGAAAAACAATGATTATCAGTCCTGTTTCTAAATCCATAATCGGCACACTGTGCCTTATGGATTATGGAAATCGCACAGTAGCAACAGACTGTCCGCACGCGAAGACGTCAACGTCATCAAGCAATAACAAAGACGTCATATTGCGCGCGCTACGGCTGAGGAGCGGATGTTGAAATCTCAACTGCAATTTTCACGACCAGTAAATAAACGTACAGCATTAAAGCGAAAGACAAGGGTGGAAAACTAACGTAACGTAATTATTAATTTAATGTAATGTATTTATTTGCCAAATAATTGTTTGCATCTGATGCTACTTGTATGTTTAATGTACAGCGTTTTGTAAACATGTCGACGTATTTTGTCATAAAAATCGCTGTGTTTGTTTTTATTGTTCTTCTCCATTTTATAGTAAAGTTATGTAATAAAAAGGTTAATATACGCCTTGGTGTTCCTTTTGTCGATAATGGCACACCTAGTGCATGGCCCTCGGCTAAAGCCCTCGGGCCATTACGGCACTAGGTGTGCCATTATCGACAAAAGGCACACCTCGGCCGTTATTAACCTCTAAATGTACTGTATCCCTAGGCGTATCTGACAATGTATTTGTTGCAGACATTGTATAAGAGCTTGATTATAAAATTATTATTCCAAACATTTTATCAAGTGCCTTTCTATTTAAAATAGTAGGATTATTTATTTTTCCCAATTTCTAGATTTCACACGCCTTTTTGACCCAATTCAAAAATGCCCCTGGCACCCCTTCCAAAATGCACACAAATCCCTGACATGTTATTATTTTTTTGTATTTATAATGTCTGATGACGTTTTTTTTAAACTATCAATTTCCAGGTATTTTCCAAAATTTTACTCATTTTAATATGCCCTAATGCCCTATGACAGTACGATTTCCTACACAAGGGTGGGTGGGGTTTGTGTGTGTGTGGTGGTGGGGGTGGGGGGGGGGGTTGTTAACATACAGTCAAACTGGAGTGGGCGGGGGTCCAAAACATGATATGCAGCAGGGCAAACCTAACTTACCAGCAAGACGCTATATCTTTTGTGGAAGATACTGGGTACTAGGTGTCTCTTTTGACGGGACCTTTCAAACCATTGAAAGTTCGCTACAAAGTCTGGCTGTTTTCAATTTAACTTCACTCCATGCGAAATTCTTTCGATGATTTTTGACTCGCTGAATCCAAATCTTTCTGTTTATTTTATTTGCCGGAAATCTGTGAAGGGTAACAGTTCTGTCCTGGACATTTTTGCCAGAATAATTACTGCAATCTTGCGCGCAGCAATATATTTTCCCCATCTCCGATAACGTAAACACGTCGGCTCTTGAAGCTGAACTATCCGAGATTGGATAGTCACTCGCCGACGCGTATCGTTCAAAGGGAATTAACTAAGCAAGCAAAATAACGATAACTTTTGGGAACCCGAATCGGACTATATATAGAATATCATGTTAGTTGCCTGATCCTATCCAATTTATAATGTGAAGCTGAGAAAAAAACAAAGACCGAGGCTGCGCCGAGGCTTCATTTTGTTCATGCCTCACATGATAAACTGGATAGGATCAGGCCATTGACATGATATTCTATTTATCTAGTGATCGATTTAAATCATTTAATTTACCTTTTTTTCCCAATTTTTTCCGTTCAAAAAATACCCAAGACGTCTTCAAATATACACTGACGTCATAAAAAGATTAGCTGACGTCATCAAGGAGGTGTACCTGACGGGATAGGAAAGCAACTGCCGATTAATATTTATCTCAGGCAACCTGTTTCGCGCAAAAATTATTACAGATCGACAGGATACAATTCGCTTATTAACGGTACATCTATTATATGCAAAAAGAATATAGGAAATATACTCTATACGATCTGCAAACAACAACAACGTAGGAGAGGAGAGGCTTT